>JAUIMM010000202.1:1800000-2152500 GCA_031769625.1 Taudactylus pleione | reverse complement strand
TAACAAAATGTTTTTTTTTTCTTTTTTTAGTGAGCACTGATATTTATTTACTTAGAATTGAATATGCTCATTATTGGTGATTTTTAAGAGTCTGAATTCTGGGTTTTCTGTCAGTATGTGTATAATAAGAGGAAGGTAAATCCATTGCCAAAGCTGTGAGGTGTTTTGTCTCTGCCATGAAATACATATATAAATGATCATTGAATGAACTGAAAAATGTGCTAAGGAGAGGGAAAAAAGCTCTCTATATTATAAGCCGTAATTGGCAAAACGGAGACAAGCATGGGAGCAGTGTCTGGACATCAAGGGTCTTTATATCGTCCTACAATGAAAGCTGTAATTTTACCTTGTAGACACCCAGATAGGATTTTCAGAAGAGCCAAGAAACCAGGCTAAATCGTTTTACTACAAAATAATGTGTTTTTACTATCTCAAGCATTAAGTATTGATTCTATTCTGTAAGTGTCTTTTTAAACTAGGGCCTTGAATTACCCCTGCTGACTTAACTGCCTTGTTGTTATTTTATTTTTTTCAATTCCTTTTTCTTTACTGCCTTTCTTTACTATTTCATCAAGAAAATAAGGCTAGCAATTAGAGGCAGAGCTGCCTGGAGGACTGGAGAAATTAGATTGCGGATAGCTGGGGACAGAGGGGCTTGTTACTCTGATTAATGGGGGTTTGTTAGCAGGTCTCATTCCTTGTGCTCGCACACCCTTGCACATGAAGAATAGCTTGGAACAATTGTTTGACAGAGGGAGACTTGCATGTTGGTAATGACCTTGGTTTTAATCTTAGGTGAGGACCCTTGCGAGGACTGATGAGGCCAGAGGTCTGCTGTGGCTGCTGGAGGAGGAAGCGTTGCAGCCTGGTGGCAATGAGGACACCCTTTTGGAACGGCTTTTTACTTACTTTGGGCCTCAAGAAGGAGAGGAAACTGGTAATAAAAAAGTTGGCTGGTCAATTTAATTTCCTTTTCATAAACTTTAGCCTTTCACAATACCTGGTATACCTTAGCTATTAGGTCTCTTATCATGAGCTTTAGTACAGGAATTCTTAGAGCTGTTCCTTAATGGGTATAAACAAATAATGTGCACACAAGAAAGATCGTATTGTTCCACAAAACATTACACCAAGTCCAAGCATAAACAGCAATGGTCATAGAGTGCTTTCACATTCTTACTGTTCCCATGCTGGAAGACATTTGTTTATTTGTTCAGTAACTTTTATTATATTTTTCCATCAACTTTTCAATTAATATTATGCCCCATTTTAAGTATTGTACTGTTTTCTGAAAGTACAGTATATTATCGTTAATAAAGGTAACTAAAATTAAGGGGTCAATACTATTAGTTGCGAGTTCACTTGCAGCGCAAGTAAGTGCTGTATGCTTCACTTACGGTACCTCCGGAATCGTGGAGGTTTGGTTGCACCCCCCATAAGGCTGCGTACAAGAATCCGCAAGATTGGGCTGCGTGGAGGGTGAGTTGTGGTGCAGCTGCCGGCTACTCAACCCATTTGCACCTCATAGGATTTACCCCATAATTGGAAATTTGAGGCCCCATGTTTTGGGTGCTGATTCCACTACTTGACACCCCCCCCCCCCCCCCCACCCATTTGCTACATATGGTAGGCAGAGATAGCAAGGACATGTCTAAAAAATTTAACTTTTTTTTTATTATACTAAACCAGCTATGGTTAATATTCAAGTAATACCTCTATTTATCTATTATTTGCATAGCATCTAATTTTTGGGGGCTATTAAAAACGTGTTTGCTCTGCACCCTTCTGTAAGGGTTCCCAGGCTGCTTTACAGATGACCAGAGTGCAGAGAGGGGTGCTCACCGGCTGCTCTCTATAATATTTTCTTATTGTGATTGTCAGTATGGTATGTGGTCAGCACCTTTCTGTAGCTGAAATGTTGTCCTTCAGCTATTAATAAGCCCTTAGCAAACGGTGTATTATTTTTCTGTAACACATGATCAGTTATGACAATCCAGGCAGGTGTTTCTACTTAACACAAGCAAATGTACAAATGTTTTTTAGGCTATTTTTAACCATTAAGTCTTGCTGGTTGGCTTGGAAACAACTTACACTAAAGCTTATTAACTTATCAATGAAAATAAAGTGAAACCTTTCCTCTAATGTAAATATGCAGACTTTATTGATTATTCAGTGAAACTATAGATTTTTTTTTCATCATTAAACAAAATGTCAATTAGTAGATGATCAATGAAGATTAAACAGTAATACTGTCTTTTTTTGTTTTGGATCCAGCAACTTTGCTGCTTATTGTAACAACCGAATCCTTTCTCACCCTTTATCCTCATCAAGCGTTGCCATCATAGTTCCGCTGTATTAGGGGGGGGACAGGTACACTTTGTGTTCTGTAATCATTCAGGATGTTGTTGGCTCTACAGCAAAACTCTTAAAGCTGTAATACCACTTAAGTGTTCATTGTTCACCTGCTTCTTCCTCTCAACAAAGCCCCAGAGGCTGCTGCATACAGCTGTATTTCCCAGGGCACCTGAGTAATATAGAACCAGCAAATATTTAAGGCCACAACATAGAAATTGCTGCAGAGAGGGGATATTATTGAAAGAACCTATCTTGGGAAAACAGCTTCTTATGGTTATCCCGCTAACACTATACCTGTGCAGTCTCAATTCAAGTCTTTAGCTGTGAGGTGAATCACAGAGTTCCAGGAATATGGCTGAAGGGAGCATCCCCGTGGCTGTAACATTAATGGTCAGGTGGTTATGCAGCATAAGTACAATTCCCACTGGCATTAAGAATATGACTGTGACACTCCATGTCAGACTGTCAAATTTGACATGGGGTGTGTAACTAGCATTTACGCCTGCAGCCAGGAGGGGGTTTATGGAGAGAAATAAGTTGCCCCTTGCCCTCTGGTGATTTGCTTGACTCCCACCTTTCTTTAGAATTGCCGGCTCCTTATTATAGATACCTATATTCACCTTCTTTTTACTATATTTTTAAGAATAATAGTCTACAGATGGGTCCACATACATCGAGCCTCCTTGCGCGTTAAACAGTACTTCTAGTCGCTCCATGCAGCATCTTTTTGTGCATCTTTTTATTTTTAAATGCATCTTATTTGCACAACTATGTGACTAGATATCATTTTAATTAGCAGAAGCTGATTGTGCTATGCAGCATGCCTATGTTCTGTAAGCGAGTGCGGGTGTATCTGCATGCGAAACGCTACGTTACAGTGTCAGTGGCTGTAGCACTGTAACGTAGTATTTCGCATGCAGATACACCTGCAGTCACACACAGAACATAGGCATGCTGCATATTTGTGCTATCTAGTCGAATCGTTGAGCGAATAAGACTCATTTGAAGGAAAAAGATGCACAAAAAGACGCTCGGCATTAGAGTCACACAGAGCTCCCGCGTTGTGTGGCGCGACTTGTAGTGCGCGGAGGATATATGTATATTGACACTTTTATGATGTTTGCCATAAGTGCAAATTTTAGTTTGTTTATTAGATTATATTTTAAGCAAAGACATGTTTAGCACCATCCAACTACAATCTTATAGGTGCAGCATAATATTATCAGGGAGGGCATGTGACCCCATCTGGTTTCCCACAACCCCATTTGGCACTATACCTGTCTCATCTATAGGTCTCTGTGGAGGAGAGTGACACCCCAAGCGAGGACTATATAGTGGGCGCCTTCTCCTAAGAGTGTATTACAAAGGCATAAATCTTTGTACCATTGTTCTTTTGGTCACACTTCCCGGTCTTTGTCACCTGCTGCATTGGATTAGTAATGTTTGAGGGGCACTTAACCTGCAGAGTGTACAGAGCTTATTTTTGTTACATTTCCATAAGCATCTTCAAACCATATGCTCATATAATTGTTTGTTGTATTGTTTCTTTTTCCATTTGTGTTTTTATATTTACAGTTTACTGTTATGTCAGCTGTCATTGTATATGTGACACATTTCATACAATACAGATCCAATATTTGTATTCACCAAAGAAACAGTCTAATTAGTATTGCAATTACCAATGTATTCAAATTGTATGATACAAGAAAACTTGTTTTGAGTATTTAAAGCTAAATTGAAAGCTTTCTGAAATACTTCAAAAACAAAGTTTAAATATATTACAGTGCAAATATACTTATTTACAGGTAAAAAACCGCTACTCCGAAGCAATAAGGAGCATCACTTCTTGCTGGGACACAGCTATGGCACTAACTGGGTGGAATACGATGCTACTGGATGGCTAAACTACGTGAAACAAAATCCTGCGTCACAGAATGCTGCCACATTGCTGCAGGACTCCCAGAAGTAAGATCAATGATGACACTAGGACTAATAGACGTAAAATTGAAGTTGTCTCATATGAAAATGCTACTTTTAAAAGTCAACTATCTATGAACTTGTTGGCACCAATAATGTCTCTAAAATGTGTATTCCATGGGGGAAGATTTTCTTCTCTCTGCAAGCTGCATGAAGCCACTTGGAACCTCTTCTAGCGGAATATATAATGACTGCCACAGATGGCTAATGAAAATGTATTTGTCAATTGTAAAACCGTATATTTGTGTTAGTCTATTATTTTATACAGTATTGGAAACCCTATAAATATTATTCTGGCTATTTTTTATAGTATGGTATTTACATGGAATATGCAAGATTAGGTAATGGTGGGAGATGTCAGTAGTACATTTGTAAATTTTATATACAGTATTGTATTATCCTGAAAGATCTTTTTATTTCGGGCTTTGATGCTCTTTAGAAGCCTATGAAATTCCCTTCCCCGCTTTATACATACTATTGTGTCGTCAAATCTTACGTTTCCGTGTTTCACACAGTATTTCTTTTACTCCCCGGCAGGAAAATAATTAGCAGCTTATTTGCTGGCAGAACAGGCACTGCGACCGTTTTATCGGGTTCAGTGGCTGGCCTAGAGGGCGGTTCCCAGTTGGCACTGCGCAGAGCCACAAGCATGCGAAAGACGTTCACTACAGGCGTGGCAGCTGTGAAGAAGAAGTCTTTATGTATCCAAATTAAACTACAAGTGGTAAGCTTTAATTAATTTCTATTACTCAGAGGGACATTTGAAATGTATTCTAAACTGTTTTCACCCGCTCATGCCAACCACGTGTATAATGAGATTTCTTTATATATATGATAAAACCTAAAACTTGATACTAATGTGTGATTGAAGTTCTGAATAGAAACCACCAGATCTTTACATCAGTATACTCTGAATGTCATGACTGTTGTCATTTTGGTGTAATTTGGTTACATCATTACTTTTTAGTAGTTCAGTTCTTACATTCTGATGCCCTTTTGCAGGATGCTCTTATTGACACTATCAAGAAGTCCAAGATTCACTTTGTCTACTGCTTCCTGTCCAAAGCGGAGTCATGTAACAGCGATACACGGCTGGTGCCGGCTGCCAGAGTTGGCTCCAGTGAGTCAGACTTGTCGGGAGAACGCTGTGACGCAGAGCTTATGCAGGTTGATGTCCCTCTCTTGCGGGCTCAGATACGAGGGTCGCGGCTTCTAGATGCCCTACGCATGTATAGACAAGGTGAGTACCCGCGACTCATAGGTAATTGTACCAATCCTATCAGTTATCTAACACACCTAGACTATTCACATTATTTCTGGCCATTATACTGTATTTATTTCCGTAACTGGATACTGTCCGCATAACCTAGAAAAGGTCAAAGGAGTGCCGCAGTGCAGTGCACAGAAGTCTGAAACTCCTTTGATCTTTTCTAGGTAATGGAAATGCGGACAGTATCCAGAAATGTGGACTGTACCCAGTACTTAAACAAGTTTTAAACTTGTTGAAAAAGTTGTTTAAGTAGCAGAGCTTCATCGCTATAGCAGAACTGTGAAAATAAGGCAGTGCCATTGCCTCATCTCATCTTCTCCTTCACAGATATGCTATAGAGATGAAGCTCTGCTACTTAATCAACTTTTAAACTTGTGAAATGTAAGCACAGTATATACAACCACAAACTCTAGTTGTCACTATTATATAAAACATAGCTTTGTCATAATTATCCAGAAACACAGAGTTGTTTTCCCATCCTTTTTAATCCATTCGTCACCATCTACCAGGATGCAAGGCAAGTGAGATTGATTCAGTGAAAATCAACCCTAATTAGAAGAACAGAGCATTTTGTTAAATTTCATGTGTAAGAATAACCCTTCCGCCTCTGCCGTGTTTGTACATCTGGCTGATCCGTTTGGTGACACCGGTCTCCTTTATTATACTATCCCAAAACTTCCTTCTCCTGTGAAGGTAAAGCAGGCGTGATTCTGTAGATGACGCTGTCTGTCAAAACCATCTGGATTTTGAGAAGTTGCTCTGTAATATTATTATTACTATAAATACAAAAAAAAAAGATGAATTCGGAAAAAAAAAATGTTGAAATAAGCAAACGGGTCCTCCTGGAAAATCAATGCACATCTCCAGCAATGGAATCAATACAGGCTCCCTACTGAGTTGGTGCTGGATGCTGCTTCAGTCAATAGAGAACGACAGATTAAGAGAGAGAACATAAGCGGCCAGGTCTCACCAGTCAATTGAAGTGGAATTCACAAACAATTGCGAGCAGAAGCTGCTTTTCCAATAACCAGCTCAGTGCTTGATTTAATTACACACACACAATTACATTCAACTCTTCAATCTCACGTTTACACACATTGCAGTTTGTTTTCGCTGTATGTTTGCAGACACTGCCCTGCCACCCAAACATGACCCCGACTGTGCGCTGGCTTGTCAAATTCTCCATTTCAGTAAAACCGTTTTAGAGTTGTAAGGGTATTTGTATGTAAAATATATACAAGAAAAAAGAACTTTGTAACACTGACTCATGCTTTTGGTTATTGTAAGACAGGGATGGGGAACCTCAGGCCCGGGGGCCGTATAAGGCCCGCGGAATCGTTTGGTCTGGCCCCTTGAGTTTTTTCTGCTAGCCTCATCTGGCTAGTAGGGTGCCTAGAATGGCACCCTGCAGCCAGAATCTATGCAGCAGTGCCGTCTGGGGCGTCCTTAGGATGCTTCAGACAGTCACACTGCTGCCCTTACAGCTCCCTGGATTATCCTCAGGATGCTCCGGGCATTGATGTAATTACTGGCAATTGTGGCCCCACCCCATGTGACATCACATTGAGGGGGCGTGGTCTGCACCGAGCCCCACAAATAATTTTATATATATCAATATGGCCCTCGGCAGAAAAAAGGTTCCCCACCCCTGTTGTAAGAAGACAAATCCAGTTTCCTCGTCTTGCCTTACATTCATGGGCTTGGTGGAATCTTCAGTACAGATTACCATAGCACACAGCTGACATACCTAGCCTTAGACAGCAGAAAGTATGTGATGGGGGAATATATCTCTGGGATTGTTTATTTATCTGAGAAATTCTCTGTAAATCTCTCATAGCTTTGAAGAAGTTTGGGATAAATAATGATCTATGGACTGGCTGATTATTTAATGTAAATTTATCCTTGACGCTAGTGTAAAACACAAAAATGACTCCAGCACTATGAGGAATAGCACGCCCCTACTTTAGGTCTCGTAACTACTGTATTTTTAAGGTAACACAATGCATGTAAAGGGGTCTGACAATGGTACACACCCATATGCATTTTTACTTGTGTCCAGGTTGCATTGGTGCAAGTTGAACTCATTGAAGTCACTGAAGTGACCTCCTGATTGTTAGTTAACAACCGCATGTCAGATGCATAAGCTTATGACTTATGTCAGAGTTGTATACCAATGGTTGGGCAAGCTTCTCCTTTGGTGACACCTGAGGAATTCATAATGGTAGCGACTGGCGCCTCAATTTCTGTGAACATATGTCCAGACTACCACAAGCTAACAACAGATTTGAAGAGGATCTGACTTCAAGGAGTGCTCTTGACATCTACATCAGGTGCCCATAATGTCTTTCCTCGTTCAACCTTACCACACCCGGTGCCTGCTCTGATATTAATGGGTACAAATGCTTCTGACTTACAGGAGCCACGCACACTTTTTTCAGTAATATTTACAGTTGTTATTCCGGTACCTTATTATGTATCCAGTGCTTACCTTAAATATAAAGTTCATTTAGGCAGGGCCACCTTTGCCTTCTGTTTCATGCCATTATATGTTATTTACTTGTATCAGATCCCTTCACTGTACAGCACTGTGTAATTTGTCAGCACTTTATAATGATGGACAATAATAATTTCCTTAGGACTGGCAGTGTGGTAGAGTGCCTCATACTGTACAGCTCGTTCTTGGTGCCAGTCACTGCTTTCCTCAGTGTTCCTGTGGTGTGGACTAGGTTATTACAATGCAATTCAAAGGTTTTGTCTGCAGGCTGGGAGAGCGTTGTATGTCACCAGAAGTTAAAATAAAACATGCTCCCCCTGCACGGTAGGGAAAATGGGGGATATGATTCAGAGGTGATCTCACTGCCGGCGCTGGACATAGTTTGAGTGATATTTTTTTGCTACTGCTCATGCGTCCCGATTGTCTCCGCAGGGAGAAGGGTATTGAAAATGTAGTCTGCAGTCCTGGGCGGTGACAGGCAGGTGTATTAGAGCATGCACGGAAATGGTCTGTCTCACGGGCGTGTTATGGGAGTGTTACGGCATGCCGGTGAAAGTGGTAATATACACAGGCACTCAAATGCTTACGTAGGAGGCCATACACAGACACAGAAACTGCACCTGCCATAGAGCTGGTGCGATCGGTATTACAGTGCGGCTGGCCGCTGAAAGTTGGCGTCTGAGTCCTTGGACATTTGTATGTACGTATGTACACCGAGAAAGGACTTTGTAGCGCCTGTTGACTAAAGTCGCATATAGGTGATTGCTAATGGACACAGCTTAGGCACTTCTTTGTCCAGCTCTTCTGAATCAGACCCTTGGTGAGGACTTGAAGACTGTCATGTCCTGATATGTAGAAATAAATCGGAGGGTGTAGTTTATTTTTCATGACTGTATGTATAGTATGTATGTATGTGTGTGTATATATATTCACATACATACAGTGTATGTGTGTGTGTGTACGTGTGCTTTTGTGTATGTATACATACGTGTGTATACCCCCTTACACACACATACATACATACATTCATACATACATACATAAATTTATGTGCACATGTGTATACTATCTTTTCGCACTATAAACAATCATATTAACCTTATCCAGAAAGGCTCTACCTCTGCACCGCTCTGACCCATTTCTTTTTTCCAGGTTATCCTGATCACATGGCGTTCTGCGAGTTCCGTCGTCGGTTTGATGTCCTGGTTCCCCACCTCACCAAGAAGCATGGTCGCAATTACATCGTCATGGATGAAAAGCGGGTACGTGCATATACAGATATTTTTATTAATAACTCTTCTGCCAGCCATGTATTTAGCAGTATCTATACACATTTCACAGGTGGCTGACACAAGTTTTATGCAGAAAGTAAAGCTCAATATAACTAAAATCTAGGCAGTGGGAGTTACTCTGTACCACACACACACACACACATACACTGAAGAATGCATTGGAAAGGAGAGAGTGTAGGAAGTTTTGGCCTGATTGTGGAACCAAAGATTAGTCATTGTATAGGTATGGTTAGAACTGGGGTCAATGGAGATACTATGATCTGAGCAGGTGATTGTAGCAGATATAGGCAATGACCCTCAAAGGAGTCTGGAGCAAAGGGAGGGTCTAATAGCTTGGATGGCGGCTGTAAATAAAAGTGGAGCAAGAACGCATGAGCAGTGTGGGGACTGCTACTAGTAGTGTAATTTTGGGCAGGAGCAGAAAAATTAGCAAATTGACAGCTGGTGGGATTGAGAGAGACCTGGAGAACGGTCCATAGGAAGAGGAATTATGAAGACAGGTGTCACAATGATTAGAGTGTAGGCCTAGTCGTCAGAGGACATATGAGCTGCTGATTGATTGTGGATGTTACATTATATGCACTTTTCTGTTCCCCAAGTGTCGTAATTACCTATTTTAGTAATGCAGCCAAAAGAATCTGGGCCAGACACTTGCACTCCATACACAAACTCTGCACTCATTTAATTCAAATTGATGCAACCGGGTTACATGCAAATCTAGAGTTACTGTGATGTATTTACCCCACTGGTTCAACAAGTTTTTTTGCCTTTATGAAAACCGCTTATTAAAGGATTCTCTTCTATTGAATGCATAATGTTAGGCTTGTAGCAGGTAATGCTTTGTGAGAATGCAGGATTCTGCCTGTGGTACTGCTGGCTCCTGGCCCAATGTTTCTGAATTGAATTTCTATAGTAAATGATATGCATGTCCTGTTCCACTTTGATGTCTTTCTCTGTAACTCGTGTGGTGACAATTGCATTTCACAGCAGCATTAAGTTGCATTGTTGACTATAACCATGAAGGGTTTGCCAAATTAGAGTTTAGCACTAGGCTGATCCAAGGCCAGTTTTTTTTCTGTTTGTTAACCCGACTCTGACTCAGGAATGAATATGCTTACTGTGCAAGGCTTTCACTATGTTTCGTAGATCCAGGAAATATTTCACTGCTGCTGGAAACGTTAGTTATTTAAATATGAAGTACAGTATGATTCCATGAAGTGTTCATTGGTGCCCTGCAGTGGTTTGCATGTTATTCTTCTATTTCCTCCAACTTTACTAGACAACAAATTATGTTTAAGGTGGAATTCAAGGTGTTAAGATAAAAATAAATGGTATGTCTGGTGGAGGTGTTGCCCTTTGCCAGATCCACAGGGGTCATCAAGAGCTTGTAATGGTCCCACACTGCTGTCCTATAATCTTTTACTGTTGGTCTAACTAAAACTGGGCATATGGGGGTTGATTCCCCTCTCCCAGTTACAATAAATAGGAAGTGCACTGGAGAGGTAAATCCAGTACCCTCTTGGCAGGCTGAGTGGTGAGAGCAGTGTGGCATAAAACAGTCTCTCTATCAGTGACCAGGGCAGATCCATTGAATGTCACAACCAAGATACGTCAGACTATGTTGTTTTAACTTAACTCTTGAACCCAAAATTACTGGTTTTTTTTTTTAAATTCTTTAAAACAATTAGTCAGTGAAAAATGAACATAAGTTATATCTGCCATTTTTCCATTGGACTTGGGGCTTGTACTGTATGTACACAGGTACATTGAAAGCCACCCTAGTTAAAGGCTTAGACAAAAAACTTGCTTTAATGGAGTGTGGATTAACACGTCATAAACATTTTATGCAATATATTTAATGATCTTGCCCACGTAACACAATTTATTTTTTATACAGAGCATGGAAGCTTCTGAATGCTGCAGGGAATGCTGCAGGGAACATCAAAATTGGTGCAAACTGAAGCCAACAATTGTTAGGATGGGAATCATGTTTTACCCCTTCATTACTAAGCAATGAGGGACTGTATGGGTTCAAATGTTGAGATGGGGATTTACCTAAAAGCCCCTTATAGTTGCAGGTGTTCAGACCCTGGAGGGGGCGAATTTTGATGATGTAATTGGCCCAGCAATGACCTCTTTAAGCCTGCCACCTCCAGGATAAACATTGCAGGCTTTCTAAGTCAGAGACTAGGGGCGAGAGCATTAAAGAGGTTAATAGGTTTTAACACTGGTTAAGCAATAAATTTGCTTACGTGGCCTTACGTAGGCTTCAGTTTTTGGTTCATTTTTGAAAATTAATTTAATATGGAGGGAATAAAAATAAATGCAATTAGCAGACCTCTTGGATGTATCTCAGGCTGCGTACAATGGACGTATATTGAACCACCCTATAAGTAATTACACTAAGTATTGTTGAGAAATTGTGGAAGTTGTACAAGTTGTTGCAGCTCGAAGAGAAAATCCTGCTACAGAGACAACATGTAATAGTTCATAGGATTGAAACTTTACTTGTAATACACAAGTAGTGTTATTCCATTATCCCCTGCTCTAGTGTAGATTCCAAGGATACTGGTTTACTGCAGTTCCGTGAGCCATTACTTGGTTATGCAACAACGCATTTCCAGCTTTAACATAACTCACAACATTGTCCTAATTGGTATAGACATGTGCAGCAGTTTCAGGAGACCCTTCCCTCAATTCTGTTTATAAAGGGATCTCCCTCCAAGCTGACAAACGCCTGCCTCAATTTGTTTATTGATTCGCTTGTAAAGTGCTGGAAATTTTTACAGTCTTTTTTTTTTAGGCTTGAAAAACAGGAATATAGAGCTACTGATATTGGTAATGGGTAAACCGTACACAAACCAAAGTTCAGTTGATCAAATTGTATTATTAGCAAAACAAAAGGAAAAGGTTTATGTACAGATTCAGAAATAAACATTAGTGGAAGCAGGGCACCCAATGCTGGGAGTGACATTGTTTAAGAGCCCTTACAAGAAAGCATGTCTCTCTTATGCTGTCCACCTGTCAAATTAGCACTGCGAGTACATTGTAGGACTAATCATTTCCAAGCCACCTTTCTCCCATAGATGAGAGAAGTATTGATTTACACCCCACTTCATATTCGGGGCTTGGTTACATAGCCCACCCCCTATATTGGTCAGCAGAGAATTGTCTTGGAATTTGTTTCTGCTAAGAAGAATTTCACTCTCTGCTTCTAAATAGTTGTCTTAGTAATCATTGTGCTGCCTAATGCTCACACAAAATGCAGTAAATTCCTTGTGACAAGCTCCAGTTAGTGGAAACTACTGTAACGCATTAACAGGGAATCCACTATGCATTTGAATATATAAAACTCCAATTCTATTCTTGATTTTAACTTCTAAAGATGCCACAGTATCATGACTGTGTTTGGCAATAGGTAATTCTATCTTTATTTTTGGTTGTCAAGTGAAATGAGATTACCAATAAAGGGTCTCTAAGATTGAATAAATCACTGGGGATAAAGGGACACTGTATTTTTAATGCATGACCGACTTAATTTGTGATTAGGAATGCATCATTGCAACCAGAGACTGTAATTCATGTTTGTAACATAAATAGTACATGCAGGGGAGATCAACCTCTGAGCCATTCTATCAGTGTTGTTTGTTTTATAATTTAAAATACGCTTGATAGTGTTTAAAATATTAAGCAGCATATAATACGGTGTTCTCTTGCCATCACAAGTATTTCTTGAGTTTAAACAATATGTTAAAAAAGCTTGCCTGAAATGAAGCTATAAAATAAAGGAGAGTAACTGAACAATGTAACCTGCACAGGAACAGCAGGTTATAGAAAGACAGAAAAATAATTTATATCATTGTATGTTTGGGATATAATGGTGGATTTATCAAAGCTCAGAGAGAGAGAAAATCGTGAGAGATAAAGTACCAACCAATCAACTCCTGTCATGTTTTAAACACAGTTTGTAAAATGTAAGTTAGAAGCTGATTGATTGGTACTTTATCTCTCACAATTTTCTCTCTCTCCAAGCTTTGTGTCATTAGCTAATCGAAGTCTAGTGCAATCCTCCATGTAGGGTATTAATAAAAGCTTGGAGAGAGATAAAATTGTGAAAGTTTAGTACCAACCAATCAGCCTCTAACTTACATTTTACAGACTTTGGGGTAAATGTATTATAGCGGCACAAATTGTGTCGCTATAACTCTCTCTGCTTCACCACTTTACCGAGGCGATGCAGGAAGCAGTACTGATAAGATGTATGAACATCTCATCTGCCGGAGTGGGAGAGTGAATACTCCACCCCCCCCCTCCGGTGATCCCAGCATAGTGCTGATGCGCTGAGTCTCACCTCCCGGCTGGCTCCACTGGGCAAGCGCGGGATTTTTGAAGCATCGTGAGATCCCATGTGCAGCCCCCGGAGCCAGCATCTGTGGTGATAGGGCAATGAGAGCTGCAGCTTTCGATACTGATAGCTGCAGCTGTCGGACGTTCAGTGCCACTGACCGTTCATACATTGCCCTGCACATCGGCGCTGCTCTCTTGTAGAGAGCAGTGCCGATAATGACAGGTGCACATATAGCACACAGAACCCTTCAATAATATATGGGGGAGAAGTGGTATCAGCACACACAATAATCTGGAAACACTTCTAACACATATTGCCAGACAATACATCTCCCCCTGTGTTTAAAAAATGATAGGAGCTGATTGGTTGGTACTTTAGCTCTTACAATTTTATCTCTCTCCGTATGCCCCCCCATGAAACTAATGATGTGAAAGCTGAAAGACTGTAACATTAGGTGAGCATTGTATAGAGTCATTGTAGTGAATGTATTAGAGTGTGGACTGCAGCAATCGGCGAGTTTTGTGCGAGACGACCTGATGTTTTAAAGTAGCAGTCATTTGAAAGGAAAATCAACCTGGTTTTGCCTTTTGAATGACTGCTACTTTAAAAATCGGACAGTCTCGCACGGAACTCGCCGATGCCTGCAGTCCACAGGCTATTACGTTTCCCCATTGTCTTTTGACGAAAAGCACGACTGTAAGATTGCCTCAAAACCTGGTTTATTATGGGCATTCTACAGGAACAGGGCTATTTTAGTGTAAGCTGAAATCATCGGCTCCGAACACTTGTGATTATGATAATGTACAATAGCAATCTGTCGTCAGCAGAAACTGATATATTTAATTTTCAGGTTGCAGATGTTATAGTGTTTTCTATATTTATTTATTTATTATCAGTTTTTTTATATAGCGCACATATATTCCACAGCTCTTTAAAGAGAATATTTGGCCGTTCACTTCAGTCCCTGCCCCAGTGGAGCTTACAGTCTATTTTCCCTACCGCATGCTCACACACTAGGGTTAAATTTTCTTGGGAGCCATTCACTTCAGTCCCTGCCCTAGTGGAGCTTACAGTCTATATTTCCTATATGATTTTATAATAAAGTAACATATAGATTTAGGGCCATATTCAATTAGAAGCGAAAAGTCAGTTATCATTTTCACCGTTTTGACTACTCCCCATATTCAATTTCAAAGACTTTTCGCAGGTGCGAAAAGTCTTTGGCAAAAACTGGGGATAACTTTTCACCTATGATTAGGTGGCGAAAAAAAGTGCAGAATTGGTGTTTTGGGGAACAAAGTAAAAAAAAAAAGTACCCTGCACCCCTTGCAATGTCTCCTAAAGGAATTCTGTGTAAAAAATAAATAAAAAAAAAAACGTTCAGCAGGATACCCTAAAAAATGTACTTTCATTTTGGGGCGAAAAAAAAAGTTGAGGAACAAACTTATAGCGAAATCGACTCAGGGGGGGTCCCCAAGTATGCGGCAGGTGATTTTTAGAATGTGGTTGGTTGCGACAAGTGGATTTTTTAATGATTTTTAAAAGTTCACCTTAGGGACTTAAAAATATGCTTGCACCCATTTTCATGTACCCCAAATTGATGGGACTAGTTATTTTTCTAAAAAAAATGTTGCTAAATGCTATTAGTCACCACTTTGTGAAAGGCGCATTAAAGCACCTGCCGACAATGTTTAAAAACCCTAAATACCTTTAGCAGGGATTTTCAGGGGTACCCATAGTGATCCCCTATGTTAGTACATCTTTTGGGGGGTGACAGGCTGATTTCCCCAAAAAGTGACAGAATTTTTCTCTACTTACTTTCCGCCGGGTCCCGTTTTGGCCGAATCCTAATTGTATACGGAGATACGCGGGCACGCGCCCGATACTTTATCCCCAGGAAAACCTGTGATGATGGCGAAAAGTCCGACCTCTGACTTTTCAACTCTAATTGAATATGGCCCTTAGAGTTGTAGCAATAGTCTGGTCTGGAAACAAAGTAAGCGAAACTTTTTTTTTTTTTTTTTTGATATTTTTGAAATAGTATCAGATTTGAATTAATTTAGTATTGCAGGAGAAGCATGCTTGGTTGTAGGTGGTACTTTGTTCTCGCCTTCCTTTCTTTTTAGCCTATGCGCATGTCAGAATTGTCTTAGTGATTTAATGATCACTACTACCAGTCCTTGTGACTGCCAGATGGCGCAGGGCTGCAACTTGTTTTGTTTTTGGTCCATATGGCGCTTGCTGAAGCTTCTTAGTGTTACAACAGCATTTTTAATAGTAATCAATTGATCACTATTTTGGCAATTGTTCAGGCTACAGTCACCTTCTGGTAAGCGCATGGCAGTACATCACAGCTGGATGGTTACATCTCTTCATGGGCTGCATTACCACTGCTGCCTGATGGCTTACAGAAAGAAACAAGCTAAAATATGAAAGATTAGCTGGAATAGTAAGAAAGCAGAACATTTTATACAAATCATATTTTTTCATGTGATTAGATTTAGTTTTGCTAAACATTTAACTAGATTTCGATAAAAGCTTTCACATAAGCCCAATTTTCAGATTATACACGGACTCGTATAGGGTTACACAGTGGACGCTGATTTTAAAATGATAAAATAGCATACTGATTTTCCATTAAGCATTGAAGATGTTTACATTAAACGTGATATCCACCCTGAAACCTGTGGTTAACCACCCTGCACAGGAGGGAGCCAATAATAACCTTTCTGTCGGGAATGAGATGTGCTGCGCCCCGAGCCAGCAGAACAAGGCGTTCGGCAGAACAATAATGTAGGAATGCTAAATGTAGCCGGTCTCAACGTCTTGTATAATTGCAAACCCATGATATTGTCACCTGAGCATCTGCACAGCTCAATGCCATTTATAAAAACTCAGCTCTCCGTCGCTGTTTAGCATTAAATGTCACCCCGAGACTCCGCGATCTGACAGCGTGTTTGCGAGAGACGACTCCTCATGTAATATGCACCACCTGTGCGTGTCTGATCGCCGTTGGGAATTCAATCCAGGGTTTAGCTTGTTTGCTTAACAAAGCCAACAGTAATAGAAAAATACGAGGAAAGCACAGGGACAGCTATGATGTGTCAGTCCGTGTGCTGGTGCGACTACTAATTTTACCAGAAAGCCAAGGATGCCTGCTCTGTAAGGGTTGTTGGATGCGATTGTGGATGGATATTTCACACTATCCAGATCATTACCTGTCCTGATATATAGAACTATGCCATACAATGCATATAATTTAATTTGAGCTGTATGTTGTGATATGTACTGTCCCTTAATTCTGACAATGTGTATGAACAATACTTCCAGAAGAATGCTTCAATTACTGAATTATTTGTTTAGTAATGAATGACTGACTATAATAGTTATATGTAACTGGTGCATTAAAGACACACTATGGCTAGCTTGATCCCTAAGGTTTATAAGCACCTTGTAAACACATGCTGGTTTGAACCTATTAATAGGTGCATTAATAGGTTCAAACCAGCATGTGTTTACAATGGGTTGCGGCTAGATCCCCTTCAGCTACAGGACCATAACTTCATCAGTTACTAACCTCGTGGACATAGAGTGGGAATAGTAACCTGTGTTTAGCGAAGCAAGCTACGTGCCGGAAGCATTTTGAGCATACAAATTTCTACTATTGGTGGCCAGGTACTACAGTTGAGACAAAATAACAGCGCCGTCAGGGCATTGAACCACACTTCCGCCCTTACTCGACGTCACGTCCGGGTCCTTTAGCTGAAGGGGAACTAGGATCAACTGTTTACATAGTGCTTAGAAACCTAATGGATAAAGCCTGTCATATTGTGTTTTTACTTGTAGAGTTATGTTATGGTAAGTTTTACTCAATATAGTGCATACAATAGTATTACATTTTATAATACTAGAATGATCACATAACAGTTCAAGTATGGTTGGAGACTGAGTTGCCAGATGATAAATTATTTTAAACTGGATGCATATCAATTCCTAATGGATGCATTGTATTTAATTCAAATATATATAGCGTAACACTAGACATATGTGTCTATAAGGCGAGTTTGGCCATGTATTATGTGTCTGTTAAGTCTATAGCTTGGGTCTTTCCAAACAATAGACACTTTTGTTTTTCAAAACAATGTAATTTTATTGGGGAAGACCAGAAGAATTACAGAATACCAAACAATATACAAAGCTTGTAATGTGTGAAGACATAGGAAAATTTAAACTAATGACAAAAGCAGACTGATGATAATATAATGTAGTACACCCAAGTGAAGCAAAGAGGTATTTCCTTTAATGCTAAATCTTATAAAAGACCAAATAGAAAATTCAGAAACCATCTAGAAATTGTCAATGGTGTTTTTGTGTCAGGCACTACAGGCATTATCCTATTTCTAAAATAAATCATAAATCGGTGCAATGTATAGTAAATAATATATTTAAACATTTTTAATCCATTGTTCCTTCTAAGCTGAGCTATCTGGAGATGAGTAGTGTGGCACTGAACAGCAGATTTTCATAGCAGCCTTTCAGGATTTGCATTTAACTATTTATTTCCCAGACTGCGCCAATTAAGAGAATCTTTGGTTTAGATACATATGGTTCCCTTTAACTTGAATTCTAGGTCTAAATGTAATAATAATAATAATTCTTTCAACATCTGGCAACTTAATACAAAAGTATACTTTGTTTTATGAAAACTAGTTTATTATAATGTGTGGACATTTTACTTGGCTCGATGGAGTACTATATAAAAGCTTTTAGTTGCTTGCTTTAGCTATTTAGCTGCTAGAAAGCACTGAGCAATTTCCTGACCATTTAACGATTGTTGCACATTTTACTTGCTAATAGCCTTCTAGCGTATTAACGTATTTGCTCAATATAAAATTGTGCTGTACCTCATTTATTGATAAGAGACAGAATGCTGTAGAATTGAATTGATGTGGGAGCACTTCTAACAACAGTTTGCTGACTTGCGCTCCTGAATCTTAGTTATGCATCTTCTAATCAAATGAGAAATATTGTACTTAGCAGTACGAGACATAGCCTCTGCTGACTCATAAACCTTCCATGTAGTTGGAGCGTACAACTTCATGCAATTTACAAATGTATCCATACATAACAAAGTTCTTTCCCTGGATGTGTCTCCAGTTTATTGCTTCTGTACTTGAAAACCATTAATTTTTGTGACTGATTAAATGCTGATGGCGGTAATTTTGTGCTGCGGTTAATTAACACCTTCGCTGCTAAGGACTAGTGGGACTCTAAACTGAAGAAGTTCAAGAAGAAAACCTAGAAGTTGATGTTGCTGGGAGTTCTGAGGTGGCAAGGCTTGATGACATAGCCAAGACAGGTACATGATGATGCAATTAAGTCCTGAAAAATTAAGCCAGAAAATAGGAAGTGAGCATTAAACGTGCTGTGCCTCCTCCATTCTGACACTCGCTAACTCATAGGTACCCTTGTTTAAAACAGGGGAGTCCACACACTCAAATTATATGGCCCCTGAAAAGTCCTTATTTGGTGATCATATGTGATCATCACAGAATACTTCTGCACTGCAGAAATCACTATGAAGCCCTTGGATGGAATATGTCCCTATGCTAGCTTGAAGAAACACAGGAGTGTCCGCCTCCAGTTAATAATACAGAAAGCGTTAAGAGGTCCAGAGACTGGGTGTGGTTCTAATGGCCTTATCTCCCCCATCCTGGCATCAATAAACCACACAAGTCTCCTCATTTGTTGTGGTAGGTTGTGTACTTTACAAATGGTATGCGGTCAATATCCCGACAGCAGGGATTCTGACCACCGGAATCCCAAAGGTAAGTAGCAGGGTTATGGTTAGGCACTAGGGGGTTAGGGATAGGCACTAAGGGGGGAGTTAGGTTCAGGTACCTGGGAGAGAGGTTTATTGTAGGGGGAGGGTTAGGATACCTACCGACAGGTGGCGGTGTCCTAACTCTATCGGGATTCTGACTACCGGCACCCCGTACTCATCCCCATTCGACAGTTAGACAGCAGTGTAGTAATAAGTAGTCTCCAGTTTTTCAGCACTTCTTCACTGGGTTTGTAATTTAATTTAGGAACCTTTATAAAGTGCCTATATATTACACTGCGCTTTGCAGAGTATGTTTAACCATTCACATCAATAGCTGTTCCAGTACAACTTCTACCCCACTCTCACACACTGATATTAACTTGCCAGTTGATGCTTCCGCCTAAGCAACATCACCAGTATTAGACCCTTCCTCACCCTTGACGCCACCAAAATTCTTATCCACTCTCTCATTAGGGGGTGTACAGATGTGTCCTCATACACTATTGCTGCAGTCATCCTGGCCCTCCAGGTCCCGTGCGACAAAGCTTGTGTCAAGCTTCTTATTCACTCGACTGTGCATCTTAGTCGTAAAGTTATGTGACAAAACCGCTTCACAAGACTGCACTGATTATTTTCATATTCAACACATGTATAACTGTATGCGTCTGAGTCTGTGTACAGAGTGCTAGGATGCAGTGGCTGCAGTTTATTTCCATGCTGAGTTCCGTTGTACAGATTCAGACTCCATCACACACAGCTATACAAATGTCGCATATCAAATTAACCGGTGCAATCTTGTGAAGTGGTGGTGTAGCAGCACGCTGCGGCTAAGACGGATATTCCAGCGAAAAATATGCTACACTACTTGGCGTAGCTCACTCGCGCCACAGTCTTGCGCTGCATAACGCATTGAGGCTAAGTGTATGAGGACCTTCTAAAGAGGATAGAGGGAGCAGTTTAGCTATAACACCAATCTGCTTTTAGCTATCATTTTGTAAATGTACTTGATAAATGATAGCTAGAAGCTGAATGGTTTCTACTGTATGTTCAACTTCTCCCTACACCTACATCCTCAGCACTTGTTACCCTAGATTGTGTCAGCAATTCTCTTTTAGAATGTAAGCTCACAAGTAGATACCTGCTTCCTTGTTTTCTTGCTTGATCCCAATTTTTCAACTGTCTCCTTGTCCCGCACCACCTGCTTATTCTCTCTCATCTCTTATTACATCTTATGCAATGTATGTTGCACTTCTACTCCAGCTTTTAGGTTGTCCTGTGCTGGTCTGCTTTCAGTATGTTCTTCCATTTTGCCTGTTCTGTCTATGTGGAAATCATTGTTCTAGCCTATAGGGTCTGCTTCCCCTTTTACACCTTTGCATACTTCTGTTGCTTTATAATTAAACAGCAATTAGAATAACTTTAATAGTTATTGCTCTGTAGAGTGTCAACACTCTTCTTTTTGGCAAGCAAAGATGTATGTTTATAAGTACATGAATATTAGACAGAATCTGTGCATACTTACCTAGCTTGTAGACTATATAGCTAGGGCTTGATTCTGAGTGTGACCGATCTTTGTGCACAGATGCAACTGACGCGTTATTGCATACAGCACTTGTGCAAATCCGAATAAATGCATCTTTGTGAATGTCCGTCCTATTGAGTCGGATAGAATGTGGCAGGACCTGTCATTCAGTGAAATTATACCATTCAAGGTTGGAATTGGGCAGCGACAATGCAATTGCACGGAACCACACTGAGTGTAGTGGGCGTGTATCTAAGGCTTTGTGTGATTTTGAGTCATGCGTATGGGGAAGCTGTTTCTGACGGCTCTATTGCACCTAGCTAATATTAGCTAGTATACAGTGGCGTAACTAGGGTATTTGGAGCCCAGGTCAAGCTAAAAATGGAGCCCCCCTCTCCCCAAGCATGTGCGCACACCTTCGCCGCATGCCAAAAAAGTGGGCGTGGTCACATGTCGCAAGGGGTGTGGCCACTGGAAAATGGGGGCGTGTCAATATGACACACCACTGGTTCTCCTCACTCTATGCCCCCAATAGTATTGCCCTTCTTGCAATGCCCACTGTTGTAGTGCCCTGTATGCAATGTCCCCAGTAGCAGTGCCCCTTATACAGTGCCCCAGTAGTGCACCCTTATATAGTGCCCTCAGTAATACGCCCTTATACAGTGCTCCCAGTAGTGCCACTTAAGCAGTGCCCCTTATATAGTGCCCTCAGTAGTGCCACTTAAGCAGTGCCCCTTATATAGTGCCCTCAGTAGTGCCACTTATGCAGTGCCCCTTATATAGTGCCCTCAGTAGTGCCACTTATGCAGCGCTCCCAGTAATGCCCCTTATGCAGTGCCCCCAGTAGTGGACCCTCTTATGCAGTGCACCCAGTAGTGGTCCCTCCTTATGCAGTGCCCCCAGTAGTGGTCCCTCCTTATGCAGTGCCCCCAATAGTGGTCCCCCTATGCAATGCCCCTTATACAGTGCCCCCAGTAGCGGTCCCCCTTATGCAGTGCCTTCAGTAGCAGTGCCTCTTATACAGTGCCCCCAGTAGTGCACCCTTCTACAGTGCCCCCAGTAGTGCACTCTTCTACAGTGCCCCCAGTAGTGCACCCTTTTACAGTGCCCCCAGTAGTGCATCCTTTTACAGTGCCCCCAGTAGTGCATCCTTTTACAGTGCCCCCAGTAGTGTACCCTTTTACAGTGCCCCCAGTAGTGCACCCTTTTACAGTGCCCCCAGTAGTGGTCCATCCTATGCAGTGGCCCCCCCATGTAGTGCCAATGCCCCTTACATATAGAAGGACAAAGACACACACACACAAAATATTTACCTGAATCACCGCTCCTGTGCCTGCTCCTCCGTCCTCCCGGCCCACTTTGCACTATGGGAGAGACGTCATGAGTGAGCTTCAGCCCGGCTCCGGCAGTGGGTGCAGCAGTCAATGAGAGTCTGTCCTACTCTCTTTGGCTGCCAAAACAAATATACCTCCTCCGGCGCCGGGTAGTACACTCGTACTACCCGGCGCCGGAGGTGGTGTGTTTGTTCCTTTGTAGTGCCGACCACACTCAGTGCGGTCCGCACTACACTGACCAGTGTCCTGGACCGCGGTCGGCGTGTACCCTGCTCAACCCACCCCTAGTTACGCCACTACTAGTCTATCAGTATATTTTTGGACCTTGGGAGGAAATCAGAGTACAGGCTGAGTCTCCCATATCCAAAATGCTGGTCCCAGTTATTTTGGATTTCTGAATATTCCGTATTTTGGAATATTTGCATATCATAATGAGATATATTGGGAATGGGACCCAAATCTATACACATAATGTCTTTGTTTTATACATACTGCACCTTATACACACAGCCTGCAGGTAATTTTATACAATATATTCAATAATTTTGTGGCTCAAACAAATATTGTGTACATACATGAAATTCATTTATGTTTCATATACACCTTAAACACAAAGGTCATTTTATACTTTATTTTTAATAATTTTGTGCCGTAAACAAAGTTTGTGTACATTGAACCATCAAAAAGCAAATGTTTTACTATCTCAGTCATGGTAAAAAAAAACTCTGTATTTCGGATATTTGGATATGGGAGACTCAACCTGTACTCGGAGGAAACCCACACAAGCACAGGGAGAATATACAAACTCCACACAGTTAGGGTCGTAGTGGGAATGGAACCCATGACATCGGTGTGTGAGGCAGTAATGCTAACCATTACACTGTCTGTGCTGCCCATTCTCTGAAATATGGTTTATCTCATAAGCACTAAAAATGTTAAATGCATATTTGTGAAGTCTACTTTTAGCTCTGTTTGTTTTAGAAATAAATTTGTACATTACAATTAGATGGATTCACATGTTATGGCATAACATCATTTACATTTTCTCATACCTACAGTACATAGATGGAGAGAGCGGCACTTTCAGCAGCTGTAACAGTAACTCGGGTATTGTGACAGTTCAGCTCTATTGATTTGCTTTGATCTGGCTTGTCAATATTAAACTACAGTGTATCCTTTCTGCTGTGTAAAGTTTTATGTGACAAGGTCAAGATACTGTTCATAAAACCTTTAACCATTAGAAGGTCGTTCCTGTACAAATATTTATACACAAGAAAATAGTCTGCAAAGCTGTACACTAAATGCAGCTTATCGCTTGAAACACAATAGAATATAAATCTTACTATTCATCTTGTGCAGCCTTAGAGAGAACAATGATGTTACTATTACAGGTTGAGTCTCCCATATCCAAATATTCCAAAATACGGAATATCCGAAATACAGATTATTTTTTGTTTAGTGTGACTGAGATAGTGAAACCTTTGCTGTTTGATGGCTAAATGTACACAAACTTTGTTTAATGCACAAAATGATTAAATATATTGTATAAAATTGCCTTCAGGCTGTGTGTATAAAGAGTATATGAAACATCAATTCATTCTGTGTTTAGATTTGGGTCCCATTGCCAAGATATCTCATTATGGTATGCAATTATTTCCAAATACGGAAAAATCTGATATCCAAAATACTTCTGGTCCCAAGCATTTTGGATATGGGAGACTCAACCTGTACTATAATGGGCTCAACTGGTAGAAGATTAGAAATGCTAAATGGCTTATGTGTATGGGTAATAGTTCCCTTCTCAAATCTGCTTCTTGAACACTTTTGCCTATTGTACTAAAGGGTTTGTGCAGAACTTATATGGTCTGTTGAAGAGTTGAAAGTAAATTGCATATACTTTGCATTGCTTAAAAGAATCATGCACAGAACAAGTGTATATTCACCCATAAGTTGTGCGCATCTCAATATATATCAGGCTGCATGTGTAGCATATGCTCCTGCTTTGATACTCGTCATCATTCTCGGCAGAGCTGTAACTAGAAATGTTAGCACGCTGTACGAGAAAGCTCTGCCACCTTAAAGTACACCTTTCTTTAAGCATCCATTATTTGGGGTATAATTGGCAGAACAAATTTAGCCTGTTTACTGCAACTCCAATTTATCTTTTTATGTTGACACTTTTTTTGTGAAGTGTGGACCTTATGTATCTGCCCCCTATCCTAAGGTATTATGCCCTCGACTTTTAAATGTGTTTTTCCTAAATGCAACCTCAATAAAATTACATTATATTACATTTTCGACCTACTATTTGATCCAGATCATTTTCACTAACGGAACTCTTCTGCTGTCTAATCATATAATAACAATATTTTGAGAGCTGGCAAGCGATACTTTTATAATCATCTGTATTCCCATTTACAAGGAGCCATTTTCTAAACAAATCACTTCACAGAAGTTACTTTATAAGGATGTCTGTTTTTTTTCTGTTTAATTAGATTACAATATACTTTCTTAAACTTGCAATGAATTTAAACACAAATTCGATCATGTGACTATAAAAGCTAGATTATGGCGACTACACTATGTAACCATTTTTTTGTCCTTGGGTAGTAAGTGCTATTTCTTATTTGCTTATGTCTCAAAATACAGAAAATTTTATTTATTCCCCTCAGACTTTGCTTTCATGATCAGGACATTTTATACCTTGAATTGTACCTATTTCAGATGAGAAAAGGGCGAATTTGCATTTTTTTTTTTACATCTATGAGTGGAATTGAATTGTTTTCTCACCCCGATCTCCCGTCTAAAGTGACAGGAGATCGCAGGGCGAGTTTCAATTGATTAGAATATCGTCCCAATCGCACCCAATGAGGTCAGGTTTAGCCGCGTAAAACTGCTACACCGGACCAAAGTGCTGAGCGCAATAACGAAAAGCACAGTGGGTTACTTCTTGCGCATTTCAACTGGCACCACCCCAGGGAATACGAGCTGAAATGCCGGCACCGGCAGCTGATCGCGCCCGACAGGAGCAACAATTGAATTGCTCCATCAGGTGTGTAGATGGCTGCAAACAATTGAATTGTGTCCAATATGAGAAGAAAATCCATATATGTATGAAAATTAACATATAAAGTTCTACAAACATGACCACAAAAGAACTAGTAGTGAGTAACTTGTCAAGATTTATGATTATACAGTACATCACTTTCATAAATCAGCCCCCCTCATGTTCTCATTTTACTGTCCTTGGTTGCGGCATTTAAACTCAGTAAATCCTGGAGGAAGCGCTCACCTTGCTCTTCCGAGTACACTCCCATGTTCTCCTTGAATTTCTCAAGATGAGCATCAAGAATGTGGACTTTCAGAGACATCCTATTGTGCCGAACTTCTTCATAAAGTCTCAACCAACTCCACATAGTTTTCGGCCTTATGATTGCCCAGGAAGTCCTGAACCACTGCGATAAAGCTGGTTCAAGCAGCTTCCTCCTTCTAAGTGAGCATTTTTGGGAATTCCTTGCACTTCAGGATCTTCTTAATCTGTGGTCCCACAAAAACACCGGCTTTGACCTTTGCCTCAGACAGCTTAGGGAAGAAGCCTTAAAGGTACTTGAAAATCTCTAACAAATTGTTTCATAAGGCCTTACTTGATGTGTAGTGGAAGCATCAGCACCTTCCTGAAGTTTACCAGTGTCTCCCACTTGCCGTCATTCGTTCTCCACACAGAACTCTGGACTTGATTCAGACCCGTTCGCTAGATGTGGTCGCTCGCTCCCAGCGTATGCAATTCCAGTGCACGCCCAGCAAGGCAGGCGATCGCGCGGCAAGGCATTAGCATGCCTTGGCGTGCGATCACTTTGTGTATGCAGATGCCCACCAGCCATTCATAAGACGCCCACTTGCGCTCGTCATCTCCTGGAAGTGCATGAAATCATTGGTACATCGAGCACCTCCAGATGTGCTCGCAGCGCTTGAGGTTGACTATACCTTGCTGCTAGCACTTCAGTGTATAATTCAACCAGGTGACGTGTACTATGATGCTGCCTTTTAATTATGCACGCCTCTGAAACGGCGTTAAGATTCTCAGGCACGCCTGCGTTCGCACTTCCACTCCCCCGTTTATAATGTCCAGCTCCTGTTACCACCCACAAACGGCTTGACCTGTCACTCCTTCAGCTGGGCTGTCTATGCTGGGTGAGCGAGTACTTCCCGATCGCTCACACTAGTTCACGCACGCACAGTACGAAACATAGACATGCGTATATTGTGAAACATTGCTCGCTACGAGCGATCGCTTGCTAGCGAACGGGCCTGAATCAGGCCCTCTGTCCGCTGTGGCCAGTGTCGTCTGTTGTAGTGCACCTTGTCCTTGCTGTCCCAAAGGCAAAGAAGGCAGGAAAACTTGATAAAACCACCTTGGGAAACCCTTTAGGAATCCCACCATTTTGAAGTCTTCGATGACCTCTCAGCCATACTCATATTTCGAGGCTTCTTGCAAGGTCTTGATGCTGTAGCAATCCTCTTTGCAGTGCAACGAGTGAGCCAGAGGAAGAGACTGGTACTTGTTCCCGCTATGGAGCAGCACAGCTTTGAGGCTCTTTGATGAATTGTCAATGATGAGGCACCATTCAAGCCAATTCCGAATGCGTTGAACAGACGGATCACATTGTGGCAGAAACAGAGGCCATGTTGACGAACTACATGGATGTCTTTTCTCCTCTGTACCATCGTGAAAAATAAAATTTTAAAATTAGAAACATAAATAGAATAATAAAAAAAATAAAAAAGCAATAATGACCATCTTACCTTCCGGAGTTATTTTGCATTACTCGCAGGTGAAATGAGGTTGCCAGGGTTTTTCTTCATTCCTGACAGAGAGATGGCTTGGATTGAGTACTTTTTGACCACAGGCATAGCAAAATGCATCTGCAGGATACTTGCAGCCCCTTGATGCTATCTCTGAAAATGCAGTCATTTATCCACTTTGGAAACTGGAAGTAAAGTGAACTGGTGGGCTTAAGGTCCCGATGTTTGTACTATAGTTTATATTACTAGAAAGCTCTAAAAGTTACATCCAGTAATTTACTGTCGGCTCCCATTGGCTAGCTGACAGTGACACAGGAGCCTGAGGGGCAAGCAGATTGGTGGCGGCTGTGATATACACTCAGCTGATCCTCGGTGAGCTTACCGTTCCTACAGACTCCTGGTAATATGAAGCAGCATTTAGAGGTACCTTCAGTGTTGTTGGGCTCCACTCTGGCAGAGTTGGACTGCTCTTCAACCCCCACGTTGTAACCGCACTGAATTATCAGAAATGTCCTGGAAAATAAGAACATTTCAAAATGTCTCTGACCAGGTAACACAAGCATAGTTTGTGGGGAATAATTGGCATTTTATATACTCTTGAGATATATGCATTTGGGAAATAATACTTCAAACCAGTGCTTAAAGTGGTCCTAGCGAAGTGGTGAAACTTACCTTAAGACCCACTCCTGTGTCCGCTCCCGTCCAGTCCGCCTGGCTGCTCCTCAGAACTATGGCCGAGACCTCATGACGTCTCTCCCATAGTGCACACTGCAGAAGCCGGAGCTCTGACGTGAATTCCAGCCTCCGGCTACTGCTGCGGGGAAGGAGCCGGGTACCCGCTGGTAACTAAATCTCAGCGGACGCCCAGCAAATGGGGCCTCCCTGCGGCGCCGGGCTGAGGTGGGCCGAAGGAGGCCGAACTGGTTCAGTTTCTAAATAGAAGTGAAGGAACACAGTTCCGCCCCGTTTCCGCCCACTTTAACCCCTGCTTCAAACACAAGGACAAGCAAAAAATAAATTTGCTACATACAGTAGTGTTATATGCAACTAGTTGCATATATATTTTTGTATTCTCATACTTTTATGCACATACTTTTTTATATATATATATATATATAAGTATTTTTTTGTTTTGTTTTCTCCTTCTCTTTCTGTACTTTAGAAATTATTTTTAAGATTATTTATATTGTGTATATTATTTGTGCAGCTTACCACTTTTGTTTGTTTATATACTATGTGCAAGCACTATCACAACAGTCACCTTGCTCCTTTCTCCACACAGGTGTAAACCATCTCCACTTAATTGTTTAGGGTATTTAGAGACTTTGGGCCTGATTCAGCAAGGAACGCACAGGAGAGAACGCACGCACTTGCCCAATGTTTTTGCTCTGCGCATGCATCACACTGCGCGTGCGTGAGCTTGCCAATGCGATCAGATTATAGTATGCAGACTACACGCAGTGTGTTCGAGGACCCTTGCGAAACTGATTGATAGGAAGTGCCGTTTGAGGGTGGTGACGGGGGGGTGATCAAGCGAACGCAGGCGTTATAACGCCGTTATAGGGGCGTGCATAATTAAGGCATTGCGGCGGCATACGCAGCCATACCGTAAGCTGTACACAGGAAGCGGCCAAATTCCTGCGGCAGGTCAGGTCAACCACTATTATGCTAATGGGGGCGATGGTTCTCGATGTTTCCGCTTTCATGCGTGCTGATCAGGCTGTAAGTAAAGGAAGATGGGCGGCTTAGTATGGGGCTGGGCATCTGCATCTTGTTCTGCAGTCACCGTGCGTATGCATTGCATATTCTCGCAGCGGACGGCTCTGTACATCTACATCCGTGCGTTCCTTGCTGAATCAGGCCCTTCGCGCACACAGACAACTTACTTGCCTTTGAGAAAGCTGAACTATTCAGCGCGTTACTCTGATTGCTCTTTTTTGCATACACTTTGCATTACTGAGACTCAACTTTATGGATAGTTTACTTTAGAACATTGACTCCGCCTTACCTGGTATATACCACGATACTATGCATTGATCTAATTGCTGGCTGCATTCAATCAACATCACGCGGGCTCGGGACATGCTGGCTGCATCCGGATAAGTCCTAACTGATCGCATGGAAGAGACTAACTATTTCATATAACAGTGTGACACTCGCTGCCCTTGCAGGGTCTGCACGGGCTGCTAATCTTACATCTGGATCTGCCAATTATACCCCCAAAAAAGATAATTCCTAATGTTGCGTACACATTGGACGATCGATAACGATATCGTTGTGCGAACTCCTGGGTATGCTGGACGATCGATATCGATCATCCAGCACACCATGTACCCACCAACAACTATAATGACCCGCGATCTCAGGTCCCTATAGTAACTTGGTCGATATCGACCAGGTTGACCTGCATGCACGGGCGATGGACAATATCGATATTGTTCATGCATGCCCGCGCATCTCAGGTCATTGGCCACCGAAAAATGCACGATATGAACGGTAACTATCAATATAGTTATCGTTCATATCGTCCATTTTAGTCGTATCGTGTGTACGCAGCTTATGTAGTTACCATCTTTACTGTTCCATTAAGAGTCCTACTACCCATATTCATCTACACATTGCATAGGTGCCCCATATATACCTAGGTATAGAATTGTATACCATATTATATTGTCATACTTATTCAGATTATATAATCTGTGTTTTCTGAACGTGTTTACCGTATATACTTGAGTATAACTCGACCCGAATATAAGCCGAGGTACCTAATTTTACCACAAAAAACTGGGAAAACTTATTGACTCGAGTGTAAGCCTAGGGTGGGAAATGCAGCAGCTACTGGTAGTATTCCCCCCCCCCCACCCCCTGGTACTGGCCCCAGCAGTAATCCCCCCCCCCCCTGGTACTGCCCCCAGTAGTAATATCCCCCCCCTGTTAGTGCCCCCAGTAGTAACCCCCCCCCCCCGCATGGTACGTAGCTGAGTGAGGCTCCCTCTAATATGTGGCGCCCTACTCAGCTGCGTAACGGGAGAACCGGCCCTGGTCCTGGAGCATCACTCGAGTATAAGCCGAGGGGGGGCTTTTTCAGCACAAAAAATGTGCTGAAAAACTCGGCTTATAATCGAATATATACGGTATATGTATGTCTATTGTTAACCCATACTTATATATTAATTATTTTTTTTATACAAATTAAAATAGCGGAGTATTAAGCTAATTCTATTTTGCATGTAAATATTTTTAAAGAGTTTTTGTTTTGACATCGTATGAACCATTTGCAGCTCACTACACTGTGCAATCTATACATTTTTTTTCCATGTTCTTCCTTTTATGGGTGGCTATCCCATATTGACTGGCAGCACAATAGTGACACTGTATTCACGAATAAGTGATGATCTATTATATTTCTGTTCGTCATGTATATAACAATTACAAAAATCATAAAATAAGACTGAAAACCCTACCTACAGTATATCCCATTTAAGGGAATAAAATCTTTATAAGACCTATGTTACGTTTACATGTACCTCTAAAATGGTAGAGGTCATTTACTATTTTATACAGTGATAATACCTGATAAGTCTATTCCATAACATAAAAGTAAGGGTACCTAGAACTATGAACCAGACTTCTATTGAGGTAATTTGTAGAATGGTGTCTGTATTTTCTGTCCTGCACTATTACATGTAGTACAGCCCACACAAGAACATGATAAACGGCTCTGAGATTAAAATAGTGGTAAAGCCCATTCTTTGCTATAAGCGCTGATCTCAACTTATGCCTCCTCCTCTCCCCAAAGGCCCATCCACTTAACTTATCTTCCCCTGCTTTATACATAATTTGTGCACTGGCAGCTGGAGATAAAATGCTACAGGAGAACAAAAAGTTAGTAAAAACTTGCAGCATAATGCTTTTTCATCAGCAAACTGCTTTAACGCATGCCATCATAATTTAACATTTAAGATCTGCTGTAAGAATAAAAAGTGGTACAAAAAACAATAGGCAACATTATGTTTTACTGTGTAAATCCAATAAACTTTTTATTACTGAGAAGGCAAAAGTTGGAAACCTGTATAATGCTGTCTTATGTATTAGTCTTTTACATAGAGGTTATTTTATACACCTAAAGGTTTTTTTTTTTTTTTTTTTTTTTACTCTGTTACATTATTATATTAAGTCTCGTAACAATGATGGCAGTGCAAAAATAAAAAAGAAAGATGATCGGTTGGTGATGAACACTCAATTGAATACTAAGGCTATGACATTCGCTAAATCATTAAGACGACAATGGCCGTTAATCCATAGTGATGAGAGTCTGAAAAGTCTTGATAAGGGACCTTTAGTTGCCTTCAAAAGAGGACCGACCCCCAAACAATTGTTAATGAAACCCATGAAAAATTTTCAAAAAAGTTTTCAAAAAGGATTCAGGAGCAACTTGGCTTAAACATAAAAACAGAATTCGGTTCGCCCACCCGTACTCTGGAAGGAGAATCCCAATTAAACATTGGCTGATATGCACACCAACACATGTGATTTATGTTTTAATGTGTCTGTCGGTAAGACAACGACTACATTCATCGAAGTTCCATCAGACGGGCCATTATTGAGGCTCATAGCGATAAGCCGGGGGCTAGGCATTGTATGGAGATGGGACACCAAGAGGCAACATTAAAATCCATTTTAATCGATATGTTCAAAAATTAGCGAGGGGTGGCGATCGTGATAGGATTCTGTTGCAAAAAGAGTCGCGCTGGATATATACCTTTTTGCCCCCAAAGGACTGAATGAGAGTATCAGTTTTAGATGCTTTTTATGAAATAATTTTCCTGGATTTGGCTTCTGGCAGCACAGTTAAAAATTATTTTTAAATAATTTTTTATGGTGGGGAAGATATGTGGCCGCTGTATTGCATGGAGTATGCAATGAACGGCGGCATAAGGGAGACTCCGGCTGGTAAGTCACAGTAAGATATTTTCTGGCACGCTGGGATGTAGTATGAACACATGTTGCATGTCTTGAATGGTCTATGAAGTGACCGAGTTCGACGGACGGTCTAAGTATTTTTTATACTAAGTGAATGGCACAGAGCCATTAAAGCCACATAACATTTGGATATGCCCTGTTCCGATGGACATTATATACATTTATTTTGTGCTATATGTATGCCATAGAGCTTATATCAAAACTATGCTCCAGATGTAGGGTGGATGTTACAGAGCCATTAAATGATTATAATGCCTGGACATTACATTGTTGTTAATGGACAATGTAAGCTTTTTCTATGTGCGTAAACGGATGTCAAAGAGCCATTGGTACTACTAAGCCTGGATACTATCTGTTGGTGATCGATGAATGCCAGTTTTTTAAGATTAATGGTTGTGGTGGATCTTTGTGGTAGCACCCCGTATGTTGATAAACGATGGTCGAGTGCAAGTACATATAGAATATATATAATATTCCCGAAAGCGGTCAGCACACACGTAAGCATACTTGATATCCGCCTGGGTGTCCTGATGGAATCGGTATGAAATACCGCCGGCCACATGGCCGTTGGTTCGATTCGTGGCAGCGCCTGGCCGACAACAGCAGAGTTCCCGGCAGCGGAAGCCCGACAGCGCTGGAAATCCCGATCGGGGATAGGTAAGTACTAACTAACCTAATCTAACCCCCTACCCTAACTATCCTTAGGGGTGCCTAACCCTAACCTCCCCCCCAAGTGCCTAACCCTAATCCCTCCTGTAAGTGCCTAACCCTAACCCCCCCCTTCCACGCTGCCTAAACCTAAGTCCCCCGGGGGAGTGCCGAACCCTAACCCTCCCTCCCCCTAGCCTAACCCTAAGTCCCCCCCGGGTGCCCTAAACCTAAACCCCCCCCCCCCTGCAGCTGTCCGCTCGCGGCGCCCGGCATCCCTTCGATCGAGTTGCTGGGCGCCGGTCTCCCGGCATCGGGGTAATGTCAGGCGTCTGCATCTAGACGCCCGGCATTTCATCCCTCGCCGGGAAATGACAGTCGGCAAGCCGGCTGCCGGTATTAAGGTAGCCAGCTTCCCGATTGTATACCGTCCTGATGAAGGCCACATTTGGAATACTGAATATGTGATGTAAAGCATAAAGTACGTCTTTTTGCATTTCATGGAAGAGCCCTGGTGAGTGCACTCTGCTTTTTGCAATAGAAAAAATAAAAATGGATATATATACTGTATCAATTACATTTAATAGAGAGGATTTTGTGTAATCGGTCAATACTGAAAAAAGGCTTTCAGTTTCACACTCTATATTTCCCCGCACTACCCTCTGTGCTTCATACACTACATAGAGTACAGCACTGTGTCTTGAGACTTTATTTTATTAGCAACTGATTGTGCCCGGATGACCCAAACATTGTCTTGCTTGTGTAAGTCTGTCTCCAAGTAGATGGTCTAAATGTTTTGGGCAACTAGCTGAAAGATGTCGCACTGAATGTTGCCATCATACCACAGTCTATGCATTGGTACAGGAAAGTTATAGCAGAGTTGTAAAAGTAAAAACTAGAATATTATTGATGATTATTTTTGGGGACGTTGTGGGGATAGATACAGGGAAGCCATCGGGCGCTGCAGTGGTTACTGCACAGAGATGCAAATTGAAGTTGCATGGAGATCCATGCAATTTCGATGAGCGTTTATGGGTGGTAACTGGGGGGTGGCTACCAGTCACGTCCCATGGTGCGCCAGTAGTGCATCTTTGTACGCACATCAGCGGAATCGCAACCCAGCCGGTGGGCATCTCAATAGCACGCCCATCTGCATGGCATTACCATAAAGATAGTGGCTATGCCAAAAGATGCAGCCACTATTTCCACCTCTGAATCACCCCCTGTATATCTTATTGCATTGTGTGATATTGGCTACCAATATATAGATTTTATTATTAAAATAACTCTCTAGTTTCCATTTTTACTTATCACATGTCCTTATTATTCTGGAATGTCAGATATGATGTTTCTAATCTTCAAAAACATTGCTTGGAAAAATTCTTGTTTTTTTTTAGTTACTTTTGAAAAGTTTTTCCCTAGAAGAGCAGCCTGGTGAGGGTATTACCTAGGACCTGGTTCCTTACCTCACATTATCAATTATGGCGATTCATGTGGGATGGAGCAGTGGAGTCACCCTTTCAAAGTGCCAATTAGAAGTGGATACTGGTTAGACAAATAGCACAGTAATCCATTCAGGTACCTCGTACTGTGTGCGCCTTCCTCAAACTTACCCAGTGACTTCACAGTTCCAGCACCTGCAGAACTTTAAAAATGGCGGCGTTTGAGGTGGTTTCAGCAGCAATTGCGGGGCAAGCAATGGAACCTTGGGCTGCTACCAGTGGGTAACTTCTTCGGGGGAAGCTAACTGTACAGTAAATGTCAAATATGGTTCCTTAATAGGAACTTTTAGTGTGAAAATATAATTATTGTCATTTAATATATGTTTTAAATTGCTAGTTATTATTTTCTTTCTTTTTTTTTATCCTCCCAAATGTTACTTCAGATAAAGCTGTTTGTATGATAGCAGTAGTTATGCATGTTATTTGTATGAGGTTGCAAAGATATATTTTCATGATTGATTGCAAGCTTTTATCTAGCATAAAATAAGGATGTAGGAGGGGTTTGAAAGGAAAAGCTTTTGATATAGGCTTTAGGTTTATTCCCCTGGGTGCAGAAATGCATATTGTGTTCTTCCACAAGGAAGCGTGTGTACATCGTGATCTTCTTTTAAAGGCTTTTATTGCGCATAATGCTCCATTTCAGATCCTCTCGATTTGGTTCATGTTGTTCGACATTGTTGGTAGATGTATGAAATGCTTATTGTGTGAGCTTTTTAGATAATAGAAGGTAGGGGGCTATCATCATTGTATTGGTTATACATCTATACTGTGGCTTCTGTTTCTCTGCTGAGCATTTCTAAAGTGAACATTTCTTTTCTGAATGTTTTTTTTTTGCATTATTATTTTTATATATTTTTTGTCGCATATTGAGTTTCAATGTTAACCTTTTTTTGACATGTTCTTTGTGTGTTGCAAGTATGTACATATTTTGACATATTTTGTCTCTCACATACGTTCTAGCACACAGTTTGACATGGTCTGTCCTTGTATGTAGCTGTATGCATTGGCATGCTTCGTCCCTTTCTTATCTACGTTCTGTCCATCTAGAATGTACCAGTGACTGTGCAGTGTGACATACTAAATCCCTATCTTCATCATCCATGTGCTATGTGACAAGTTCCTCCCCTCCCACCTAAAGTAGTGTTCATTCTAGCACCCTGCACCTATCACTACCTGTGCAGTTCCTCTTTCCTGTCTGGGGTGTCGTTCTCTTCTCTGGTGCTTCTAGAACACACTGATCTGTATCTCAGCTGAGAGTTGCATTAGCCAAATGTGCTAGAAACACCAGAGCAAAGAGCGACACCCTAGGCAGAAAAGAGTAACTGCGCGGGTTGTGAAAGGTGCAGGGTGCTAGAATGAACACTATAATGTATAATAATTTATTTCAATTTGTGAAATATGGCCAGAAAAGACCCATTTAAATTTTCATGTAATTTTTATTCTGTTATAGCAGAGTAACAGGTTTATATGATGTGGACATGTATGTTGATGTGTTGTATGGAAGGAACGGGTTTTTTAAGTTGACTATGGTAGTTGCAATTAGTCTTTCCCAATTTTTTTCCTCTGCATAAATACTTAGAAAACACAATAGAGATATTCAAAATCTACATCAAAATACTCAGAATTTATTTGTGGACTAATATTTTTCAATGCTGTAATGTTCAATGATACCTTAACAGACTCTTATGGTCACTAACAGCCTCCAATACTTTCCTTATGGCCACTAGCCACTTTTTTCAAGATGAATTCTCCATTCCTTCATGCACTCCGCCTAGATCGCACACTGCAGAATTAATCAATGGCACCAGCGTATGGCTGCAAATTGACGTTTGGACATTATATGCATAAGACATTGCAATATTGGTAAAGTTAACAAAGTGCGCAGATTAACATGGGGCACATACCTGTATTGCAGAACTCGCTGCTGAATGAATCCAGTCCATATAGATTACTGCGCAGTCTGATATGTACCATCCTTATTTGTACTTGTGCATTGCTAGATAAATGATCACCGCAGATATGCCCACATACACCTATCCTCAAATTCTGCCAAATAGTTGATTTTGCGTATTAAAAGACTGCTATTTTAAAACTTTGGGCAGTCTTGCATGGGATTCACCAATGTTTCAAAGCCGCAGCCTATTACATTTACCCCAATATGTGAACTTAAGGCACAAAATTGAGGAAAAAGCATCAGAAGTGCAACAGGCATCGTGTAACATATGGCTCATAAGGGATAGGTGTATAAGGACACATCTGTAGAAGCTGATTGGTTTCTAAGGGCATCTTCTCTACTTTATATCAAAGGTTTGATGCATCTTCCCCTGATTGGCAGCTCTGTGTTTATTATTCCAACATTCAGGCAATTTCTAGGAAAGTGCTTTGGAGGGAAGGTAGTTTAAATCCCGGCTGTCGGGATGCCGGCACTCAGAATGCCAGCACCGGAATCCCGACACCAGTCAGAATCCCTGCGCCAGCATCTCGATGGGAAGTAGTGGGGTTAGGGGGATGGTTAGAGTTAGGCAGTGGGAGAGGGTTGAGTTTCGGTTTAGGCTGCGGGGGAAGGATTAGATTTAGGGGTAGGGTTAGGATACTTACTGACGGGTGTCTGTATCCTAACCTTGTGGGGTTCTGACTGCCGAGATCCCGAATTCCAGCATCCCGTACCCAACCCATTTGGAGTCACTTACTGCCCTTACGGCATGTGCCGCTGTTACACCTGTATCTGAGATTAAACAACAGATATATGCCACAGTACATAGCTGATGACACCAGTCTTTCCGTCACATTCCTGCCCATACTCAGCAGTGGTCTCCGCTGACCCCATAGTCTGGAACCTTAGCTAAGTACAATATTATCTTACAGGGCAGGTATTTTTATTGTATGGCTTCAGCTGAGCACCTGTGCGAGTTTCTTGTAGAAACAGTGTTACATAAAACTGAAATTTTCAGTCATTAAAAAAAAAATACTCAATACTTGAGTTAATACTTGAGCCATGTCTGAGAGATGTATTAAAATGTTGAGCATTTATTCTGGGAGACTAAGAACTGATACAAATATACAAAAAAGGCTGCACTTCTTAAATATAGCGTATGCATTTCTTTCTAATTTGAAGTCTATAATTTATTACCATTTATATAGCGCACACATATTCCGCAGTACTTTACAGGGAATATTTGGCCATTCACATCAGTCCCTGCCCCAGTGGAGCTTACAATCTACAGTATGTTCCCTATCACATGCACACACACATACAGTCAGGTGCATAAATATTGGGACATTGACAGAATTTCCATATTTTGGTCTCTATTCACTACCACAATGGCTTTGAAATGAAACAAACAAGATGTGCTTTAACTGCAGACTTTCAGATTTAAATTAAATTAAATCTGAAAGTCTGCAGTTAAATCACATCTTGTTTGTTTCATTTCAAAGCCATTGTGGTGGTGAATAAAGGCCAAAATATGAAAATTCTGTCAATGTCCCAATATTTATGCACCTGACTGTGTATGTGTATATATATATATATATATATATATATACTAAGTAGACAAAAGTGATTGGACACCCCTGTTCAAGTGAAATGGTCCCATGCATGCCACTGCACACGAGTTCCAAATGGCCACTAATGTGGCGGTTTTGACAAGAACACTTCGTAGGGAGGCCCATGCACTTGCAGTTCTATGGAAACAACAAATGTTTTTATCAGGACAACAATGCCACCTGTCATGTATTCAGGGTGACGTTGGACTGGTATACAGTAAATTCGGTAACCCAGATGGACTTGCCAGCTCATCCAGATCTTAACTCCATTGAGAACCTCTGGGACGAATTGGTAGCGACGGGTGTATTATAGGCCAAGTCGACCTTCTTTAGTGTCACAGTTGGTCACTGTACTTAAGGCGGAATGGCAAAACATACCGCCTGCTGTTGTCCAGGAACTTGTGGACAGTTTGCCAAGAAGGGTATCTACAGTAATCACTGCACGTGGCAGATCTACAAAGTACTGACGTCAATAAAATCTTGTTGATCTATTTTCTGTCAGTGTCAAATTACTTTTGTCTATATAGTACATCTATAGTTATTTGGTGCATTTGAATATTTGTGATAATATATGCAAGCTTCCCATACTATACAATGCATATGTGTTTGGCCGCAGGCAGCGGCTTGGAATACAGCCTGCACAATATCTATTGCACTGAAATTCTTATCCCTAACATGTCAGCAACAAGAGATTTATAAATCTTGTTTAGAACAGAGTACTGTATATTTAATATATACTTTGGTGCAGAGCTGGTAACATTGGGTGTAAAATAGCTCTTGTTGTGGATGGCTGAGATAAATAGCCCTAGGTCTTACTTGCTGAGTGAGAACGATGTATTTTTGTGTTGCAGTATTCTGATTTCAACAGTTTTTTTGTTTTCCTCACAGTACATCCATAGTATGTGTATCATTTACATTTTGTTATAAATATGCACATTGCGATAATCCTAACAGAGAGACTACAGTAGCAGCTCATTGTTGTTGGTGTAAGATATTATAAATACATAATGCATCAATCTTCCACTATTGCGATGCTGAAGCCTCTGCAATTTAGAAATCAGAATTGACCTTTGCCAACCAGCTCTCTGTAGTAAAGGCAGATGTCCACAATCATCGTCCATTCTTGACACACAGGTTACAATTCAGGGCCTGATTCAGACCCGGTCGCAAGCGCTGTGTGCTCGCAACCGGGTCGATGGTGGGTCAGTGCGCATGCGCGCGACAGAGCCCGCTCCGTCGTACACATGTGCGAGACCCGGATAGCGACTGGCAGCCCGTCGCTCCGGGTCTCGCAACAAAGGGGGCATGCTGTGGATGTTGAGTGACAGCACGCCCCCTTTGGTGGGCGGGCCGGGGGAGTGGCTGCCCAAACGGAGGCGTTACCATGTGAACGCCTCCGTCTCTGGCCGGCCCCACTGACATCAGATGTCAGTGGGAGAGATTTCGGCTCTGTTAGAGCCGAAATCTCTCTGGGGCTTGCGGCAACGAGACCCTACCACAAGGGTCTCGTCGCAAGCCCGATGGTCGCGATCGCGACCATCTTCCTGGCCGCTCGCTATAGCTGTGGGTGGTCACCCACAGTTAAGCGAGCGGCCAGGAGGCCGTTTTAAAAAATAAAAATAGCCCGGCCCTGATTCAGAGCGAGCGGCTCTGAATCAGGGTCTCAGTTTTAATTACCTGCTAAATTGCAATGGACATGTTGGATGTGGTATATTTTGTTGACCGCATAATCTCGACATTCACAATGTCAAGACTGGCAGAATGATTGTGAATGTCGGTATTTGGTATGCTGACAATAGGTTTTCCCATTTTCTTTTACTAGCCTTACGCTAACCACAGCCTAACCCTAACTGTAACCTAAAGCTGGCCACACATCTAAAGATTATCTGTCCAACCAGCCAACTAGTTGATTGGTTGGAATGAAAGTCTGGTAACGTATGGGAGTAAATGATGATCAGCAATTTGCTCCTAAATGCCAGAAAACGGATGAAAATGGTCGTTCAGAAAAGTTTAAATGTTTTATCTAAACAATTTGTTCAAACAACAGTTTCTGTCCATTTTCCGGCATTTGGGAGCAAATTGCTGATTGTCATTTGCCTTCATATCTTACCAGATTTTCATTCCAACCAATCAACTAGTTGGTTGTAAATTGGTCTAGTGTATGGCCAGCTTTATCCTAAAACCAGCTATCGACAATCTAAGTGTCTACAGGTATATTGTGTCGGCATTCGGGATGTCAACAAACGGACTACATATTGGACCTATCATTTGCACATGTAACCATAGGGGTTTCTATAAAACATTGACTTTGTCCTAGTACAACACCTTGCTTTCAATCTAGCAGAAAGTCTACTGAATCTCGCCTCCATCATCTCTATCATTATAGAGATGATGTCTTTATTACCTACTTAGAAGAACCGTGTTTTACATTTTTAAAGGGCAAATAGCGAATCCGGTTGTTGCTATATGGTGATCATCATGCACACCATAGTGACTTCATCACTGGATGGAGCCATTTTCTTGGGTATCATAGAATAGACAAGTGGAACAGAACTGTACATTATGTGGTTCTCTCTTTTTGCATATTATGCTTCTTAAGTAATAAATGGATAGCATACTCTAATATTAAGTAGTTTTTCTTTTTAAGTTAGGAAAAAGTTCAATTAAGGGAGTTATTGCAGCGATATACAGGTCAAAGCAATTTATGTATGTTCTAGTTAACTTAAATTGGAAAAGGGCTATGCCATGTACATCTTACCTCCGTGCGCTACAAGTCGCGTTAAGCGGCTTGAGTGCTGTGTGATTTGGTAGCACTGAGTGTCTATTTGTGCAAATGTTTACCTTGTATCTTATTCGCAAAGTGATATGAATAGGACGCACAACAGCTTCTGCTGAATAAAATGATATATGGCATGCCTATATTCTGTGTGCGACTGCGGTTATATTTACATGCAAAATGCTACCTTACAATGTCACAGCCACTGACTCTGTAACGTATAATTTTGCATGCAAATACATACACCCGTAGTCACACACACAATATAGGCATGATGCATATCATTTTATTCTGCAGAAGCTGCTTGTGTGTTCCATTCGCATCGGCGCTACCGAGTCACGCCACGGCATGGCGTCTAAAAGGCCTGTTTAACTTGCAAGGAAGTAAGATGTATGTGAACACATCTGTAAATCTATTGACTATTTATCTATCTATACCCTTGTACATAATAGCCGACTAATTATGATTCTGCCGCACACAGCGCTGCGCACAGCATCAGATCTACACAAGGGTGTATTAATATTAATGTGCAACGTGTTCTGCTGAAGAAAAGTTGTTAATGAGTATTATAAATCAGTGGGTAGCAGGCTCTTCCAGCAGGAAATGTGAGTCGTGACAAGGAGTGCTAAAGAGCCCAGCATTGTCTCCTACTGAGAATTGGCTGAAAGGTAATGGGCGTTTTGTCACCATCATGGGAATATTATTGAGTAAAGGTATTAACCAGCCCCCATAAAATAGACTTGTTTTAACATTATTCATTTTTACATGGAGCTTTAATGATCTTTTATTCTACTTCTACAAGCTGCACATATATAATCAATACAAAGCAAAGGGTTTTCATACTTGATTTTATTGAACAGTATGTCTGAGAGAGGTACATAAGTTATTATGCATTATATACTGTGTGTGTGTAATATATATATATTTGTAATTATTTTAAGCTATGTTTACTGATTTGTTTTAATTGCTCTGGTCATTGAATTTAATATTCTATAGCGTTTATTCTAGCACCTTGCACCTGTCACTACCCGTGCAGTTCCTCTTTCCTGCCTGGGGTGTCACACTCGGCTCTGGTGCTTCGAGCACACTCAGCTGATGCAACAAACTGCTGATATACAGAGCAGAGTGTGCTAGAAGCACCAGAGCAGAGAGTGACACCCCAGGCAGGAAAGAGGAACTGCACGGGTTGTGACAGGTGCAGAGTGCCAGAATGAACACTATTATGTACGTTGTATATTATTCTCTATATCTTTACCTCTTTCCATCCTTACCAATGTGGCATCTCCTGCCCATGTTTATACATGCACTTTGACATTGTCCCTACAAAACGTTTTTATCTTATAGTTCTTTTCTACAAAATCTCATAATATTCAATAGCTATTCTGTGCAGCAGATAAACAAAAATAACAATATTTGTTGCTGGTCAGTGATCATACGCAAAGGCATGATCTCCTAATACTGTATTACAATCATTTTTTCTAAATTCAGTTTGCACCATTTTAGGTATTTTGCCTCATATCTATTTCTGGAACACCCCAAGTCTCAAGCATACTCGACATTAGGTCCTATAATTTCAAGTTAGTTAGTTTATGTTCAGATATGTCGTCATCTGTATTCTTCCTAATTGTGAGGAGGTTTAGATTAACATCTGATGCTTTATAATAGCAGCATAATAATCTAATTTAATAATAATCTGTAGCATTACAGAAATTATCCTATATAAATGCAAGTGTCCCTGGTGGACAATGAAGTGACCTCACTAGCCAATATATGGAAGTGATGATGTCACTACTTAGTGTTGTATTTGTATATCCTATTGTTTAAACAGGCAATACATTTTATACTGTTATGTATTTATGCTGCAATAAGTAGTAAGATTTTGTACTATACTAGGAAACTTTTGCACCCTAGTAGAGAAATTCTCCTATATTTTCACAATTTTATTCTTAAAATAAAATATATACTAACAAAATGTATACTAACCAGTTCATTTTCTTAAAATAAAATACAAAGGATTTGCATTGCCCATAGAAGTATATTGGTTCATATATGAATTTATTAAAGGTTGAGTCATGAATGAGAGAATACCTGTAAGTCATTGACTTGCAGAACCTTTATACAGTACAGCTACTCAGACATGAGCAGAAGATTGTTTTTTTGCTGATTTCAACAAAGTCAGTTGTTGAATTCAACAAATGTTTTAGTAAAATATACACTATAAATGTGATATTACACTTATACTGAGACATACTTCTGAAGCACCTGTAATGGCTATAATCTTGCAGAGGTGTAAAGCTAGGTACACACTTTAAGATTCTGTCCAATCTGGCTGGTTGGAATGAACATTTTGTAATGTATGGGAGTAAATGACAATCGACCATTTGCTCCCAAACACCGGAAAACTGACAAAACCTGTAATTCAGACAAATTGGTTAACTCAAACAGATTTAACCAATTTGTCTGAATGACCATTTTTGTCTGTTGTCCAGTGTTTGGGAGCAAATAGTTGATTGTCATTTGCTCCCATACGTTAACCAGATTGGACAGATAAATCTTATAGTGTGTTCCTAGCTTTAGGTACCGTTTGGGCTATATTTGGGGTTTCTGTCCATCTTTTCTGTGTGATATTTATTTCAGAGACCCAGAGAACACGCTGCATCTATTCACAACTCATGAACACCTGACAATAGTTACCCAAGCCATTACTACCTTTGCTTCCTTGTAACTTAGTAAGAACCCAAGACGGGATGCAATCGGGAAGTCGGCTGACATTATACCGACAGCCGGCTTCCCGACTGTCATATCCCGGCGAGGGTGAAATGCCCGGCATCTAGATGTAGACGGCACTCATTTCACCGACACCGGGAGACCGGTGCACGGCATCCCGATCGAAGGGATGCTGGGCGCCGCGAGCGGACAGCTGCGCGGGGGGGGGGGTTAGGTTTAGCGCATCTGGGGGGGACTTAGGGTTAGGCACCCCCCCGGGAGGGTTAGGGTTAAGCTAGGGGGAGGGAGGGTAAGAGTTAGGCACCCCCCGGGGGGACTTAGGGTTAGGCACCCCCCCGGGGGACAGGTTTAGGCAGCGGGGAAGTGGGGGTTAGGTTTAGGCACTTACAGGGTTATTAGGGTTAGGCACTTACAGGGGGGAGGTTAGGCTTAGGCACCCCTTAGGAGGGTTAGGGGGGGTTAGGTTAGTCATTACTTGCCTTACAACGATCAGGATTTCCAGCGCTGTCGGGCTGCCGCTGCCGGGATCTGTTCCAGTGTCGGGCTGCCGCTTCCGGCAATCGAACCATCATACCGATTCCCTAAAGACACCTATTGTGTCAAGTTACATTTCTGCATTGTAGGGCTTCTATATTCACATTTTGTAGAGTGATGTGGAATATGCTGATGCTTTATAAATTACACTAATAACTCTCCAATAATCAGTTGGGTTAAATATCAGACATTTCTTTTGATGTGCTAATGGAGCCTAGACAAGCAGTTTAGCAGCACAGTATTAAGGAGACATCTCCAGCATAACCCCTAATAAAAAAGATCACTCGATAAAATGCACTCAGACATATAACACTTTCACTACTATTTTAGTACGAGTTTTGTGGTTTAAAATTGACTTTTTAGCATCGCAATTGAGAAGCAAAGAGCAGTATCCCATCTATAATAGTCGTTTGAAGTACAACTAGATAGCAGATGGTGGTAAGAATGACACTTGGCATGTGTTTTAGATTTGGAGGTACTAGAAGTGTCATTCACTCTGTTCATTGAATTGGAGTTATACTTTGGTATACAACATACCTTATCATATGTTTGCTGAGCTTCGTAAATATATTGTTTTTGTCTTTTGCAAGTTTATATACTCCACTTAAATATCACCATGAAAAGATATTTAAAAACTGTTTGTCTAGCAATGTATGACCGCCGATTCGGAGTCACACAAAGCTCTACATGCGGTCACATACGAATTACGGATATTTCACTAACAGAATGCTAATGCGACTGAATGCACGTCTTCATTCATACGCACCGCACTGCCACACACTTTTGCAGATGAAGCCATCATACTTATCGGGAGTCGTACCTACCCCGTGCCAGGTGCAATAGATCTGTCTGAAATAGGTGTCCACTCAGCATATGCTCAACTCGCAAACACTGGCTAGACGCCCATGACACTCCACAAGGAGGTTCTCCTCTGTGCGATCGACCCAGCTGATACCTAGAAACTTCCATCACATGTACAGAGCGAAACGGTCGGAATCACCCAGAGATGTGCAAAGATGCGGATATTTGCTATGGCGCAAACGCATTTTGCTAGAATTCACTCGAAGTGGCCACATATGAAGCTACATGAATCAGGCCCTCGGCGTGTTGTCTGTTTTGAGCACAGATAATAATTGTCTGTGAGGTGTCACTGTCTCAGGAAAGAGATGTGCAAGCTGAATGTGTACAGCATATGGCTATGATTGCCAATGCAATGTATGTTGATTAGTATTAATGGGAGTAATTTTCCTGCAAGACATTATCTAAATGTAGAGTCCCCAAGAACTGTAGATGTTCAAACTGTAAGGGGCCATGTCTGTACTTATAAAAATATAAATATTTATTTTTTTCCTATAATGGGATAATGAAACTGTACCTCATAGTGGAGGCAGACATATTTTTTTTTTGTGTGTGAGGGGGGGGGGAGAAGGCTCTTCAATCGGTTGACTAGTTAGTATATCGACATGGTTAAGGCGTAAAGCTCTTTGACTTTATTTCATACTTCTTAATGCAAATAGCAGAAGGCACAACCCTTTGCATACAAAGGGCACCCAGTGTGGTACCTCTAGTGCTATCATTGGGCACCCACATATGACATCATGTTGGGGGTTCAACCCAATGGGGACATCAGATAAATGGTTTCTGACAGAAGATGTGGAGGACATCATGATACACTACACGTAACCTTTTTCACATCATGGCCCAGATTGTCTGGGAATTAGCTGTAGTGCCCACTGTTCAGTTTGGAATTACATTTTATTGTTATTTAGGTTAAGTTTAACTTACAAAATTGTAAGTATTATAATGTTTTTTTTGTGTACAATCTATTTATATTGAAACAAGATCAGCACAAAATACGTAAGGCCAAAAGTGTCCCAAGGACAAATAGATCGCATTCAAACCAAATATGAAGTATTATGATATATTACTTATTTTGTAGTTGATGCTACAGAAATGGTTTTCAAAAATATCACACGGCAAATGGTAAATTTACTAAAAGTCAATTTTAATGGATTTTAAATTGCTCTAAATCAATGTGTTTCTGGGGCTAAATCGCACATTACTAACATTTAAAAGAATTATATAAAAAATTGTCTGTTAGTAAATCGACCTTTAGTAAATTTACCCCTTGGAGTCATTTGTGCTGCTCCACTCTTGAGTAATGATATACATAAAAAATGTTGGCTTAAATAAATCTAAACATTCATGTACTTTTTGCATACAGATAATGGTTGGTGTTTGCAGCAATGCATTATATCGTCTCTCCTGTCTTTAAAGTGACAAGTTTGGATTCATTTTCATTTCTCTAACGCATATATATGAGAAATGTAAACTAGGTCATGTATGGTTTTCAGTCTGTTTTCATTGAATTATATCCAATGTTTACTTTAAGTGGTGGCCAAATATTTATTAGTGTTTTTGATCCTTTGCAGGCTGTAGAAGAACTTCTAGAATCACTGGATCTAGAGAAGAGCAGTTATCACATGGGGCTGAGCAGGGTATGTATGCGTTCTCTGTATTTGTGTCGTTTGTGATTAATAGTTTTTTTTTTCTCTACAAAATATATTTCATGACTTTCTTGATTTATGTCATGTATGGTGTAAACAGTTGTCATAGCAACCATAGAATATATTTATTTGAACATGTGAATTTACTGTATACACTGGACACATGCAATGTGTGTATTACATGTACAATGCTGCTTAGTATTAGTTTTATATATTTTTCTTGTTTGTTATGGATAAAGCATACTACAGGTTGAGTCTCCCATATCCAAAATGCTTGGGACCAGGGGTATTTTGGATAACGGAATATTCCGTATTTTGGAATAATTGCATATCATAATGAAATATCTTGGGAATGGGACCCCAATATACACACAGAATGCATGTATGTGTTATATGCACCTTATACACATAGCCTGCAGCTCATTTTATACAATATTTTCAATAATTTTGTGGCTCAAGCAAAGTTTGTGTACATACATGAAATAATTTTATGTTTCATTTACACCTTATACACACAGCCTGAAGTTAATTTTATACCATATTTTTAATAATTTGTGCCTTAGACAAAGTTTGTGTACATTGAACATCAAAAATCAAAGGTTTTATTATCTCAGTCATGCCAAAATTATTCCGTAATTCGGAATATTTGGATATGGGAGACTCAACCTGTACTACAATGCTTACAGGGGCTCACCAAATAATGGTACCTATCCCATTTACCTTACTGAATTGCGTGAATTAGAATTAATCTATTTTAGTATCTAAAGGTGCCCATCCACAAGACGACAGGCAAAAGACTGCATGATGACGACATTGTAATAGTGTAGTCGTTTGTCAGTCTGTGATGTGCCTTCACTGAACGAGCAGTCGTTCAGTGTAGGCACATCAATCATCTGCAAACATGATGAACCTGACGTTATCGTCAGGTTGTACAACATATTTGTACGATGATAGATGTCTAAACGATCAGCAGGGCGCACGCATCGCTGGTCGTTTTTGATATTTTTAAACATTCTGTAAACGATTTTCAAACTATGATCGAACGATAATGATATCGTTATCGTTCAATCGCTCAATTTAATCGTCTAGTGGATGTGTGCCTTAAGAATTATACAACTGTATTTCAAAAATTTGCATTGGGCCATAGATATAATTTGTGGCAATTTTCTCTTTAATTAGAGGCCAAGCATTTTTGAGTTGAGCTGTTTACCCCAGATAAAACGATGTTGGTCACAAAGGCTTTGTATGTCTGACAGTGTTCTGTGACAGCATTATCACACCTTAATTAGACTGACAAGGGAGCTCAGGGAGGCGATAAAAGGATTATGGAGTCAGCAACGTAAATAGTAGAACTGTTCTAAATTGTGCTCCCTCAAGCAGATTTACATTACAAACTGCTTGAAGTCCTTTTAACAAAAGTATTTTATAGTGTCATCTTTTAAAATTTGTCAGTTCTAATGGGAAATTAATAAAAAGTTTAGCGTCCCTTTAAACAGAATCCTAATGCGCGTATATCTCTCTCTGTGGGTGATGCATAGGAAAAGTTAGTTACAGTATGTGTTTGTGTTTTAAACAGCACTTGAAATGGACCATTAGAATATCATTGGCTGCTGAGGGAAACACCACCTCTTCCTCTACACCAGTTTTCATTTATGTTATTCAATGTGCATTGATCTGATCCAGAAATTCATCAGAGCTATCCGTGTGACTGGGCCTGGTGCAGAGATGGATGCATATCACACAGCTGCTGTGTCTCTGTGATCAATGCTAATGCCGCAGGAGTCATCTTGGGTAAATGGACTCCTCCTGCCGACTTCTCTGATCTGCTGCATCCGGTCATCTGTGAGAACATTATCGGAGTAGGGCCGGGTACACATCAGCGATATATTGGACGATATATTGTTCTGACGTAGATTGGAACAATACATCGTCCATATCGCTCAGTGTGTAGCTCTCAACCGCACGTTCACAAGTGTCAACAACGTTGTCCCATCTCATGTGCTGCATGTCAGTTGGGATGACGTCACTGATGACTGCATGCAGGTGGATGGAAGGGTATATTTCGCAGTCGTACACTGGATCGTACAGGGTGTATGACCGCCCAATATATTTCTTCCATTGGGCGACGGGTCAGCTGGGATACACATCGTTCTGATGTGTACCCGGCCTCATCCTCAGGTTACTCAGGATGGCCAATAAATTCACGCTGCTGAAGCCAGTGAAGCTGCATCCAAGGACGCAGTCACTGGCTTCAGCACGTCCCCGGTTTCTGGGATGCTGTTTGTAGCTGCCCCCAAACGTCAGCAGCATGTCTTCATGCTGCAGCGTTTGGGGCACTGCAAGCGACATTGCAGCCCCAGATCTGCACATGCACAGTTCTAAAATCATTGGAGTTGTACATAAACATTGATTTAGTTAATTACCTATTTCTCCTCGTTCCTTGTTAAAAAAAAAAAAAAAAAAAAACCCTCCCCAGTATATTACTATTACATGCACAGTTTGAGCAGCAGGTAGAGGAAGACGCATTGTGGTAGTTTAAAAAGAAAGATGCTCACAGTCAGAGGGACTTAACTGCACGTGCTCCAGCCCCTGTGGGTGGAGAAGTCTTACCGGGCCCATTACCGTAATTCCGCCACTGCCCACGGTCATCATGGCCTTGTGGGAACGTCTGGAAAATAAATCCCTTTCTCTTTTTACCCACAGTCGTCAATAAATGCTTGTTTTTAAAACTGGTTTCAGGAAATGGTAAAGCAGCTTTTAACATTTTTGATCTTATTGCCTAAATGTCTGTCTAAATAGGCCATACTCCCGATGAATCAGACTCCGCTCTCTTACAGTACAATGCCACATGAGTCTTGTTTATTTTGTACTATTCATTAGCCTATTTTTGCATCCATATCTCTCTTTGTCAGCAGTAATGTCCCTGTGTTTAGTGCTCATACAGCCAGTAGAACTCTGCGAAAGGGATTATTTAATCACTGTCTGTTGGCTTCAGTTAAAAGACCATCATAGGCTCTTTTGTAAATGCCAGCGATCATATCCTACATCAATGAAGCCTTTCCATTAGCAGAGTTGCAGAAAGCCGCATCATGTCCAATTTTAATGGGAAGATATTGAAGATTCATCTGCCATTCACCCTCGCACAATGCACTGCATGGATTTATTAGAGAAAAGTACTGGGCACACTGTGGCTGGCATTATGTACAGACCAGGAGTTGCTTCCCACAGGCAGAATTCCTCATGCAAATGAGCTGCTGGAATACAGGAAAGGCTCAGTGAGTTTTCAGGCCCTGCCGATTAACACTTTCATCCTCCTGGACGATCACTATGCTCTGTTGGGTGTTTGTATGTGTCCAGTGTACAGTCTGGACAGCAAAGGGTGCAGCTTAGGAATCCCAGCTCCTTACTGTTCTCTGATAAAGGAGAGGTCACTCTGCTGCTTCTAGTACAGCTCCATATTATAAACAAAGTGTGTCTGTTTATTCTTTATAAATCTAAACCAGCACTTGTTTGGGATGTAGACAATGTAGCACATTCATTTTCTCCTTAAGTATACTAATCCCACCCCTTAAGTGCCTTTTATATAAATATAACCTAATGTAGAAATAATCAGAAAAAAAGCTATGCCCAGTGTTCCATGTGAAGTAGGAGAATGGAGATATGGGTAACAGCCGGCACGTCAGCAGGTGAAGTTTTACCAGTGTGCTGCACACAGATTGAATATAATTTTAACTTTACATGACACAACCTATTCATCACCGCTTATCTCAGAGTATGGGTTTGTGATCACTCACATCGATCTCTCTACCCTGTGGTGACCTGGGGTGCTCTCTCCGTTGTTGTACACATACATATACACTGTCAGAAAGAATACACACTTCTACGTGATATAAAGGCATTTAACATTGTGCAGGTTTCCTTCTAGTAGTTTGGGATTAGCACAGTAACTGCATCAGAGGGTCTGCAATACCAGACACTTTGCAGGCGTCTCTGGTCTAAATCTGCTTTCCCAATCTTTGTCCTTCCCAGGTTTTCTTCCGAGCTGGCACATTCACAAAGCTTGAAGAACAGAGGGATGAGCAGACCCGGAAAAACCTCATATTATTCCAGGCCGCTTGCAGAGGTTACCTGGCGCGACAGCAGTTCAAAAAGAGAAAGGTACAGTTTGCTTCCTAAACTGGCTCTTCCAAAGAGACGTTCTGGAGCTTTCCCCCTTCCTAGTAACCTAAAATGGTAAACTCCTCGCCTTTTATAAAAGTTTACAGCCTGATGTCAGATGGGGGGTTTCCTTGTAAACGTCTGCATGAACTGGGAGGGACAGACAGGTCGGGGTTTTTTTTTTTTTTTGTTTGTGCCATTTCTCAGCTGAGCTGTGTTACAGCATAGACTTTATCAAGAGCTTAGTCACACAGCTGGGATGCTGCACTTTCTGATACGGTAAGGGCTATGTGCTACACGATTGTCATTTGGGTTGCTAGAGTGTTGAAGTGCAGTGAGACTTTTCAGTGCAGGGTCTTATGTGTCTGTGGTAAGTAGAGTTCTGGAAGCTTGGCTGTGTATGTATCACAGCAAGCTCCAGGTAACCATTCCCTTGCTGATTCCATTTATCTACACACAAAAGGACTTCCTGATGAAATTTCCTAGCTTTCTAAAATCATTGGCTAGTTCGCCCCACAGTGCTGTGTCCAGAGTTTAATGGCACTCACCATTTGTTGTGCTAGACCTTGACTGTTCACCTAGTAGTCTACAAAACAGATGCAGCTGCTATTGTGTATATTTAGTTACAGTACATGTCATTTTCTTAATATATCGCCTGAACCTCGCGTAACCATTGTAATTCTAGCATACATGAAATCCATCCCAATGAAAAACTTGTCCAGCAGATTATGGCTATGGCACAATCACACATATGTCCAGTACCATTCCCAGTTTTGTATGTATAGAAAGTGGGCGTGAATGCTTAATGGGAAAACCAACATTGTTCCTGGCATAATCTCTTGCATGGTTTTATATTAGGATGGATTAATAATCTTCTGGGAGGAAGGTGTATATCTGTAATCACGTTGCAAAGGTGATATGACTTTTCACGCTGCATTAGGATAAAGACACGTACGGTTAGGGAAAAATCATGCTGAGACATTTTATAAAAATAAATTCTATCCACTTCTGAAAGACGTAGAAGTAGACGTGGATAACAAATATCCCAGAAACTGGGGTCTTGGAGTTGGACCCTGACACTCAGTTATAGATGATAGGTACATGTGACCACACAGCATATGACAAGAATTTCAGGGTCACTGAGAGCCGAGTTCATGTCACTGAGAGCCGAGTTCATGTCACTGAGAGCCGAGTTCATGTCACTGAGAGCCGAGTTCATGTCACTGGCAGCTGCTGGGGATTTTTATTTTTATAAAAGGAGAAATATCTTGGTAATATACATTGATTTAACATTTTAATAAACGTATTATAGGCACAATATAATTTCCTGATTTGAGGGCCATAGGTTCAAGAGGTTTCAGGAAGACTGACAAGTTTTTGCTAATAAAGGCTTTGTAATATTTGACAGGATCAATTAGTTTGGAAAGCTGCCCGCATAAAACACAAGTAAAAATGTTGGCGTGTTTTGATTTTTCGTCATTGCCTAGCGCTGAGTGCATTTCTCGCTCTCATTACAGAGAAAGACCAAAGTCACTAAGTTATTGTTACAGAACAAAAGTAAACATCTTGCCTAAATAAATTCTGAAAGAGGCGATTGTACTTGTCAGCACAATTACAGTACTTATCATTTTTGGTTACCCAGCCACAAATAATAATTATATACTCCCATTTCTTCTCTAAATAAGCCTTTTTTGTTGTTAAAATGATCATTTTTTTTGCTTTTTAACAAAGGAGCTGTGGAGAGCTGAATCAGTGTTGTTTTTGTGCTGGATATATGTGTTTACACAGTTTAATCTATAAAGTTAACGTTATAAATGAAGTTTGTTGGTTTTTGAACGGTTTTCATGTAACAGCAAGCACGCCTTGCTCAGGCTTATTTATTTTTATGTATTTGACTTCCCTATATATTCCATATCAGGAATAAATCTCTGTTTGATGCCTTATACATAGTGGCCCTTAGTGTCAATTGGATTTTTAAGCATGACAAGAGCTTATACTGATGCTGAATATCAACCTACAGGCAACTTGTATTGTCCTTCTCTGTACACAATTGGATTTTCTGGTTAACTTGTGAAGCACACTACTCAGAAATCCTATTGTACTATGTAATGAAGGGCCAGTCACTTTGTCCTTAATGTGTACTGTATATGCTGCAAGGTATTACACTGAATGTTAGCTCAATAGGATCCCACAATATGGTAAAACAAGTTTACCTGCTGACACCCACTCTGATCTTTGTTAGTTAACTTAATACACTCAAATAGTTAAAATAGTTCATCTTCATGAGCTAATTGTTGTCCAGCAATAATTGTCTTCATAAAAGGCCTATGGATTCATTAGAGCAAGCAGGACAAAACTTCATAATACATTCAATATTTAAATTTAATTTTGTACAGGGCATTGCATATAATACAACATATAACAAATGGCATACAAAAGTTCATATACAGTAATAGAAAACTTACATAGTTGATATTGTTTTTTGCCTGAGACGAACCAGAATAAGATGGACAGGTTTTTGTTCCCATGGGAGCTCTCTTAAAAGGCAGTGTTTATGCTGATAGGAGGAGTAAATTGACCCTAAGGGATATATTTACTAAAGTGCGGGTTTTTAGAAGTGGAGAAGTTGTTCATAGCAAACAATCAGATTCTAGCTGTTATCTTCTAGAGATTAGGTACTAGATAAATGCTAAGAAGAATCTGATTGGTTGCTAGGGGCAACAACTTCACTTCTAAAAACCCGCACTTCAGTAAATATACCCCTAATTGTGAATTATAGGTTGTCCAAAAATAGGCCCAAACCTGTTCCCTTCTACAACTTTTTTGATTCCTCACAAAGACTTGATTCCTCATTCACTGAACCTGGCATAGCCTTCCACACATTTCTATATAAAAATGTTGATTATATTTATGAATTAAGATTAGTGACATAAAAATATATAACTGCAGACTCACTAAACATCAGTTACACACATACACACACACACACTCTGTGCTTCTTGTGTCTGAATTTAAAATGTAACCCAGGCTTCCCAAATTATTAAATATGAAGTAATTTGCTTTGAAAGTTCATATTTTATTACAGCTGCTACCTGCAGACAGAAGAGACTAAGAGCCGTATTCAATTAGAGCGGACCCGAGATACTTCCGTCTCCCAGACTTTGCGCCTACATCGCGTGTTTTGTAGGCGGAAAAGTATCGCGCGCGTGCCCGCTTTACCCCATATTCAGTTTGAAAGTACGCAAAAACTGAACCTGGCGAAACTTGAACAGGCAGAAAGTACTGTCATATTTGGTTAAATCAGCATGACATCCCCCAAAAAATGCTCTAACATGGGGGATAGCTATGGTACCCCCCGATTTGGCTTGCTAAAGGTATTTGGTGTTTTAAACGGGCTCAATAGCTGCTAAATAGCGTTTTTGTATAAGTGGTGCAGAATAGTATTCAGGAGGTTTTTTTTGCAGAAAATAACTTATCCCAGCAAATTTGGGGTACTTGAAAATGGGGGTCAGCATATTTAAAGTTGCTAAAGTTAAGTTGAAAAAAATCGTGAAAAATCCACCTGCCGCAAGCACCTGCAATGAAAAAAACACCTGGGGCATAATTGGGGCCCCCCCCAGAGTCAAGTTTGCTAGTTTTTAACTTTGTCCCCCAACATTTTTTTTTTTTACGCCACCAAATTCAAAGTAATTTTTTGGGGTTTTTTAAGTGTCTTTAAAAATGTTTTTTACACAGTTTACCTTTGGGGGACTGTCTGAAGGCTGCAGGGGGGTTCCTGCAACGTTGCACCCCAAAACCCCAATTCTGCACTTTTTTCCGCCTCCTATTGATAGGCGAAACTTTTCCGCCTATTACATTGCATTGACTTTCCACCCAGGCGGAAAGTCTTTCAAAATGAATACGGAGTAAAGTCAAAACAGGCGAAAATGACGTCATCGGTGAAAAGTTTCCGCCAAAAACACACGAAAACGGCTTTTCGCCTCATTTGAATACGGGCCTAAGGGTCATATTCAATTGGGCGTGAGAATAGCAAAAATCCTGCACTTGCGGGGTTTTTCCTGCAGGTACAGGATTTTTGCTGTTCAATTAGGTGCTGGGTTTTTCAGGCTTTGAGCATCAGGAGGTTTTTTTCCTCGCATCTCCAGAGCAAGTCTGATTTTTCGTATTACTAATTAAGCAATTGGAAGATTCCAATTAGCTTAATTAGACCTTAATTACTCACCTTCCCAAAGCAGTCTCTTCTGCATCCAGCGTCAAGGCCCGGTCTCCCTGAGCAGGGGTTAGTTTGTCAGTGTGTGTGAGTGTTTATGTATGAGGGAGTGTGTGTGTGTGAGTGACCCTCCCGTGTGTGTCCCTCCCTCTCCCACAACCATTTTTTTAATTGGATACCGCGGCTATCGTGACCGCGCATACACGTGACAATCCAAAATTGGGCGCAAGATTTTCTACCTCGCTAAACCTCAAGCCCAATTGAATATGCCCCTAAGTAGCCTATTTATCAAGGCCGTTTTTTATAAAATAATGCAGAAACTACAGTTTTTGCATAAATGTTATGTATCATCGCTATGTACTAATTGCCTGATGCAATCTCCTGCAAAAAGCTAACTACTGGTGCAGATCGCAGTCCCCATTATTATCGATAGGGACTACGATCTGACCCCTATGTACCAAACTCTGAAAAGTGAAGCTTTTCTGAGTTTGGCCCCATAGGTTTACATCACCCTCAGATGGTGTTAACCGTTTTACGACTATGGAGGCTTTACACACAGGAGAGGGATCTTACGATCCCTGTCCCGCAGCCTCCAACTGGCTCCCTAGTCTGACACTGTGCGCATGTGTAGTGTCACATTCCCCCGGAGGAGTCTTTCACAAATGTCAGACTCCTCCAATATGCGGGGGATGTAACTCGTTGGGATAACAGTTATCGCTACCATGAAAAATATCTGCTGCCATACTGATGGTTAATAATTGTGCCAGTGCTACGATTATTAATACATAGACCCCTATATACAACCAATATCCCAAGTTCACAGCTTGTGGAGAACCTTTCAGGCCTGAGTTACGCCTGCTTGTCAATTGGAAGGAATGACACCTGCTGATAAAATAGACTATGGGAAATTAATTTGATATTTACACAAATTTTGGCCTCACAGCAAAGGAATAGGTAAAGATAATTATCTGACTGTTTGTGCCCTTTGAAATGTTAATGTAATTTCCTATTCACTGAGGGGCTCTTTGACACATTGTAATAGTAAAAAAATCTGTTTTGAGACATCTTTTACAGACACATATTTTGATATTAATTTGAGAATTGTACCTCTTATCAGGACATACTAATGAGACTTATATACTGCATAAGTGTAGTGTAAAGATATCTCTCATTTTACACTGAAGTGCCAAAAGTCATGGGATAGCAGTATGTAAAGGTATTGGTTGGTAGTGTCACCATACTGTTGTAATCTGACATCTCATTAGTCAGGTTGAACACCGGTTAGGCTGCTCATGGCAAGTTGTGAATTATCGGAGTTCGAACAGGGCATGGTAGTGGGTGCCCGAAGGATGAGACATTACTGAAATCGTGTGGACTTTCAACATTCCTTGATCTACGGTGTCACGTGTGTACCATGAATACCTCATGGAAGGCATTACCATCCACCGCAGACAGCGCAGTGGCTGACCATGGGTGCCTAATGACCGTGGCCAGCGGCATATGGCCAGAATTGTCTGTGGTAACAGACAAGCGACACTGTTGTAAATGACTTCCACATTCAAACCAGGAGGTACCAGACGCATATCCAGCAAGTCAGTGCTGCGTTCTTTAGCATCCATGGGATATGGGAGCAGAAGAGACACCAGAGTGCCCCTGTTAACAGTACGACATCGGACACCACTCCGGTGATGTCGCTGATTGGACACTGGAGGAGTGGCAATATGTGGCCTGGTCTGATGAGTCAGTTACAGTTGTTTTGGGCTGATGGTAGGATTTGAGTGTGGCACAGACCCCATGAGGCCATGGACCCAGTAGTCAACAAGGCACTGTGCAGGCTGGTGGTGCTTCCATAATGGTGAGGGGTGTGTTCACGTGACATAGTTTAGGTCTGCTGGTCCGCCTGAACATGTCATTGACTGGTAACCACTATGTTACATTGCTTGCTGACCATTTGAAGCTCTTCATGGACTTCATGCTCCCCCACAACGATGGAATATTCCAGTAGAATAATGCACCGTGTCGTCCCAAGTTGTTAAGAATTGGTTCAAGGTGCATTCTGGAGAGCTCCAACGAATACTGTGGCCACCACATTCACCCGACATAAACTCAATCAAGCATTTATGGGGCATGGCGGAGAGGTCCATTTGCACCCAAGATACTGCACCTACAAATATCAGGGAAGCTATCCAGATGGCATGGGTCAACCTCTCTCCAGTGGTCTTCCATCCACTTATGTCAAGTTGCTGCACATCGCTGGGCTAAAGGGGGGTTCTACACGATACTAGGCATCTATCCCATGACTTTAGGCACTTCATTGTATACATACTGTAAGGTTGGCTTCATGATTAAAATCCTAGATAGACTGTTATGTAAAGGTAATAGTTAACCTGTCTCAAGTTAGCTCCATCATGACATGAGCACTTCCGATCTGCACAAATTGTGAACTAGGTATGTGTGTTGTATTTGCTGGCTTATGTCTGCAGGTAGCAGCAGTAGTACAGTATACAGAGGTAAGCAGCATGTGGTCACATTTGGGTGGTAGAACATCTGGATCGTGTTTCCCAACAGTGGTTCTAGTATGTTTAAAAAATCTTCGTTAAAAATATAAAGATCTAATTAATCAATTTTTTTCACTGTTTTGCCACCCCAATATGGTGTTCTTGTTTCATCATCTCAATCTTATTTTATTTTTTTTATTTTCCATCTCCCCAACATCTGCCACTTTCCATCTTCAGTCTCATTGGCTCGTAACGCTTGCCAGTTCTTTATTTGTATATTCATCTCTCCTGGTCACAGTTCTGCCTTTGACATTTATCTCCATCTTTCTTTACTCTTTCTCCCATACAAGGCGTGTTGGCTACACTTTATCTAAATGATGTCCTTGGCATTATTCCTGACTGCTGAAAGCTGCTTGTTTTCTTTATGTCCAAGCTACATTGCCTGCAGATTACATCTTTTATTATCGAGTTATTATGGTTTCTCTACTTGGTGTATTGGAAGCACTGATCCCTGTTGTATGTTGCTGTAGATACAAGAGCTTGCTATTCGCTGCATCCAGAAGAACATCAAGAAGAACAAGGGAGTGAAGGGTTGGCCCTGGTGGAAGCTCTTCACCACTGTTCGGCCTCTGATAGAGGTGCAGCTGACAGAGGACCAAATCCGAGGCAAAGACGTAAGTTCCTTAGAAAATGCTATGAGATCCAAACAGCTGTGTAATAACATCTTAAAATTATGATCTCAATGTACCTTTTAACCTAATTGCAATCACTATATACATTTACTAGTAATGTAGAACATTACTGAAGTAAAACGCATAATCCACCAGCCTTCTTCTTTTTAAGTAATAAATGGTAATTAGAAAAAAAAGGCTATTTATGCAGCATGTTTCTTGTTATCTGATTACAACTGAGATCCACATGAGCAGTGAACAGTTAAACTGTAAATGGTAGTGTGTTTCCCTGGAGATTGCAGAGGTACAATTGTAACCAAGTCCTCTGTTCTCAAGCCGTGTGTGTGTGTGTGTGTGTATATATATATATATATATATATATATATATATGTATGTATGTATGTATGTGTGTGTGTATGTATATATATAAAAATGTGTTAAATATATTGGCCCTGATGTAAATTAGGTCATTATACACGTTTGCTTGGTGACCCAAATGTGGCACCTCAAATCTAATGTGCCCGGGGCGCACTGACAAATGAGAGAAGAGGAGTGAGAATGGGGGTGTTAAGATTAAGTAGATAGGAGGGGCCATGGATAGAGTAAATATATACAGTGGAGCAGGGGTGGGGCAGAGTGAAGGGCAGGACAGAGGAGCTTCCAGTTAAAAGTTCACGACCCCCTTCACGCATTACCCGAATCCACCGGGCATAAACACAATTCTAAGTAGAGAAAATAAGGGTGCACATCATTAAAAGATTTCACAATTATTTGAAGAACACCGGTAATAAGTGGCGTAGCAACTGCCCCTGCAGACCCAGCGGTGGCATGAAGGCACCAGCAGGGCAGGCCGATGCTGTAAGCAAGGTACGCAGTGCAGGAGGGCGTCGGGCTGGAGTGTTGCCTTCCCCGCTCTGCTAGCAGCCAGTTATCCACTGTTACCTGCACTGCGACTCCTGTCCATACAGGCATCATGGATCTACCCTGAGTCCACTGCCTCTGTTGCTCTGTACCAGCCTACTCTGCTCCTTTATTGCCTTAGTGAATGTTAGTCTTTATTATAAAGTTAGGGAGATTATATAATTTTTATTTTATTTTTTGATCTATATCTCTTCCTTCACAACACCTACCACATGAGAAGTGTTAAAAATCTATTTTTCAGGGTAAAAATGTAAAAGGGGATGACTTTAGTCATGTGTTTGAGTATAAAAATAGCATAACTTGCATATAGGTATGATGATTTGTATATATTCAAATTATAATGCCCACAATGCAACTCACCTTGTAGGCAATCCAAATATGCGTAAAAAAATATGGTGGATTTAAAGCATATTAATTATTAGCAGGCATCGGTTACATTTAGTAAACCGCAGACAGAATATGATACCAATAGGTCCTTGGTTATAGTTCTTGTGTGCTAGGCCATGGCCATATGCATTTAATAACAGGTGACTTTTGTCAGTGGGCTGGCCCAGCACTTTGCACAACATGTTTAAAAAGGGCAAAGTAGCCAAGCAATGCAAAGATAATATCGCCTATACACATTTATACAATCATAGTAAAATTTCAATATGCATGAGTAATTAGACAATTTTTAAAGTAGGTGAGTGTGTGTGTGTGTGTATTTTCATATATATATATATATATATATATATATACACACACACACACACACACACACACACACACACACACACACACACACACACACACACACAAAGAGAAACTTATTTATTGAACAACATATAGAAAAATGTGCGTCGGGAGAGTACTAAGCTAGATTAACAGTTTAGTAAGCTGTCTTGAAAGACGCACCTGATAGCTAACGACAGCGTGTATAGGAGTATTTCCTTTTGGGGCTAGTGAGATATCCATGAATCCTGCAGTTAGCAGGTGCAGATTTTCAACCTCCCAACTAAGGGATACATCACACATCTTGTGCTAATAAGTTTCTAATGACTGTTTATACCAAAGTTTAAGGCTATTAAAATAGACTCTTTGAATCATTACAGTTTCTCCAAGCTAGCAGGTAACCACTAGAGTGCACAAGCAGGTCTTCTTTGTCACCCATATTTTGCATGCAACTCGATTTGGTTTTGGAGACCCTTTACTGGAGACGTTGCAGTGCCCTTAAAGTGACCTAATCATTGTCAATGATGACTATTCCCTGAAATATAACCCTGCAAACCAAGTGAAGTGTAAATGTTATAATAAATGTGAGCCGAGAGACCTGCTGTCTCTCCTCCTCTTGGCTGTAAGCGGCTGGTGGTAGAGATGTTCACATTACATTTATTGTACACTGGAGGTTTGTCTGAGCGAGGAGGAGTGGCAGAGAATATGTTTATGATTATCAAGAGCTGCACAAGGGAATTTCGACTTGCTCTATTACTTCTTTGCTGAGGGAAAGGAGAGTGCTGTGTTAGAGAAGATGTGAAACTATTGTGGCCTCCCATGGGTACAGAACAATGTGCAGAAGTTCTCTGCTACCAACAGATAGTAGCTAGGTGTGTGCTATCTGACTGTAGCATGTCTGTTGTTTGCTGCTTAACATTTATAGGGCAAGAGTCAATTCTAGTCTAACACATTACATGAACATACAGTACAGCAAGAGTGGTTCATTATTCTAATCCATTGCAGTAGGCTATGAACTAGTGCATATCAGTGTCTCCAGCACAGTAGAGTTACACTTCTAATATATGTAAACCCGGGGCGACAAGCAGGCACACGAAGAACGTACCATGAATTTTTGAAACATCCCCCTTTTGTCTTTTTTCTTGATGATTCTAACTACAAAGTGCAAGAAAAGGCCATTGAGTCAGCCTAAGCAATAGGTAATCATTGAATGGATGGGGATGTCTTCATCACTTACTATTCTCCAACTTGACAATCAGAGCTTTGAGTATAAGCATAGGGCCCAAAATGTTGCGACTTCTCTCTAGAAGAACGCCAATTTAGAATAGATTTGCTTGAGGCAGCATAACATTTGTAGATGGTCATAAATCCAAACTGACAATTATAATCAAACCTATGAAGTTTGTAATGAAAATCAGTTACAGATTAAATTAACGCCATATCTGCATGCCCATTTCCATAAAAGCTTGTCTTAGGTAATTACTAGAGACCTATTATGCAGCCTGTTTGCAAACTTGCACTGTCGGGTTCAGATTACAGATGTTTTATCCAGGAGAGCATAAGGTCTTGTACACGCCAGCATTTATACTGCGCTTTCAGTGTCATTTGTAAAGCCTAGGAAATGCACCTAGAGTATGTTTTTAACAGGTGTGTTTTCAATGCCTATACTGTATGTCCGAGTCCTGATGGATCAGCTTTCAGCAGGTGGAATGTTAAATAATCAGTCTATAGAGCCGGGACGGATGAATTGCTGGTGGAGTGCTGTATACCTTTATCAGTGTCATTGTTGTTAGTTCTAGTTGTTCATACATTCTGTGTGTTCATGTATGTGGTGGATTGGGGTGCCAGATCAGTAATAACTGATTGTTTGTCTCTTCTTTCTGCAGGAGGAGATACAACAGCTGAAAAGCAGATTGGACAAAGTGGAGAAAGAGAGGAATGAGCTGCGACTGAGCAACGATCGTCAGGAGAGCAGGGTAACTGTTATTGCACGGTGTCACAGCTTGGTTGCTCACCTGCTTTATGTTATTCACCTTCTCTCATTTTTTACTCCAATAACCATAAGAAAACTTCCACTTTGTTGACTAAACAAGTAACTTTTTGACATGGTCTATGTGCTGTTTTGAATTCCATAGTCCAGAGGTTCCCAAACTCTGCCATTACAGCCCACATTTAAGAGTATCGATACTTAAGCACAGGTGACTTAATCAGTACCTCAGTCAATATGATTTAAATATCTGGACTCAACTATGAATATTCTTAAAACCTGTACTGTAATGGCGGAGTCTGGGAACATCTGCCATACGCACAATGGCACATATACAATTTCCTAAACCATATTGCCCTTCTGAACCAACGTAAGCAGGGCCAGTTTAAGAAGGGGGGGGCAACACGGGAGGTTGCCCCGAGGCCCCCACACAGGGTCATTGTGAATTTGGCGAGAACAGGTGTCCAGCGGCAACTGTTCCCAGATGGGGGTTCATGCTACAGAGCGGCTCCTGAGTCCCCTTATCAGTGTCATGTGATGACGCATCATGTCCGTGACAATGATGAGGGGACCTGGGTGCAGCTCTGCTGGAATTGGGATGTCAGGTGTGTAATCAAGAATGGGGAGAGAGGCTCTGTGTGGCTTGGGGGGGGGGGCCACAACTTAGTTGCCCAGGGGCCCCCACAAGCCTTAATCCTGCGCTGAACGTAAGCATTGTACAGTTTTATAGGCCAGCATAAACACAGTATATGATATCACAGCACAGTGTAATAGTGTATGGCGTGATATTATAGAGCTCATGTGCATCATATGATGCTCATGCATTGTGTATCTTAGTAGTGGTCTCATCTCATAACAACAATGGTACTTGCACACACAAAATATAAAAATCATGAAATATACTGTAGCCATTAATATGTATTGAGGTTTTTTGTTAAAATTTGGGCATTTCATTGAACAATTAATTGACCCCTGTAACCACATTTTGCAAGACATATTTTGTTGCAGAAAAATCTGACGGTATCTTTTGCTAATTTGTGTCTACTATAGATCACAGAGCTGAATTCTGAGCTCACAGACGAGAGGAACACAGGAGAATCTGCCTCCCAGCTACTGGAGACAGAGACAGCCGATAGGCTGCGGGTAGAGAAAGACATGAAGGATCTGCAGGTAAAATGTCTGGGTTTCCCATTCTCTCCATGCACTGTACTGACAATGTCTGTGCATCCAGGCACGTCATCTCACTCTTATTTTTTGCAATATGATCTAACAGATGCAAAGGCCAAGTTACTGACTCCTTATCCCGCTTTGTCTTATTGCCACCCCTTAGGGCACCATATAAAGGCCTTATCCTTACATCATAATAACTGATGGACCTGCCCGGGTCCTGTATGTCTTCTCATACTGAAATACAAATAATAAAAGTTTAATGGCCATTTCCCCTGCTATACATTTATCACATGCTCCATTTCTAAGATAACATTTGCTCATTAGAGGATTAAGGTGTAATTAGCACAGTTAGATTATGTACGTGTGTAAATACTTTATGTATGCGATTATGCGCTCCCTACTGTACTTTTATAATGACTTTAGATATCACGCATGAGTTCCATGACCTTATACAGACACAAGGTTGCTAGTGCCAGTTTTAATACAGGTCACAGAAGTCTGAAGTTACTTTTTATATCCTTACTAATTACAGTAGGCGGTGCATTATTTCTTATACATTTTCCTACTGAAAGCTGAACTGATGACATCAGAATGCCCCAATTATAAGCTTCAGAATGTTATACGTACGGTCACACTAGTCGTATATTATACACCTGTACATAGCAGTGTTGTACCATACAGAGAACCGATTATTATTATGCCAAAGTACCCGTATAACAAGCAGAAAGCAGTGACGTGATGGCTGCACTCTGTAGCGTTGTTGTGCCGTTGCTAATTGTTATTGAAGTTTTGCAACCCTGCATATTACTAGAGAATTAAAAAAAAATGTATTAGTGTAATCCTTTTCTACATATATATATATATATATATATATATATATATATATTTTTTTTTTTTTAAATATGTATCTGTTTACAAAATGGACAGATGGTTCTTCAAAGTCTCTTCACACATTTAGAATGAGTCTCTCATCCTCAGTACATACCTTTTGGAGTATACTCCTGTGCACGTTGTTATAAAAAGCTTCTGTCGGACCATCTGCTTTGTGCTAGAAATGGATCCCCTGTCTTTTGGCCACATTCACTTGTAAGATCTTACGCTGCAGAGTGGGTCTCACAGGCCTATCGCACAGCGCTTGTCCAGGAAGAAGCGTTGTGCTGCTAATGCATTACCGCCATCTCGGGAGTGCTGAGGTTTTTATTTGCATTCACTTTTGTGTTTGTGTTGACACCATTCCAGATTGGCTTTGCCGACGCTCCTATTAATGCCGATTACTTGTAAGGCTGGGATAGAGTGGAAGAGATTGGCAGCAAGCTCACTGGTCTGAGTACCTCTTGTGACTAAAGAACACTTCAGACTTGTTTTGTCTGCCGGTATTAATGTGAGAAAAGTGTTCTTTTCACATTCCTAAGTGTAGCTCCATGGGAGCAACAGGCAGCCTTCATTCTTATACAGATGCTGTGTGTTGGGTTTCCCTCCATCAAATTGTAGTTTGTTCTCAGTCACTCTGTATCCTACAGTAGATAAATGATCCTCTCTTGCTTTCAGGACCATTGCATTAATGTCTGCAATTTGTTTCACTAATGGCGACACAATTATAGTTCCAGAATTATCTATTTACCATTTAGATTAAGGGTCTGGAATTCTTCCTTGTGCGCAAGATAAAACCAGGCTTAAGGTGGGTACACACGGTACGATATGTACCCACCGATGCGACAGACAATCCGAGGGCCGACATATTGGGCGGCCCCTACACACGGGGTGCTCCAATGCCCGACCACACGATATGCCACCCCCCATAGCGCTGCATGGTATAGTCAGTCGATTCGCCTGGTCTTTTGAACATGCAGAGAGATCAGGCGAAGAGACTGGCGACCCCACGGGAGCACACAATGCACGATATTGTGCATACACACAGAATGGTATTGCTGATTTATCGTACCAACCCGTCGGATTCGTGGACCACCAATGCGACCGACGGCCGACATAACTGCCAGTCCCTACACACGGGGCGATCCAGTGCCTGACCACCCAATATGCAGCGCCCGCCCCCCCCCCCCCCCCCCCCCCCCCCCCCCATATAGCACTGCATGGGATCGTCAGTCGATTCACCTGATCTTTGCAGAATGATCAGGCAAAGATACGGATGGGCCCACGGGAGCCCACAATGCACGATATCGTGCATACACACAACGATATTGCTATTTATCGTTCTAATCCGTCGGATCATTGGCAATATCGTTCCATGTGTAGGGGCCTTAACAAGTTAAAGGCTCACGAGCCTGTCTTTATTTTCTTTTGCATTTGTCTACTGGAAATATTTAGAGACGAATGTATGAATATGTGCAAGAGTATATGCAGTGCATCTGGAAAGTATTCACAGCGCTTCACTTTTTCCACATTTTATTAGGTTATAGCCTTATTCCAAAATTTAATAAATTAATTTTTGTCCTCAAAATTCTACACGCAATACCCCATAATGACAACGTGTAAAAAGTTTTTTTTGAGATTTTTGCAAATTTAAGTAAAATCTAAAACTAAGAAATCACATGTACATAAGTATTCACAGCCTTTGCCATGAAGCTCAAAATTGAGCTCAGGTGCATCCTATTTCCACTGATCATCCTTGAGATGTTTCTTCAGCTTAATTGGAGTCCACCTGTCCTAAATTCAGTTGTTTGGACATGATTTTGAAAGGCATACACCTGTCTATATTAGGTCCCACACTTGACAGTGCATGTCAGAGCACAAACCAAGCATGAAGTCCAAGGAATTGTCTGTAGAACTCCGAGACAGGATTGTCTCAAGGCACAAATCTGGGGAAGTGTACAGAAAAATATCTGCTGCTTTGAAGGTCCCATTGAGCACAGTGGCCTCCATCATCCTTAAATGGAAGAAGTTCAGAACCAACAGGACTCTTCCTAGAGTTGGCTGTCCATCTAAACTGAGCGATTGGGGGAGAAGGGCCCTAGTCAGGGAGGTGACCAAGAACCCGATGGTCACTCTGTCAGAGCTACACCATTCCTCTGTGGAGAGAGGAAAACCTTCCAGAAGGACAACCATCTGTGCAGCAATCCACCAATCAGGCCTGTATGGTAGAGTGGCCGGATGGAAGCCACTCCTTAGTAAAAAGCACATGGCAGCCTACCTGGAGTTTGCCAAAATGCACCTGAAGGACTCTCAGACCATGAGAAACAAAATTCTCTGGTCTGATGAGATAAAGATTGAACTCTTTGGCTTGAATGCCAGACCTTATGTTTGGAGGAAACCAGGCACTGCTCATCTCCAGGCCAATACCATCCCTACAGTGAAGCATGGTGGTGGCAGCATCATGCTGTAGGGATGTTTTTCAGCGGCAGGAACTGGGAACTAGCCAGGATAGAGGGAAAGATGAATGCAGCAATGTACAGAGACATCCTGGATGAAAACCTGCTCCAGAGAGCTCCTGACTTCAGACTGGGGCGACGGTTCGTCTTTCAGCAGGACAATGACCCTAAGCACACAGCCAAGATATCAAAGGAGTGGCTTCAGGACAACTCTGTGAATATCCTTAAGTGGCCCAGCCAGAGCCCAGACTTGAATCCGATTGAACATCTCTGGCGAGATCTGAAAATGGCTGTGCACCGACGCTTCCCATCCAACCTGATGGAGCTTGAGAGGTGCTGCAAAGAGGAATGGGCGAAACTGCCCAAAGATAGGTGTGCCAAGCTTGTGGCATCATATTCAAAAAGACTAGAGGCTGTAATTGCTGCTAAAGGTGCATCAACAAAGTATTGAGCAAAGGCTGTGAATACTTATGTACATGTGATTTCTTAGGGGTTTTTTTTTTTATTAAATTTGCAAAAATCTCAAAATAACTTTTTACACATTGTCATTATGGGGTATTGTGTGTAGAATTTTGAGGACAAAAATGAATTTATTCCATTTTGGAATAAGGCTGTAACATAACAAAATGTGGAAAAAGTGAAGCGCTGTCAATACTTTCCGGATGCACTGTATGTCAGTGTTAAGGAATTGCTAAGTCTGTTGCAGAGCTCAACTTTCAGTAGACTACCAGTCTGTTTCCCTATGTGTTATTATTTACTTAACTCTTCCATGAGCTCCCTGTTAATCTTATTTATGTGTAAAAATCGAATAGTTTTGGTTATGGCCTAGTGTCTAGAAGTGGATAACACATAATTAAGCTTGGGAATGGCTGAAAATGTAACAAAAAGGAGGAAGGTGCCTCTCGCTGAGTTTGGCCATACCCTGTACAGACAATTGGTTTAAATTATGTCTAGCACATACTTCTCAACACTCTTATATTTGTTTCATTTGAATATTATGAGATAGGGACATCACTCCATTGCTACACAGGGGCATGATTGGTGCTTCTGAAACCCTATCAAAGCAAGGGATAATAGTTTGGTAGCTTTATTTTGTCCAAGTCATATTTGTCTTTATTGGGGCAGCCCCCTTCCCTCAACAACATAGCAGATGCAGTAAATGTGAATTTTGCCAGTATCCTATTCCAATTAAAATAAAAACATGGATAACCCTTATTATGGTATTTTTTTTTTTATTTTTTTTTTCAATTGAGCAAACATTTCTTTGTGTATCAGCTTTTGGTACCATTCTAAGTATGCATGTAAAAAAGTTTCAGAAACTTGCCTGAATGAAAGCATTGGTGTAACGTTTATCCTTCCTTACAGAGTCCATTTGTGTTAGACTAGTACTGTCAAAGTACGTATTCCCATAAAGAGGGACACAAAGGCACATTTTAGTCATAATTAGGGGGAACTCCAATAGGCAGTAACATAATACACGAAATGTAGGGCACAAATAGATCAATACATCTTTTCTGGACTGTGGAGAGTCCTCATTCATGGTATGTGAGGTGCCCTCTTCATTCATATAATATACACAATAAAAAGCAACCTAGGGTAATACAGTTTATAAAGTTAGAGAAAAGTCATCTCTCAAAGTTAATGGACAGAGGGAAAACTGCATTTGGTGTTTCCAGTTAGCCCAATAATATGCAAGCATGCAGGATGTTACAGTATATTTCATTACACCACTGAGGCAAACTTTAATGTTGCTCTAACTTAATAACAAATCAGAATTGTCCACCATTGACCAATTTAAGTGCTTAGGGTCGGGATATGTATGAATTATGTAACTGTTTATAGCTGTTATTTTTTTCCTCATGGTTTCTGTTTCTTACCTATGCACGTATAATAACCATCTACATATATAACTGATTAAGCTGTAATGATCTGTTCACAATGACTTGTTTTGTTTTATGTGATTTGGTGTAACACAGATGTGTGTAGCTGCCTCTGTCACCAACCTGCAGGACTTATATTCTCATCTGTTTCTGAACCACATCATAGCAGAAGTGTTATTTAGTTGTTTATTGTCATTGATATTAGAACATTGTTTATGTCCTGCAGGAGTTGGCTTTTTTGCTTCAAAACTCTGAAGTTAGTGTTAAAATTCAAACCAAATATAATGTTTGCAAAGTCTGTAAAACATCATAGGAACATATGCTCCTCACTGTGTGCTCTAATGAGATGTCCTCATGTCTAGGCCAAATACGATGCTCTTAAGAAACAGATGGAATCTATGGAAGTGGAGGTAATGGAGGCCAGGCTGATCCGAGCAGCAGAACTAAATGGAGAGATGGATGATGACGATTCTGGTAAGTTGACCTTGCATCTCTCATCGTACAAGCAGTCTCAGGGCATTACTGCTAAGGCCTAGTATGGATAGAGCGAGGCCTTTTCACTGCAGCAAATTAGGCCATCCCTATCTCCAGCAATAGTGAACTTAAAGTGCACCTTACGCCCACTGATTCTGGGCTTGGCTTGGGCTGTAAGCCTAAATTTAGCATTGATGTAAAGTATTTTGAATTCGAAGACCACCTTGTATAACCCCAGAATGATAAATATGTCTGCCAATGTCATGCTTCATATAAAGCTGGGATTTGTAAGGACAATGGCAATGCTATCACGGGGAATCCTTTTAAAGGTAAGCAATATTTCTCTATCTAGCTGTTCTCATACTGCATGGATAAGATGCCCAGCATACAGATGTGTCCACCTCAAATTGTGCTGAATAGCTCCGTCTAGCAAGCCTCAGCCTTTGCGACGTAGCTGAGCCAAAAACCTAATCCTAAGTACCTACTGCACTATAAGCGAACTAAGATACAAAATGGAGGAAAAAGTAGCACAATGGAGGAAGAAGTAGCAATATTGAGGGAAAAGCACACAATGTAGGATCAAAAGGCAGGTCCGATACGAGGAACCTATGCCATGCAACTTTATGCTTAATATGCAACTTTAGTCCAAATCCTTTGCTACAAAAAATTCTAATCCGAAGTACCTAGTACACTATAATCAAAATAAGATTAAAATTGAGGAAAAAGTATGTAGATTGCCACCCCTTGGTATATGAGGACACATCTGTTTCTTGCCAACTATCAACGGCATTCTGAGACTTTTAGTTTAACCAAAATTATATAACTACATGATACCTAAGCTTGCAACTGCTAAGGTAAAGCTGAAAATATTACATACTCATGTTCTATTTAACCAATACATTAAGTACAATTGGAAGCTAAAGGATATTTATGCAATGGGCCCACTATGTAACAGACCACTGAACCTAATTTGCTTCTTATAAAAGACCTAATAGTAACATAAATATTCAGCATTATTCAGAGCAAAATCTATTTGAGGAAATGAGAATTAAAGAGAAATAATTTTTTTGTGTGTGTAGATTGCAATTTCCTAGTTTATAATTAATAGCTAATATTACTATCAATGCGAGTTTGCACATTCTCTAATGGGATAAGTACATGTAAATTTGAATATATATTATGAAAAGGTTGGATCATTTTGTATTGTAGAATTAAAGTCAATTTAATAACATAAGAAATGATTAAACTGGTTTTTTGTACTTTAGAGTTTGTGCACTTTATATAATATCTGTGACGTTGTTACTGTACAGTGCTTAGCCAGGTATTTTATGTCTCTGTTCCAGTATAAGGGTTTTTAGAAAATCTTGGTATGGAAGTAATGACCAGAGAATGTCCAGGTTTTTAGGCTAGTGTTATACAATGATCATTTTCTGTACTAGTTTACATTCTGCATTTCTTTTAGCTAATAGCTGATAAAATTAGCTTTATATACTGCAAAGGGTCACCTTTTGCCTTGAGGAAACAATATATGTGTATAATAATGCTTGGTGTGTAGCATCATTTGGAACTCCATTCCTTAAATCTATTTAAACACCATTAATAATGACAATTGACTGGCCGTACACCACCTATAACATTCCTCTTATTCAATATTGGTAATTGTTGATCAGTGGACTTCACAGTAAATATAGGAAAAAACAATTGATGCTTGTGTCTGTACGTATAACAGAATTACAGAATAGCAGTGATAACTTGCTGTTCTCCTGTCTGGTTAGCAGGTTTCCAGAAAATAGATTTCCATAATCAAGTATTTTTCACAGTTTTTATAACGCTCTGTCAGTCTGACTAAGGCGGTAGTGAGAGAGTCACTCTCTGGGATATTACCCTAAATAGTGATACAGATGTGTCCTGTTTATACTGTGGCGTCAGTCACGCCTTATAGCTACTTTTGGCGCCGCAGGTCCTGGGACGACTTGACTGGCTCAAAATGTGTATCTTACGCGTATAAATAAAACAACTAGGAGCAACAAAACTACATTGCTGGCTTACACTGATCAGTTTGAGGAGCAACATTTGTATATCTATATGGGACTGAGGACCTGATTCAGACCCGGACGCTAAGAAGCATTCGCTCGCGGCTGGCCGATGTTTGCATGCTTATGCTTCGTAGTGTATGTGCGCGAACCAGTGCAAAAGCTCGGGAAGCGTTCTCTCGCTGTGCACAGACTGCCCAGCAGAGTGAGTGACAGGAGAAGCCGTTTGTGGGTGGTGACAGGGGCAGGCCACTAGAAACGGGAAGTGGAGGTGCGAACGCAGGCGTGTCTTAACGCCATTGCAGAGGCGTGCATAATTAAGAGGCAGCGTCATAGTACACGTCACCTGGTTGTATTTCACACTGTGCTCACCGTGCGGTAGGGTATAGTCAACCTCAAGCGCTGCGTTCGCTTCCGATGGTACCCGATGTACCGATGGCTGCATTCACTTCCCGAAGATGATGTGCGCAAGTGGGCGTCATAAGACAGGCTGGTGGGCGTCTACATACACAAAGCGATCGCACACGCCAGGACATAGTGGGCGTGCTTATGCCTTGCCGTGCGTTCACCTGCCATGCCGTCACTTTGCCGAATTTGCATGCGCTGGGTGCGAGCGAACACCTCTAGCGACCGTCTTGGAATCTAGCCCTGAGTCTGAATCTGTAAAAAGGGCTCCGATGCGAGTGGCCACGGCATATCCTCACGCCAAGTTCTGTTGTGCTTCATGTGCGACTTTGTGTGTGTGTGAATATGAAGCCAAATTTAAAGAAGAATACAGTTTGCTACTCCTCTTGGAGCGTCTCAGCTGCGTTCGATGTCTTGTGGCGTTAAGATGCTAGGTGTACGAGAACACATCTGTGGTACCAACTTTGTACTCAGCAGCATAAGTGTACTCTTTATTTCTAGATATATAGATTTTTACAACAAAACAGAAAATCAGCTGAAGAGTGAGGATTAACCTTCAGCAAACATCCTGCAGCTGCAAACATGACCTGAGCGCAGACACAACAGGGAATAATGGGCCTCATGGAATTTATTATTTGTTTATATTTGTTTGTTGTTGACTCATTTCAGTACATTTTCAGTTGATTAACAATCTGTGTTAGCTTGTTTCATTAATAAGCTAGAAATCAGAAGCTCATTAGCGCCATTAGTAGTTACAACTTTGCTAAAAAACAAGGGTTGTATGAAACAAAATGATAGTATACACTTTAGAGATGGCTAAATGAGAGTTTGCAAGGTTTTTTTGCCAGCGTGTCCTGTGCGATATTTAAGATTTTAATTTAAAGAAGTTTGGGGGAGATTTATCGAAGCTTGGAGAGGGATAAAGTCGAGAGATAGAAAGAAAGTATCAACCAATCAACTTCTAACTGTCATCTTACTGGCTGTGTTGGAAAAATGGCAGGTGCTGATTGGTTGATACTTCTCTAAGCTTTAATAAATCTCCCCATATATCTTTTAGAGCATGGCTCCACCCCAGAACTTTTTATGTAATGCTAATCTGTGCTGTCCGTTGCTGTCAGGTACTTGTATTCCATTTGTAGATGGAATACAAGTATCCTATTCTGTAGAATCCCATATTCTCTTGTTTTGGCACAATCCAAACTTTCTGTCTCACGTCACCTGACAATTCCTTATGAAATAATGGCTTCTGACTGATCATAGAGAAGAGAAATACATGTTTTGTTTTGTTTTCTTTAAATGTAAAATGATTGAAATCACACACAAAGCCTATTATGTAGCTAAAATGCTGAGATCATTCAAACGTGCCTAACTCCATGTTTCTTAAATACGCATGAACTAATTGTAAGTCGGTTGATTTTCATATTTATAGCTATTAAAAAAATATATTTATGTAGTATCAGTATGGTAAGTGCCTAAATCCGAATTTTACAGTGATGCTTGTTTTGAAAACAGAACAACTCTGTGTTACATTGCTCTGAATCTCCGTATGAAACTAAACGTGGGAATGTTTACCCATCGTAACATATGTCTTACAATACACATAGGGGCATATGTATCAAAGTTTGATGTGAGATATATATCACCAACCAATCAGCTCCAAACTATCATTTTGCAGGTTGTGTTTAAGAAATGATAGTTTGGAGCTGATTGGTTGGTGATATATATTTCACAATTTTATCTCACATCAAGCTTTGATACATATGCCCCATACTGTATTAAGGTACTTTAATGTTATTAGATGTGTGTGAGAGCTTAATGATTCCAAAATAATTAACTCTCTTTTAATGTCTTCTACATTGTATCCCTTCCAGTGCTCTCCTAAGCTTTCTCTTTCAATATAGTGAAAATAAAAATTTTTCCTTTCTGCCCCATTTTTATTTTCTATTTTCCCTATAGGTGGGGAATGGAGGCTGAAATACGAGCGATCTTTACGCGAAATTGACTTCACAAAGAAACGGATGCAGCAGGAGTTTGAGGATAAACTTGAGGTGGAGCAGCAGAGCAAGAGGCAGCTGGAACGTAGAGTAAGTCTGAGCAGCCTCCATACAGTAATACAATTATGATACAACAATGGTATGCATGGAAATGTCCAAAGTCATAAACTAATCTGTGTGTAATTACTCTGTAATATTATTGTTCTTATTATCTATTTTTAAAAACTACCATATTTAACAGCATTGTACATTGAGAGGTTCATGATACAAATACACTACATACATTGACCTGAAAATATAAGATCTACATCAAAGGCCCCGATTCCCTTTTCTGCCAATCTGAGCTCCAATCTCCAATCCGCAGATTGGTGGCCATCGATAATCGGTGGTTTGTCGGCGGATTGGGAAAAAATAAATCCCCAATTTGCCTATTCGATCAGGCTTTCTTATTGGCATTTAACAATAAATAACAAAACAATTCAAACAACCCCAAGTAGAGGCACAATAGGATGGAAGACTAACCTAAACTACTATAAACCTGGGTACTAAGAGCTATGATGGGCAAGAGACTGAGGCCCTGATTCAGAGCCGGACGCTCGCTCTGAATCAGGGCCGGTCTTTTTTTTTTTTTTTTTAGAACGGCCTCCTGGCCACCCACAGCTATAGCGAGCGGCCATGATGATGGTCGCGATGGTCAATACCATCGCGACCATCGGGCTTGCGACGAGACCCTTGTGGTAGGGTCTCATTGCCGCAAGCCCCAGAGAGCTTTCGGCTCAAACAGAGCCGAAAGCTCTCCCACTGACATCACTTGTGATGTCAGTGGGGCTGCCCGCAGATGGTAGGCGTTCTCATGGGAATGCCTCCGTCTGGGCAGCCTCCCCCCGGCCCGCCCACCAAAGGGAGCGTGCTGTCACTCAACATCGACAGCACGCCCCCTTTGGTACGAGACCCGGAGCGACTGATTGCCCATCGCTATCCGGGTCTCGCGCATGCGCACAATGGAGCCGGCTCCGTCGTGCGCATGCGCTCTGGGCCACCATCGACACGGTTGCAAGCGCTCAGCGCTTACGACCGGGTCTGAATCAGGCCCTGAAGTCAGTTAGTATTAGCATAGTGGTTGTTGCAAGCAGATGTCCACGCTGGACCGCCTAGACAGACTTGATGATGTAGTAAATAGAGAAAGCAGAGGAAGGCAAACCGGAGACAAGCATGGGGAACAAACTGAAATGACAAGTGAATGATATACATTCCGCAGGCACATAAAAGAGAGAAACATTACCATCAGGACTTTGAGAATTCCACGAATGACACTAACTAGAATAGACTGCTGTGAGTAACAACAAAAGAAGGGGTTAGGGGGGATGGGTGCCACTTAAGCTATATAGTGCTTTTTATGACCTGAAGTGTATTTGGGTATTTTGTGTGCTGAATCAGGTTTCATGAAGTCTTACCCAGCAGCGGCTTCCACCCTCTTGGATAAGGGGGGTTGCCCGTGCTGCCTGCACTGTACTAGACTTCTGGAGTGGAGGAGACGATCTCGGCACCTGCACAATGGTACGGGACCGCCTCATGTGCAAAACACCAGCTTCTAGGAACAACATCGGCTGCAGCCCCTAGAAGCCAAGTAGTGGTGCAGGAAAGACAGAGGGGAGTGGCTTCCTTCTGGAGCCTCTGTTAATCACAGCCTGACTGGCAGTCCCAGGGGGAGAAAACACCTCCCCTAGGATTGCCAGCCCTGTCTGTGATTGGCAGATCGCGCTTCCAATGGGAAGTAAATGCCAATCACCGTGTAGCCAGTACAGTCATGGGCTGCAACCTGCTCATTATGGTGGCAGATTTTACAGGGGTGCTTCAGCCCTGCTGCCCCTAGGTAAAATCCGCCACTGATCCAACCTATAATTTCTCGAAGTACAGTGATAACACTGATGCAGTAAACACATGCATTAATAGTCTTTATTCTGTCATTGTTTTGAATGCACAACTCGAGATTAGAGTTATTTTCTACAGTGTAACCGACCCAACCAGCTCTTTTTCTGATAATGTGGCCTCTGATCCAGAGAAGGTTCATCCATAGCACATACAAGCCGTCCATTTCTTTAGTGTGTAACCAGAATCTTATTGTGTAGCTTACAGATCTGCAGGCAGATAATGAAGAGACACAAAGAACTCTGCAACAACTAAAGAAGAAGTGCCAGCGGCTAACGTCTGAGCTGCAAGACACCAAGCTTCATTTAGAGGGGCACCAGGGCCGCAATCATGATCTTGAGAAGAAGCAACGAAGGTCAGTGATTTCATAAACTGCACTTTGTTTGGTTCTAGAAGAATGATGCACTTAGTAAAGTATTTATGGTATAATACTTCTGTTGACCAGGTAAGCAAGGACAAATGAATTTCCGAGATATGTTTGAATATTCTGTTTTGAAATGTGTGCATTATTTTTGACACTCGCCAACCATTTTGGAGGTCAGCTGTTATGCTGCCCATCCACTAGGCGCTTAAACCTAGTGATGGAGCGATAACGACGGTCGTTATCGCTCCATCGCTTGGCAATCGCCCGCACATCGGGCAGTAAAATTTTAAAAACGACCAGCGATGCGCGCGCCCGCTGGTCGTTTTTAACCATCAATCATCGCCCAAACATGACGGTCAACCTGATGATTGATCTGCATACACTGAACGTTCAGTGTATGCACTTCACCCCACGGGAGACGACGGCGTAATAATCGTGCCGTCGTCCCCGCATCTTGTAGTGTATGGGCAGCATTAGAGTTTCAATCGTTCACATTAACATTTGTATTTTTTGTTTTGGTTTGTTTATTTTTTAGATGTTTTCAAATAATAAAGTATTTTAAGATTTTGTAAACTCACACTGCAAATACAGATGTGTCCTCATCAAGCCTCAATACGCCATGCAGCACGTTTTGCCTGGCGTGAGTGAGCCGGTGCAACTCTGCTGGCGTCAGGTCCTACTCGCAATGCGATGCGAGTAGGACGCACCAGGAGACTGTGCGGTTTAATTTGATATATGACACTTGTATATCTGTCTGCATTGTGACTTGGACACATTTCAGGAAAAAAAAAAAGATGCCGTCGCTAGGGGCTCACGGGCCAGGCGCACCAAGAGAGGCTGTTTGGCGCCACTGCAGCAAGGACGAGTGAGAACACATCTGTACTTCACTGTGTACATTGAAATTCTGCTGTTTACAATTAAAAAGCAATCATATGTATACGTTTAAGCTAGGATGTGCTCGATCATGGTAAAAACTATTCCACAATCTAAACATTCCAGAAATTCTAGCAAATCTTCAAAGTTTTGTAAGAAATCGGCAAAAAAGTTTGAGAAATGTTATGCGGCCAATACGGGCTTCACTATTGATATTGTAATTTCCTAGATAGGTCCCCTACATCTTATTCTGTAGCCCATTTTACAGTTTCTCTGCTATGTGCTACTCAATATGCGGCTGCTTACACGCGATAGAATATGGTACACCAATATCTCCAATTTCCCTGACTCCCATTAGAGGTGCAAGGGAAAAGTGGCAATGTTGTCAGTCGCCCCCTTTATATAAAGATTAGAATATGTATACAGTGGTGTTTTAATGCATTGAATGCTGCACAACAAGCACTGAAGTTCATCAACAGTACACGAAAGCGTTCAGAGTGAAAAAAAAATGGATGCAAGACTATAGGACAATGCTGTATTTATGATCAATACAATGTACACATATAGGTCGATGTTGCCTATTTGATATGACAATGAAGCTGCTTTCGCCAAACAAAGAACCCATATGTTTTTAGTGCTTAATGAATGCTTTATTTGCAGAATATTGCCTAGCCATATGTTTTTACAAACATCCATATGTTTATAGATCATCTTCCTTAAATAGGTTGGGTTTTCACTTTAACCAGGTCCTGACTACTGAACACCTCAAACTGGCAGCTCAGACTTCAGTGGAGTCTGAGCTGCCAATAATTGATTACATGTAATAGTGATCTGTTTCCAACTGGTATATCAGCAAGCATTCAATCATTATTACAAGTGATGCATTTCTGCTACCAAACAAATTCACTATTTCTACCTCAGGGTCCTTAGGGATCCACAGGGATACCTTGGGGGTATAGGTCTTGGCTCCAGCCATGGGCACCATAGAGTTAAAGATGTCCTCCCAGGATGCACCGGGCCCCCTCCTATACCCCGCCCCCAGGGAAGGCACCTCAGTTTCAGTAGGTGCCCGGCCGGGAGCTGGGTCATCATAGAGGGGGGCTGTGTAAACAGCCCCTGAAGATCTTCAAGAGTGGTAGCATAGGACTGTCCAGCGGACGTCCATGCTACCGCTCCGACACCCCCGCCAGCGCCGACCACCGGTAGTGATCTGGGGAGCTCGGCGGGCTCTTGGGGGTTCCAGCTAGCGGAACCCCCGGGGGCCTTGGACTGTGGCCGGACCTATGGGGGGCTGCATAAGGTAAGCAGCGGGCGTCTGCGGTAGGCGCCTGCTGACTCACAGTCCGGCGTCCCCAGGGCTGGGGGCTCCCTGGGGACGGCAGTATAGTGGAGCCAGGCGGATGCCTGCGTTCTCCACTAGACCACCAGGGATACGGGGCTGGAGAGTTGCGGAACACGCTCCAGCATCCCGGGGGGTTAATGGCCTGCCAGGGGAGGATGCCTTCCCTGTAGCGCACAGGAGGCTCCTCCCCATCACTGCTCTCAGGCGCCTTACTTGTATGTTTTGGCGGGCTGAGGCAGTGATCCTCCCCAGGCCCGCCTCCCTTCATCCTCCTGGGGCCATCTTATGAATGAGTCGCTGTGGTGCAGGGTGCGGAGCCTGGGTGCCCCTTACATACCTCTCCTCCCAGTATAAGGTCAGCATATGTAGCGCTATCACTGCCAGGCTGTAGGTCTGTGTAAGTGATAGTGCACTTAGTGCAGGGTTTTCTGTATTGTATGTGACTTTATGCTAGCGCTGTGTGCCTGATCTTTCTCCTGTCAGCCATTTTAATATCCCTATTTCTTCCTCCTGACCAGCCCTCTCAGTGCCAGTACTGTGAGGGTAGGAATTTATCTCACAGTTTAAAATTTATTTCTGTGAGAGGAGTGTCACATACCACTATGTCCAGTGAGGACTCTGTTAGAGGAGCACCTCTCCTATTTTCCTGCTCCAAATGTAAAGCTGGTGTGGGGGAGGGGGCGGTACTTCAGGATGAGTTATGTGCTGCATGTTTGGCCATCCCTGGTACCTCTGCTGTACCCAGCACCTCTCGGGAACCACCTTGGGCTTGTTTTGCACAAGCCCTGATTGTTCTTGTAAATAGGCTTGCAGCCCCTCCTACGTTCCCACAATTGGGATTTGCACAGCAGGCGGTAGTCCCGCCTCCTGTTCTGGGAGTTCCGGGGCCGATAGTAATGCAGTGCCCCCCGCAACATGTCCTTAATCAGGCTGACCCAGGTTTGTCTGATTCTGGGTTGCGGGGCTCTCAGCAGGGTCAATCTAGACCTGTTAAAAGACCGTTATTGTCATATCCATCCGCCCAGGATGATGAGGATGACAGCTCGTCCGATGTGGGCGAAATTCTAGATTTGTCGGACACTGACACTCCTCAAGTAGGGGCAGAGGCTAAGTCTAGTATTTACATTCCAGGCCTCATACGGGCAGTCCGTGCAGCCATGGTAATTACGGACGACAACTTACCGGCAGCGCCTACTCATGCTTATTTTAAAGAGGTTAAAGGAGCTGCAGCAGTATTCCCTCTATCTGGTCAGCTAGTTGATTACATGGAGGAGGCCTGGAAATCTCCGGGAAATAGATTTCAACCTCACAAGCGTCTGGCTTGTACATATCCTTTTGCAGAAGATTACTTCACTAAATGGGAGTCTCCTCCTCAGGTGGATTCTCACGTGACGCGCTTAGTAAAGAGCGCAACTTTGCCTATGCTGTCTATGTCTTCTCTGACAGATACTACAGACCGTAAAGTGGAGGTGTGCCTAAAGTCTATCTATTCCCTTGCTGGAGGAGCATCTAGACCAACTATGGCTGTCTGCTGGGTGGCTCAGACTATGGAAAGGTGGGCGGACGCTTTGGAAGCATCATTTGCTTCTGAGGGTACCAGCGAACAGGTTGTGTTAGTGGGTAACCTTCGGGATTCAGCTACATATATTAACGAAGCAGCTTTGGATTTGAGCCTGCTTACTTCTAGGATTTCTGCGGCGGCTGTGGCTGCTTGACGTTCCTTGTGGTTACATTCTTGGAGGGCGGACGCTGAATCCAAGAAAGGCTTGGAATGCTTACCCTACAATGGGCAGGTCCCGTTTGGACCAGCTTTGGATAAAATAGTGGCCACGTTGGCAGCTGCCAAATCGGCATGTCTACCTTCAGCCCCGACTCCGTCTGGGTCTAAAAATCCGTCCTTTCGGCCCTATCGCCCTCCGGGAAAACCTAGGGTTCAGTCTTTTCCAAGACTTTCAGGTCCCAAAAAGACCGCTAAGACCAAGAAACAAGTTTGGAGTACCAGACGTCCAGCTGCCAAGCCGGACGACAAACCCTCAGCCTGACTGGTTGGGCCTCCCCTTTGGGGATCCCAAGGTGGGAGGCCGACTTCTGCAATATGCCCAGTGTTGGTTCAAAACCACCACAGACACTTGGGTAAGGGAGGTGGTATCTCAGGGATATGCCCTGAGAGGGACCGGATATGCCCTGAGAGGGACCAGATATTACTCCAACCTTTTTCTGGTTCAGAAACCAAATGGATCATACCGACCTATACTCAACCTCAAGTCCCTGAACAAGTTTTTAAGGGTCTCTCTGTTCCGAATGGAGACTCTGCGTTCTATTGTTTTAGCTATGCAGCCTGGGGATTTTATGGTGTCCCTGGATATTCAGGATGCTTACCTGCATATCCCCATTGCCAGGGTTCATCAGCGTTACCTTAGATTTACAGTGTCGGACCTCCATTACCAGTTTCAGGCTCTACCGTTTGGCCTTTCCACGGCTCCTCGGGTGTTCACAAAAGTAATGGCGGTCATGGCGGCACACCTGCGGTTGCAGGGAGTTCGCCTGTTACCTTACTTGGACGACCTTCTGTTGTTGGCAGGGTTGCCAAAAGTCCTTTGCAGCCATCTACAACTGACAGTATCAGTATTGCAGGATAGTGAACTGTAAGAAGTCCTCTCTAATTCCTTCTCAGAGAATGGTCCATCTCGGGGCATTGCAGGACTCTCAGCAAGAGAGGATCTTCTTGACGGAGGAAAAGATAGCCCTGTTGCAGTCCAAGATATGCAATGTTCTAAGCAGTTGCCGAGTATCTCTTCTCTCAGCGATGAAGTTACTGGGGTCCATGGTGTCAACGTTCGACATGGTGGAGTATGCCCAGTTCCATTCCAGACCTCTGTAAATGTTGATCCTGTCCAGATGGGACAGAAATCCCCGTCGAATAAAGACGCAGATGATCAGGCTCACTCCAGAAGTGCGCCTGTCTTGACGTGGTGGTTACAAAAGTCTCATCTCAGCAGATGACGTCCGTTTTGGATCTCTGATTGGGTCCTTCTAACAACGGATGCCTGCCTAAGGGGCTGGGGCGCTGTGACAGGCCCACACGTCTTCCAGGGCAGATGGACGTCAGAGGAATCGGACCTGCCAATCAATATATTGGAAATTCGAGCAGTGTTCAGGGCGCTGCAGCATGCAAGACCGTTCCTGCTGGGGAAACCTTTGCAGGTTCAGTCAGACAATGCCACCACGGTGGCTTACCTAAATCGTCAGGGAGGAACTCGAAGCCAAGCGGCTCTAAGGGAGGTGTTCCGCATTCTGACTTGGGCAGAAGGCAATCTTCCGGGCCTTTTCGTCCGTCTTCATTCCGGGTGTGCTCAACTGGGAGACGGACTTCCTCCGCCGCCATGATGTACACCCGGGGGAATGGTCTCTTCACCAGGAGGTGTTCCAACTCCTGGTGGACAAGTGGAGTCTTCCCGAAATAGACCTCATGGCCTCCAGACACAACCGCAAGCTGTGGGCGTATGGATCCCGAACAAGAGATGCAGGAGCTCTCTGGTGGACGCTCTGTCAGCACGATGGAACTTCCAATTTGCGTACCTGTTTACTCCGTTCTCCCTGCTGCCTCGAGTAATTCGAAAGTTCAGGCAGGAAGGAGGCAAGATCCTGCTGGTGGCCCCTGCGTGGCCCAGTAGGAGTTGGTACTCGGCTCTCCAGTGTCCTTGGCTGTTACTTCAGAGGCCGGACCTATTGTCTCAGGGTCCTTGTCTCTACCCGGACCTGAGTCGGCTATCTTTGACGGCGTGGCTCTTGAGACTTCCCTCTTGAGGTCCAAGGGTTTCTCTAGAGCGGTGGTCAATACCATGTTACATGCTCGTAAGCCGGCTTCAGCTAGAATTTACCATAGGGTGTGGCATACCTATTTTGAGTGGTGTCGCCCTAAAGCGTACGATCCTCACGAGTTTAGAATATCGAGAGTGTTGGCTTTCCTTCAGGCAGGCTTGGATTTAGGTCTACGCCTTGCTTCACTGATGGTGCATGTTTCTGCCCTGTCGGTTTTATTTCAACGAAGGATTGCTACGCGGCCTGATATCCGTACCTTTATGCAGAGTTTTCCTTCGCATCCAGCCTCCCTATGTCGATCCAGTAGCTCCATGGGATCTGGCTGTGGTCCTGAAGGCGTTACAGAATCCTCCATTTCAACCTTTGGGTTCGGTGGACCTGAAATGGCTTACAGCAAAAACAGTGTTCCTTTTGGCGATTGCTTTAGCCAGAAGGGTGTCGGATTTGGGGGCTCTTTCGTGTCGTCCCCCTTTTCTAATTTTTCATTCGGATAGGGCGGTACTTCGTACCCGTCCCGAATTCCTTCCTAAAGTGGTGTCTAGTTTCCACATTAACGAGGAAATTGTGGTCCCAGCCTTTAATTCATCTGATCTCTCAGCTGGTGAGGCTTCTTTAGATGTGGAACGGGCTCTGCGGATTTACGTGGACCGTACCAGTTCTTTGAGAAAATCAGACTCTTTGTTTGTCCTATATGGTTATCATAAGAGGGGTTGGCCTGCCAATAAACAGTCTTTGGCACGCTGGACCTGCCTGGCGATCTCTGAGGCATACACTCATGAGGGACTTCAAGTGCCACCCTCTGTGAAAGCTCAATCTACAAGATCTGTGGGACCTTCGTGGGCAGCTCGACGTGGCACCTCAGCTCTTCAGCTTTGTAAGGCGGCCACTTGGTCCTCTGTCCATACTTTCGTCAAGCAATTACGCCTTTGACACATTTGCTTATCAGGATGCTTCCTCCGGGCGGCGGATTCTCCTCTCGGCACAGGAGCGTCCCCTCCCTTGAAGAATACTGCTTTGGGACATCCCCAAGGTATCCCTGTGGATCCCTAAGGACCCTGAGGTAGAAAACCGGAGATATGGTAAGAACTTACCTTTGTTATCTCCGTTTCTACGAAGTCCTTAGGGTCCACAGGGCGCCCGCCCTGACGCCCTGTGCTTCCGTAGGGTGTTGTTCTGGTCACCAGTTTCTGTCTCCTTTTTCTATGAGAATGTGAATCTTGGGGGCGGGGTATAGGAGGGGGCCCGGTGCATCCTGGGAGGACATCTTTAACTCTATGGTGCCCATGGCTGGAGCCAAGACCTATACCCCAAGGTATCCCTGTGGACCCTAAGGACTTCGTAGAAACGGAGATAACAAAGGTAAGTTCTTACCATATCTCCTGTTTTATCCTTAAAAAAATAAAATAAATTATTTTGTCAAAACATTTTATTTTATTTTTTTAAGTTTTTCACAGGGAAACTACTGGATCTAAACTAACATACAACTGTTCTGGTCATGGAGGGACAAAAATCTTTTGTTCGTTGAGTAAAGTATATGTGCTGTGTAGCAGTATCTTTCACAGCTTAACAGTAATTACAAACAAGTTGTTACTGTAGATTTACGCAGAGTTTTACATTTAGAGGCCTTACCAATCTGAAATGAGTTTATTATAACTTGGCAAATTGGCAATGGCTGCATAGGGAGTAGTGCTGTAGAAGGGACAGGCCACGTGGCTAGTCTGTGGGGTGCTTGCTAGATTTTACAAATTGCTTCTTGTACTCTGTGTTGACCTTTTTGTTGGAGGTCAAGCCCTATTTAAAGCATTGCTTTTAGTCTTTTAAAATTGATGGGGAGCTCAAATCACACCTAGCAATATGTGACTATCTCTAGGACACGTTCTTTTCCGGGCCCGTTCTACCTGTAGGGGAACCTAGGCTGTTGCCTAGGGTCCCGGTGATTAGCTGTACCGAATACACTCTATACTGTAAGTGATATATTATCACTAATTCACGTTTTTTAATGCCTCTAATGTGCCCCCACAGGGTATGCTGGCCACTGACATGGTGGAGAAACAGCCAGCAGCTTCTTACCTGTGAAGCTGTCAGCTGCTGCTCCTTGATGTCAGTGTTGCGCATGGCGATGATATCACAGCCAGCAGCCTAATGGTGCATACACACGATCAGATTTTTCCTTCAGATATGAACGATAACGATTTAAAAATCGTTCAGTCGTTCAAATCGTTCAAATCGTTCAAAACTTTGGTAAAATCGTTCAAATCGTTTAATCGTTTAATCGTTCAATCGTTCATCTGACAAATCTGACAAGTCTGACAAATCTGACCGTGTGTACGCTCCAATAGTCTCTGTTTAAGGAGAAAAAAAATGCTGCTCTAAAGCCCCACCCCTTATAAGAAGGGCGGGCACCTCTCCTGTGGGGGTAAAGAGTTCTTCAAGAGTTTGGTGGTAATGTACTAAACCTTGGAGAGAGAGAGAGAAAGTAGAGAGAGATAAAGTACCAACCAATTAGCTCCTGTCATGTTACAGGCTGTGTTTGAAAAATGACAGTTAGAAGCTGATAGGCTGGTACTTTATCTATCTCCACAGCTTAGTGCGTCTTCCCCATTTGAGAACTACAGGTTGCCTAACATTGAATTCTACTAAGATTGATGGCTAGATATGAAAGTAAATAGACAGAGTGATATGCAGTAGATGCAAATTACAGCGTGTATGAGCACTAATAGATCACTGATCAGATGTGCATAACGGTTGGTGGAAAACGCAATCAGATAATGAACGCATTTCACCAGCCATATTTATACTATGTTAGATAGGGCTGCTCATAGTGCCAAACAACCGGATCTTCCAGATATGGCCACACAACTTTATGTAAGTGTATGTTATGTAAGTGACAGATCCAGCATCTCATCAGGTATCTGCCAGCAGGGCCGGATTGATGTCTGTGGGGGCCCCTATATACCACCGTCCCCTGTAGTAATGCCCCTTATGCAGTGCCCCCAGTAGTGGTCCCCCTATGCAGTGCCCCCAGTAGTGCCCCCAGACCCAGTAGTGGTCCCTCCTATGCAGTGTCCCTTATATAATGCCCCAGTAGTGGTCCCCCTATACAGTGCCCCCAGACCCAATAGTGGTCCCCCCTATGCAGTGCCCCTTATATAACTCCCCAGTAGTGGTCCTCTATACACTGCCCTTAGCAGTGCCCCTTATGTAGTGCCCCCAGACCCCCATGCAGTGCCGCTTATATAGTGCCCACAGTAGTCCCCCCTTATGCATTGCCCCCAGAAGTAGTCCCCCCCTATGCACTGTTCCCAGTAGTAGCTCACCCCTATTCAGTGCCGCCAGTAGTTGTCCTATGCATTGCCCCCATGAAGCGGCCCCCCTATGTAGTGCCCCTTACACACACACAAAAAAACCCCCACAACTTACCTGAAACCCCGCTCCTGACGCGACCGCCGGTGTCCACTCCGGCTCCTCTTCTCCTGCAGTATGGGAGAGACGTCAGCATCATGACGTCACTCCCATCATCACCCTGGGGGGATCCAGAAGACGGAGCTCATAAGTGAGCTCCAGCCGGCTCCCTCCGTTGAAGCAGCAGCCAATGAGAGTCTGTGTGACTCTCATCGGCTGCTGTAACAAACACACAGTTCCGCCGGCGGCACGGTGTAGTGTGGCCACGCTCACTGCGCGGTCTACACTAGCGGCGGGGACACTAGCGGCGGGTGAAGCCACCGGCTGTACCGCTGCTAGTGGGGGCCCTCTGTGTGTGGGTGCCCAGGGACGACCGCCCCTGTCGCCCCCCCCCCCCCCCCCTTATTCCGGCCCTGTCTGCCAGTTTAAGAATGTTGAGGATATTCAGAGGATCAAACAAACAGTGTACAGAGCACCAGAAATTACATGTTAGGTATAACTGCTGGCCTTTAACTCAGTGCCAAGCTCCCGTGTTCTTATATCAGTTGCTGTGTACCATAATTAGGGACCTACAAACACACATGATTTTTATGTAGCACAAACATGTCCTCCTTGGTTAGAGATAATAGATGATATTTTTTCAAACATAGGGTTCTATTTACTAAGCCTTGGATGGAGATAAAGTGCCAGCCAACCAGCTCCTAACTAATTTTTCAAACACAGCCTGTGACATGACTGTTAGGAGCTGATTGGCTGGTACTTTATCTCCGTTCACTTTATCTCCATCTAAGGCTTAGTAAATAGACCACATAGCCTGTAACATATCAGAAGCTGATCGGTTGGTACTTTATCTCTCTCCACATTTTCTCTCTCCAAGCTTTGATAAATATCCCCCTTGGTTACATACAGGGCCAGTGCAAGGTTTCTAGGCGCCCTAGGCAAAGTTACACAACACCGCCCATGCTCCCATGTGGGCCCGTAATATCGCTAGAAGAAAGTTGTTATAATCCGTTACTAATAGAATACCTGCCTGTGCTGTCATGGGGCCTTATTCAGAGTTGTATGGTGTGCCAATGTTTTTGCAAATAGAGCTGTCTTTTATTGCCACTGCGCATGAGTCTGAGTTGCTTTCCGCACACTGTGAGTCTTTAATCGCAGTGTGATTGACAGGCAAGGAGCTTTTGAAGGTGGCAATGGTGAATGTCTCAGACAAAAACACAGGTGTGTCTCCACCGTTTCGGGGGTATGTCACATCCTACGTCTGTAATCCCGTAAGCAGTTACCATGACTCCAGCATCCGTTACAGCGGCCAGTCTGGGTGACCATCCATGCCTAATGCTGCCTTCTTTAGATAGAGGCTCCTTTACATAAGTGGCAACCATAAAATACAGTGACCGCCATAGGGCACATTCAGCATCCCATACTGCACAGACAGCAACCTAGTACACATCTTGCACATTATATGCATATGTATTTACAGACCGGTTACAGTATATGTACATATACATATATATATATATATATATATATATAGATAGATAGATAGATAGTTTTATATATATATATATATATATATATATAGTTTTTTTTTTTATATATATATATAGTTTTATATATATATATATATATATATATAGTTTTATATATATAAATCTCTCCTTGGTCCGGCACTCATTTATATAAAATAACTTGACCAGGTGCCCCCACAAATCAACACTCATATATCCAATAAAGGTGCGGCACTTACGGTACTTGCAAGAAATTCTTAGACAACGCGTGGCAGCAGTCAACGTTTCAGTTTATATTCCAAACTGTTTTCAAGACATATTACAAAATGACATATCTTACCTTAATATACTATCACAATACACCACGTGAGAGAACCGTTGTCCTCGCGCTCTGTTCCTTGCGTCGCCGGGTGACGTATCAGGCGCATAGCGCTGATGTCGTCCCGTTCTCGCGCACACCACGTGGCCATCAGATATATATAATACACTCACATGGAGAGGCTGTTGGGGGATAGTGAAGCTCAGCAGCGGTATATTATGCAGCATGGGAGCATTATACCGTCTCCCTGGGTTGTGATGCTCATTCTCTTTACTCCCATGGCTGCTGCTGCACAGTGGCTGCTGCCTCTTTTGTCTACAGGCTCATGAAACGCAGAGTCCGCGGCTCCATGTGCTGCCACTTCGCTCTCATTAGAGGGTGCAGGGAGGCCGCTGGACAGCCACGGCCCTTGCTTGGAGGGAGGGCAGGGAGGCTGACAGCTTCCGGGTTGCGTACAACAAATCCCGGAAGCACGGCCGCCAACCCGGGCCAGCAGGCAGTTGATGACAGGGATAGCGCTGCTGGGTGACAGCGATAGCGGTAGCTGCTAAGTCCCTGCTGCCAGCACCAGGTAAAAGAAGAATGTCTCTTTGAGAAACATCCTTCATTTTTTTGTTAGGCGGCACCCTCAAGTGGCCGGCACTCTAGACAGCTGCGTAGTGGTAGGGCCGGCCCTGGTTACATAACTGCCAAGGCAATTCTTTGCACAAATCACTCATACTGGACAGGAAGCAAAGATGTTCCAAATAGAAGATACTAAAGTTTAGACACCTTAATGATGTTTTTACTCTTCTTAGTTTTGACTGTAATTTAACCACAACACTTTTCCAGGTTTGATTCCGAGCTGGCACAGGCTCAGGAGGAGGCGCAGAGGGAGAAGACACTGAAAGAGAAGCTGAGCAGAGAAAAGGACATACTCACGTCTGAAGTGTTCAGCATACGACAGCAGCTTGAGGTGAGTTATGCTAACCTTGAGAATTGCTTTATAACAGCAAACATACAGTGAGGCTATCTCCTCTTGATTCACTGTACTCTGTATGCCTTTTCTGTTCTAGTTTTTACATCTGTTATTGTGATATGTTAATCCTGTCTGGTTTTTTTTGGATGATATTTTGGATTCCCATATGTACCCCCTTTCTCAGAATGCCTTGGGTCCTCCTCCACATATACCCCGCCCCTGGCCAAAGGCATTCAGTTTTTTGTTTGGTGCAGCAGGATCAGTTGCACCTTCTAACAGGAGGAACTGTTCAGCAGTCCCAAGCTTTTTATTTTTTTCTTCAGAGCAAGCAGCATTAGTTGTCCTAATGGACGTGGATCCTGCTACTACATCTATCTCCGCCGGCGCCAAAACACCAGTAACCAGACACCAGACTGGTGATTTCGGCGGGCAGCAGCAGAGTTTGGCTAGTGGTGATGCTGGGACCCAGGACTGCGGCCAGCTACACGGAGATGCAGGTAAAGCACTCGCAGCAAACCGCATGTTGCAGTCCATACCTCCAGCAGTGGAGACCCGCCGGAGGTTGCTGTAGTGGGGCAACCGGTGTGTCCGCTTCCCCATGAAGACCACCATGGCAAAATTGTCTGGCGCCCGGGAAGGTAGTAGCCACAGTGCTATGAGATACCAGCGCACCTGGGGGTTACTACAGCATAGGGGAGGTAGGCTCTCCCCGACAGCCCCTCCCCCAGCGCATACGGCGATCCATCTAAGGTTTTCCCAAGTCTGTGTTGCTCCTCCTACCCTCCTCTGTATATGAGATGCTGAAGCTGCTGGTCTCAGGAGGTTTTGGGTCTAGTCTCCTTGTATACCTCTCCTCAAAGGCTAGGTTATTCAGTGCTCAAATGCTACCAAACCTTGTGTTTTGAGTAGTTGAGTCAGAGCCCATTGCAAGTATTTTGTCTGCATTGTATGTGACTTATGATAGCTCTGCTGTATTGATATATTGCCTTTGTTTTCTATACTGTCAGTTGTAACCATCACTGATATTTTTCCTCAACCCTTTGCTACAGGTGTGTCAGGAATTTTATTTTTTTTGCCTTTTAATTGTACTTCACAGTTAATTGATACTTGTGAAGGCAGTCACATTTACACTCATTTATTATGTCTAAAAGTAAGGGTAAACAGGAGGCTGAGGTCCGGTGCAGGTTTCATGTAAAAGCTGTTTGGCAGGCTTGTTTTCCTCAGGATTTTATACAGGATGGTTTGTGTGCTATTTGTTATAAAGAACCACCTCACCAGCCCAGTCTTCCAGCCCCTGTACAGGAGCCATCTTGGGTGTCCTCCTTGGGTATGACGCAGCTAGTGGGCCATTTGGCTGCTCCAACCCTGCCTCCCATAATGGGATACCTACAGCAGTTCCAGCCTTCTATGTTTGCCCCCTCTATACATCCTTCCTAGATGGATGTTTATGCCCACTCAAGTCAGAGTACGGCTCAGTTTCAACAAATTTTGCAGGCAAACAGATCGGTAGCCATTAAAGCGCCCAAGCGGACGGTATCATCTTGTCAGTCCGCCCAGCATGTCGATTCTGACGCATCATCAGAGGAGTCAGATGATACGCCGGGTTCTTCTTCAGGATCTATCTCCGGAGAGGAGGACCATCCTTCTACAGTGGATGTCCCTTTTTTGGTGAGGGCTGTCAAATTAATCTTAAAAATAGAGGATAATGAGCCAGCTCCTAGACTTAAGACTTTAAATACCAGAGGGTGGTAAAAGCGGGGTTTCCCGAGTCTGAGCAGCTCACTGAACTTATGGGAAAAGCATGTAGTACTCCTGATAAACGGTTCCATGTTACAAAAAGATTAGCATATTTTGTATCCTTTCTCACCTGCCGAATGTACTAAGTGGGAAGTCCCTCCTACTATGGATGCTCATGTGACGCAATTAGTCAGGAGCTCTACATTGCCTATACTGTTCGCATCTTCCCTTAAGGATCCCACAGATAGGTTTCAAATCTTCTATCTTAAACCCGTGTTTTTATTGTCTGGAGCTGTTATCCGGCTGGCTATGGCTGCGGCCTGGGTATCCAAGGCTGTTGAAGAATGGACGGGGGCATTGGAAAACACTCTACCAAATGCTACTAGAGAACAGCTGACATATATCTCCCACATACGGGAAGTGGCCTCCTATTTGGGAGAAGCTGCAATAGATGCTGGACTCCTGGCTTCGGCAGCTTCGGTTGTTGCTCGTAGAGCTCTTTGGTTAAGGTCCTGGAAAGCAGATGCGGGATCCAAAAAGGCTCTGGAATCCCTGCCTTTTTATGGAAACATACTATTTGGAGCAGAGGTAGATAAGATAGTGGCTACTCTGGCAGCCTCAAGATCTGCAGGTCTGCCATCAACAGCTACATCAAAGCCTAGGCAGTCCTCTTTTTGGTCCTTTCATCCTCAGGGAAGAGCAAAAGGACAGCCTTTCTCCAGACCGCCTAGTTCTCACAGGACCACCAAGCTGTAAACTAAGAGGTCTTGGGCGGTCAGACGTCCAGCTTCTAAGCTGGACGACAAACCCTTCGCCTGTTGGGGCGGGCCTCCTCCTGGGGGATTCCAGGGTGGAAGGCAGACTTCTTCATATTACGGACTCCTAGCATCAAACAACGATGCCTGGGTCTGAGAAGTGTCTCAGGGGTATGCCCTCACCTTCCCGAGGCGTCCGCCCCAGAAATGTTTTTGTCCAACTCCCCTTTAGATTCTATCAAGGCCTTTGCCCTCCAGGAGGCCATTTACTCCCTGTTGCAGGCGGGGTGATAATCCCGGTTCCTGTGGTTCAACAAGGATGGGGTTATTATTATTCCAATCTGTTTTTGGTTCAGAAGCCAAATGGGTCTCATCGCCCTATTCTAAATCTGAAAACCCTCAACAAGTTTATCCGTGTACCCAAGTTCTGTATGGAGACTGTTCAGTCAATTATTCTGGAAATGGAACTTGGGGATTTTATGGCTTCCCTGGACATTCAGGATGCATATCTGCATGTGCCTATTACGCCATCTCTCCAACAATTTCTATGGTTTGCTGTCCTGCAACAACATTACCAATTGCCCTTTAGTCTATCAGCAGCCGCTTGGATATTCACGAAAATAATGGCAGTTATGACAGCCCACCTCAGGCGTCAGGGAGTCATAATACTGCCATACTTGAACGATGCATGGCTGGATCATCAATTGGAATAAGTCCTCCCTTTCTCCAATACAGCAGATGGTACATCTGGGGGCACTTATGGATTCTTAGGCACACAGGGTATTTCTGCCATGTGACAAGATTTCGGCCCTATTATTGCGAGTGCGCAAATTGTTCCGCAAGTGAAGGGTATCCATTATGTCAGTGGTGCAGGTCCTGGGACCAATGGTATCCACCTTCGACATGGTGGAATATACTCAGTTCCACTCCAGGCCTCTGCAACAATTCTCTCACGGTGGAATGGGCAGTATCATCTAATATGGTCCCAGAGGATCCTTCTCACTCCAACCATTCTGGATTCCAAATTGGGTGCTCCTCACCACAGATGCCAGTCTTCACGAATACGGGGCGGTGACAGGTCATCATACCTTTCAGGGAAGATGGACAAAACAGGAAAAGTCACCTGCCCATAAATATCCTGGAGCTTTGTGCAGTATACAAAGCGCTCATCCTGGCACAGGACCTCCTCCAAGGCAGGCCGGTCCAGATCCAATCCAACAACGTAATCCACAGTAGCCTATCTCAATCATCAGGGAGGAAAGCGAAGTCAGGCAGCCATGAGGGAAGTGGCAAACATTCTGATCTGGGCAGAACGTCATCTTCTGGCTATCTCGGCAATATTCATTCCAGGAGTCCTCAACTGGAAATGGACTTCCTAAGTCGTCAGTACATACACGCCAGAGAGTGGTCTCTTCACCCGGTAGTCTTTCAACTGCTGGTGAACAAATTGGGCCTACTAGATGTAGACCTCATGGCCTCACGTCACAATCTCAAGGTCCCCAGCTACGGGTCTAGGACCAGAAATGCCTCAGCCACCTTCATGGACATGCTTGCAGTTAGGTGGGACTTCAAGCTGGCGGACGGTTTTCCTCAGATTTCCCTCCTCCCAAGGGCCCTCAGGAAATTCAAGCAGGAGGGCGGCACAGTAGTACTGGTAGCTCCTGCTTGGCCCAGGCGCCATTGGTTCACCGACATACGGAATCTATCCATAGACTCCGTTTCCTCTTCCTCTTTGGCCGAATCTGTTAGCGCAGGGCTCCTGTTTGCATCTGGACCTACCTCGTCTGTCTTTGATGGCTTGGCTCTTGAGTCTTCAATCTTAAGAGCCAAAGGTTTCTCCAGATCTGTGATGCAGATGATGCTTAGGGCACGAAAGCTTTCCTCTGCCCTCATCTATTACAGCGTTTGGCAATCCTTTGGTCAATGGTGTTCCCACAGAAAGTATGACCCTGAGGTTTTTAGGGTTTCCCGGGTACTTGCTTTTCTCCAGACTGGGTTAGACCTCGGTCTCCGCCTGGCCACCCTGAGAGTACAGGTTTCTTCTGCGATGTCAGTTTGGTTCCAGCGAAGGATCGCTTCTCTGCCGAATGTTAGATCTTTTTTTCAGGATGTTCTCTGAGTTCAGCCGCCTCTTTGTCCCACTGGTGGCACTGTGGGATTTGTCTTTGGTTCTCAAGGGGCTACAGGCTCCCAAATTTGAACCTCTGGGGGAGAAAAAGTGTCTTCAAATCTACTATCTCCTCTGCCCACAGAGTCTCTGATTTGGCAGCGCTCTCTTGTCTTTCCCCCTTTTTGATTTTTCACCAGGATAAAGCTGTCCTCCATACACGGGTGGGTTACCTTCCTAAGGTAGTATCCCATTTTCATGTGAATGAAGAGATTTTGGTTCCAGCCTTCCAGTCTTCAGAGCTTTCTGTAGATGAAGCTTCCCTGGAGGTGGTTCGTGCTCTCCATATCTATGTGGATCGTACAAGCTCTTTTCGAAAATCAGACGCTCTTTTTGTGTTGTATGGTTTTCACAAACGAGGCTGGCCAGCTAACAAACAAACTCTGGCTCTATGGCTGCACATGACTATCTCTCAGGCTTACACGCCGGCTGATCTCCCTGTTCCAAGCACAGTGACAGCACATTCTACTCTGTCTGTGGGACCATTGTGGGTGTTTCATTGTGGTGCCACTGCTGAACAATTGTGCAAGGTGCCCACGTGGTCTTCTGCCCACACCTTTCTTAGGTTCTACGCCTTTGACACCTTTTCCTCTCAGGATGCTTCCTTTGGGCAGCGGATTCTCCTTTCTGTTCAGGAGTGTCCCCACCCTTAAGGAAACTGCTTTAGGACATCCCCATGGTATCCCTGTGGACCCCCTATGGACCCTGAAAAAGAAAATAAGAGTGATGGTAGACTTACCTTTGTTAACTCTCTTTCTTCGAGGTCCACAGGGCACCCACCCTAACTCATCTGGCTTCATGGCTTCATTGGGTCATTTTTCTCTAGGTCACGGATTCCCTCATCTTCTGTGAAAGTGTTTCTGGTGAATATTGTCCTTCCTTCTCCTCTTTCCTTCTCCTGCCTTGGGCTTGTTTCCAAAACTGAATGCCTGTGGCCAGGGGCAGGGGTATATGTGGAGGAGGACACGAGGCATCCTGGGAGCTGAAAGCTTAATTTTTTGGTGTCCGGATCACTCTAACCACATTTCCCCCATGGTAACCCTGTGGACCCTATGGACCTCGAAGAAAAAGAGTTAACAAAGGTAAGTCTACCATAACTCTTATTTTCTCTTTTGTACCCCTTATTTGTTTGAAAAATCAATAAAAATTATTGATGTTAAAAAAAATACATACAGTAAGCTTAAACTCAACTATACAATCAACCTAAGCTCCGTACATAAAACCAAATTAAACTCCACCATACAATAAAGCTATGCTCAATACACTCAACCCACTTAAGCTGGCCATTCCTCAGACCAACACTTCCTTCAACCATCCAACTAGATGGTTGGAATGAAAATCCGGTAATGCATAGGAGCAAATGACAATCAGCCATTTGCTCCCAAACACTGATAAAAGCTGTTGTTCAGACAAGTTTTTTTTAAATCAAACAGATTTAACCAACTTGCCTGAACGACCGTTTTCATTCAGTCCAACCAACTAGTTGGATGGTTGGTGGACAGTTGGTCTGGTTTATGCAAAGCTTCAAACTCAACCATAAACTTAACCTAAGCTCAATACAGACAGCCAATTTAAACCCCACCGTACAATAAACCTAAGTTCGATACACACAACCACACAACTCCATTGATTTGACTCAGGAGTACCGTGTGTGATATCATTATTAATGTGTCATGTAGCTCTCTTGTTTAGAACAGTAGACACTGATACATACTGATTATCATATGTTATATGCTTGATGTAAAATATTTTGGACTTTTTATTGCTTATATGAATGTTCAAAAGTTACGTGGTGATGTACAGGAAATCGTTATTCATGCAACTTACTAAACTAAATGCACTTTATTGCACTGCATTGATCATGTGTGCTTTGGCACTACATATTTTGCACAGTTAGTGCAATTAGCTTTTGTGTTAAATTGTATTTGTTCAGAATATTTGGCCACAGTTTTCTTAAGATATTTATAAAAGAAGAAGCATCATTGTAACTATATGGTATCTAAATATTCAGTTCCGCAAATTAACATCTGCAGCTAACGTGTCTCTTTTATAGTAGAATTACTTTCATGGCACAGTCCAGCAATTAGTGAGCATTTGTGACGTTAGAAGCCTCTGTTTCATTTATAAACACTTGCACTGCATGGCATGCTTATCTCAGCAGGATAGCATTTTATTCTCTCTTCCGCCGGCTTAAATTTCTTTAAAATCAATAAGCCTGTGCTTTCCTGTAATTTTGTCTTATTTTTTTGTACCTGTTCTGATATTTGTTGCATCTGAAAATAACCGTCGTTTTCCTTTAGCAATTTTATCAGTTTTCCACTGTGTTTTCACATCTCAGATCGTCATTTGATAGTTTGAAAGCTGCTTGTGTCAGGGTAGACAATTTTGACATGTTAGAACTTTAAAATAACTCTGTGTCTGCATCTTTCCTGATCAGGAGAAAGAATCTGAGATTGCAGTCTTCACACACAAAGTGGATCAGCTGGAAGTTGAACTCCAGGACATCTCATCACAGGAGTCCAAGGATGAGGCTTCCCTGGCAAAGGTAAAGAAGCAGCTCCGTGACTTGGAGGCCAAAGTTAAAGACCAAGAGGAAGAACTGGATGAACAAGCTGGAAGCATTCAAATGTTGGAGCAGGTACGTAGAGCTGAGATACCCTTGAAGACCTGTTCGTCGGTGGAATAGGATAAAAACGTAGATAGATGATGGAGTTTCCATATTATTGTTTCATGATTTTCCAAGTTGTGGCACAGAAACTAAGGAATAGATTCAGAGTTGCATATTTTGTGGAAGTATCTTGTGTTTTTTAGCACTGTGCTTGCTGTGTAGTCGAGCATGCGCATCGCCTGGCGATTCAAAGTACACTCTATTTATAACTGAATGGGCGCAACTGGATGGTAGCGGACATAGACTAAGTTGAGTGCGTGCATGCCAGGTATAGGGTTGGTGCAAGTACGCGTTGATGTTAATTATGAAATTATAATTTCACAAATGAATGGTTCAAGGTGGCACAATCGCATAGATGCATACAACTCAACATGCGGCGCGAGATGCCTGGTGTGCGTGAGCTGCGCTGAGTGGTGTAGCATCTTGTTCATGTCTTTTGTGCTTGAATGCATCTTAGGCACAATGTGGTGCAACAAAGCCACTTCACAAAACTGCACTGATTAATCTGCAGATTCAGATTCAGTCGCACACAGCTATACAAGTGCTGCATATCAAATTAATCAGTGCAGTCTCATGAAGCAGGTTTGTCGTATTGCGACTAAAATTTTCACTTCAAGGAAAAAATATGCTTGGCGCAAAGTTGGGTCGCACATGACCTTGTGCGCCGAGAAAAGCTCTTTGTCGCGATTGCGGCAATAGTGTATGAGGACACATCTGTATTGGTGAATGTTCACATTTATTTCAGTGTGCGCAGTGCGAGTGTAATTGTGGCCATCGTGTGTGCCACCGCAAATTGGCCCCTTAGTGTTTTAGCAATTAGACACACTATTCTTACTGTAGGACAGTGGTTCCCAAACTGGGAGCTACGGCACCTTTGGGTGCCTCTGTGTATTTGCAAAGGAGCCTTAGGTTGGTGAACCAGAACCAAACCAAAATATTTTATGGTCAGTGTGATAGGAAAAACCAGTGCTGCTGGCTGCCAATCATAAAATATGTGGACAAACCGAGCACAACCCACCATCACATAACAAGTAAACTGTATTTACTTAATTGAATAATTTTTGCTAAATTTCTTAATAAAAAACTTTTGGCCTTGGGTTGCCGTGGACAAAATGCTGATACTCCCAGGCGCCGTGATTCAAGAAAGTTTGAGAACCACTGCTGTAGGAGTATTTAATAAGCAAAATGAATGATGGATTATTAGCTATGATTCTGAGGCTTTCTAGACAGCTTAGACCTTTTGTGGCAATTACTAATTGGTTGCTATCACAAGATCTTGCACCTAAGTGAATTGTTAGTAAATGAACCCTATTGTGTGCTCTATCAAACATATTTACAACTTTAATGATTATTTTAGATTACATTATTTTCTATTATATTAAGGTTTTACTCAGCATTTTTATTTACTTTAAATTATTTTATTAAGATTCTAGAAGAATGTTTGTAACCAGAAAGGATATTTGCTGTAATCTCACTTTTTATTTGCAATTCAGCATAAATGTCAGATAATTAATGGCACAGTACGTTATGTTGGTGAACACCTATTGTGCCATTGGAGATGACAGCTGTTTTCACCACTGCTTCAGTCGTGACCATTTCTTTTTACTATTACTGTATTCACACTCATCCTGTCATTGATAACAGAGTATTTAAGGACATTCCTCCTTGAGAACTTTAGTAATGGTGATGGCACCAAGTGTGACACATCAGGCAAGGGTTGGCTGTTGGTCATGTTTCCTTACTACCTGCAATATCTGGTTTCCCAGGCTGCTGTATAGTTGTGTGAGAAAGCTGCACAGTAGGAAGCACTGGTTCCTAGTTTTTTGAGCAATCACTATTTAAAAGGGAAAAAAAAGCCACAATCTGTGAGAATTCATGTCCTTGTTCATCTGCTGCTCAGCCTCCTCCCTGCTCTCTTCTCCAGCCATTACCTATATATCTTCCTGTTGGTAGCTGTAAAAGTTAAAGAAGTGCCATTAGCTGTCCGCACATCAGGGAGCAATTGCAGAGTCAGCGACTGGGCCAGAGATGGATGGTCATCAGGAGACTTGCCTGGCCTCTGTTCCTGTACCCTCAGCACTTAGAGCTCTCAGCTTATTTCATTTTTCTGTTGGAAATGTAGCCTACAGGGCTGTGAGCAGGCATTTCCCATGTACTACTTTAGGCCAGTCACGATACCTTAGTGCCCACTAGGGTGTGCTTTATAGATAAACTCCTATCTGTTTTGATGGATCCTTCCATGCTATCAGAATAATGGCTTAAAAAAAATATCTTGTGTGCCGATTGACTAAGAGTTTGCTGTGTGCATAAGTTTTGTGCAGAAGCCGAGATCGTTAAGCACAAAAACGCTGAAATCTAGGATCAGCTGTGACACTTTCGGTACAATGAATATCCCTGTAGAATTAGGTTTACATGCTCTTGTGCTATGATGGTAAAATGATGGCGTCATAAGTTTTATGTGTTCAGCGTATTTTCTTACACAGCACAGAGGAATCTTAACATTGACTTCCACGTCTGCTGCTGTTTGCATAAGGGGAAGAATAATGGAAATCAAAACTGTTAAATGTTCTTTGTTCGCTTGTTAGCAGAAGTTAATTAATATTAATGGGAAGTCTTCCAATTTCACTGTTGAAGGGTTTTTGCACAATATGTGACCACCAAGTTGCGATTAGCAACAGTAATTTACTTGCATCACAGCCAAGGGAAGTTACCACAATGTTAGTGTATAAAACCCCCTCTGTTTAGTTATCTGGAAGTAACGTGCAATGAGGGTGGAAGTGCGGTTTCCTGCCCATAAAGTCCACCAAAAGAAGTGACAGACTCGCCACGCTTCGGCTCGGTGGATCCCTACACTCGCCACATGGTTATATTCCCCCTCTATGCCCACGTGGATGGTAGGGAATGACGTTGGACAGTAACTGATGACGTCATGGTACAGAAACAGAAGGGGATCTATCCACTACCTTTCCAAAATGGGCCAAATTCTGCTCAGTGGTTATTTAGTTTATAAGTGGGCCATCATGTGGGATTTATGCTTAAATGTCCTCTCCTATGGTACTTGTACTTAAATTATACTTCCATTGTTAGGCAGATGCTTTGTGGAATGTACAACTCCATATGCCATTGTTTGTGGATGTACAATCTGCATAGTACCCAGGGATTCATATGTTCTCAAGGATTTTATCCCCTCTACATACTTAGGTGGGGAATTCAATTCTCAGTGATGTGTCACCGGACATCAGTGTCTGGCAGCTCACATTACCGTGTAATATGGTAGATAAATTAATAAATATGGTGGTTGCCAACAGCTCTGGTGGCACATCGAACCGATTTGAATCGCCCCCATAATATCTCTGAAAAACCTCACCCAAATATGAATTTTACAAAAAGGACCGGTCAGAAGGTGCTGAAGAGAAGCTGTTAAACAAGCGTTGTTAGTAGTTCTCTTGGAATGGATAGACAATGTTACAGTAGCTGAAATGTAACCAGGGCAATGTTTTTTTTTATTAGTAAATTATTTGCTGATTGTTTCTAGTCAAAATTGCGCCTGGAGATGGAAATGGAGCGACTCCGGCAGTCACACTCCAAGGAGCTGGAGAATAAAGAAGAAGAAGTGGAGGAGATTAGACAGTCCAGTCAGAAAAAGGTAACCCTTGCTAGAAGTCTATTCATAGCTGCTTTTTTACCAACATGGCTTTCAATAGCATCCTATACTAGTTCAAAGGTGTTTATCACAGGTTAATTTATAGCTGTCTTTATGACTCAAGAGTCCAACTTGTTAGACTGCTACTATAGGGCAGGCAAATGCTAGTGACATCCCTGTAACCATTTAGTTGCCGAGCCAGTGTTCATTAGAGAATAAGTGGTCAATTTAATAGGCAGTAGTCACATCACTATGGCACTTTGGGCCTGATTCAGACCCGCTCGCGAGCGCTGAGTGCTTGCAAGTGGGTCGATGTTGGCCCAGTGCGCATGCGCACGACGGACCCGGCTCCGTCGTGCCCATGCGCGAGACCCGGATAGCGACGGGCAAGTCGTCGCTATGGGTCTCGCTACAAAGGGGGCGTGCTGTCGATGGTGAGTGACAGCACGCCCCCTTTGATGGGTGTGCCGGGGGCGTGGCTGGCCAGACGGAGGCGTTCCAATGGGAACGCCTACCGTCTGGGACCGGCCCTACTGACATCACAAGTGATGTCAGTGGGAGTGTTTTCGGCTCTGATAGAGCCAAAAGCACTCCAGGTCTTGCAGCAACGAGACCCTACCACAAGGGTCTCGTCGCAAGCCCGATGGTCACCCACAGCCATACGAGCGGCCAGGAGGCCGCTCTAAAAATGAAGAAGGACGGCCCTGATTCAGAGCGAGCGCTCTGTCAGAGCGTCCGGCTCTGAATCAGAGCCTTTGTACGATAGTTCTTAGTAATTTCATTGCAGAACATAGTTGAAATTGATAGTTCAGCCTGCAACGAGATCTTCCACTATGCGCAGGTTACCAGTGCCCTAAATAGTAGAATTGGTGGCTGGCAGGATTTCTGCTTCCCATTTTCTTTACATTTTTTTAGTTCTAGATAATAGGACATGTGGGTTTGTCGTAGCAGTCGATAAAAACATTTTGCTAGCTGTCACAAAGTAGCATCAGTTAAACAGGATTCATTGCACCAGTACTGCTCTATGTATTAGGATGCAGCACGATGTTCTGTGCTATGTGATGTAGATTGTTTTCCTGTACATCACCTGTTTTCCATTTTTAACAGCTTAAACAGATGGAAGTTCAATTAGAGGAGGAATATGAGGACAAGCAGAAGGTCCTGAGAGAGAAGAGAGATCTGGAAAGCAGATTAAATTCCGTTAGTGAACAGGTATGGTAAAAAAAAATGTCATTGCTGCAAGCCGTGCTACTCCTTGAAGTTCTTTGTACTAGCCCAGCATCTGGCTTTTGGATTGCAAGTCATACTTTTGTATTGGCCTTAGGTTAATCAACGTGACTTTGAAACTGAGAAACGCTTGAGAAAGGACCTGAAGAGGACAAAAGCTCTGCTTGCCGATGCACAAATCATGTTGGATCACTTAAAGAACAATGCTCCCAGCAAACGTGAGATTGCACAGCTCAGGAGCCAGGTATTCTTAACAACTTAACTATCACTTCAAAATGAACTTTGGTTTTTTGGATCGCTGATAAAGAGGAGGAGTGATCATACGAGCAATGCAAAAAACCCCAATCTGTATATCCAAGGTTCTAATGGTTTGGTGCTAACAGGAATAACAGGTTATTCCAAATGGCAGTATCAGGAAAGTTAATGGATGAGAAAGTTTATACTTGAATGCTCATGAGTCCCAAAGCTTTAGTGCAAAATTAAGTGTTGGAAAAAGATTGATGTTAGCTGGTGTGAGCGCCTTATAAAGTCCCCAGATGGAGGCAAGAGAGGTGGGGATCAATACTAAAACCTAAATTGCATTGCATCACTATTTCTATGTGTCCCCCAATTCCTGTAGGATAAAATGATTTATTATAGATAACAAAAGAAATTTAATAATTGATATATACAGATGAAATAGGTGATCTGAATTTTTTTTTAAGTTTTATTTTTATTCTACTGAATTTTGTGCTGCAGCTATTGACTATTGTGGATGAATATTGTTGAAAAACAGAAAATAAAGTTGTCCTAGCAGTGTTTTAATAGGAAAGGCTAGCATGGCACTTGTGACAGCTTCTTGACATAAGTGGTAAATCCTCCAAGTTCCCATCTTAGAATGTTCTGTTAAAGTGTACTCTGTAGGGGTAAAAACAATTATCGGGAAGCAGTGAGAAATCCCCAAGAGGCCGTTTCATAATCTTGAGCAGATCGGTGTCCCTGGTTCTTGTGATATGTGACTGTCCCAAAATGTCTTCTCCCTCCTCCTTGTGTCACACCATAAATTCTCTATTTGCTGAGATGTTATTTACTCCAAGGGAAATATTTTACCAGGCAAGACACTCTGTGCTATAAATCTGACTTCAAGTATGTACTTTAATACAAACCACATAGATGGCATAACAGCACAACATCGGCAGCTGGTTTACAGAAATACCACTGGGAATTTCAAAATGACAGCCTCAATAAAAATGCTTTCTGATAGTGTAACACTCCAAGGCCATCACTGGGTCTCTGGATGCCTAAAGGGGTTTTGTTAATTTGTTGGTGCATTTAATGCCTGTACATTTTTGTTCTCTTAGGGTCATATGTATCAAAGCTTGATGTGAGATAAAATTGTGAAATATATATCACCAACCAATCAGCTCCAGACTATCATTCTTAAACACAGCCTGCAAAATGTAAGTTAGAAGCTGATTAGTTTATGGTATATATCTCACAATTTTATCTCACATCAAGCTTTGATACATATGCCCCTTAAAGTGAAAGTGGAGACAAGGCAGCCATTTCATTCAATAGGCTAAACATTTTTCATGATAACGCAGTGTATCAAGTCACTAAGAATCAATTATGTCTTTCATGCACTTTCACAATTCCTTTTATTTTGTAACTTGAATTAATTCATGTGCTTTATTTACAGCTAGAGGAGTCTGAATTTACAAGTGCAGCTGCAGTAAAAGCTAGAAAGTCTATGGAGGTTGAAATTGAGGATCTCCACCTTCAGATCGATGATATCTCCAAAGCAAAGACAGCGGTAAGATGCTGAATATTCTGTGTCAGTTTGCTTTCTGCTCATCTGGTCTGTCTATGCTGTTTCTGTCTAGGCTATGCCACTTGCCTCTGTTTTCTATACTGTTTAATGTATTAATTCCTCCTTTTTCTACTTCAGGGTCCATAGGGTATCCACAGGATACCTTGGGGTATAGGTGTGACGTCAGTCGCAGGGCACCAAAGAGTTAAGCTTTCAGCCTCCCAGGATGCACTAGGTCCCCCTCCTATACCCCGCCCCCGGGCCAAGGCACCTCAGTTTAGTTTGGTGCCCGGCCGGAGTCGGGTGCACCTGTTGGAGTGGGGGCTAGAAGAGCCCCTGAAGCTTATTCTTCATGCAGCTGTGGCTGCACATCTGGATGAACAGCATGGACAGTCAGTCCTGACGTCCATGCTGTCTTCCCTACACCCCGCCGGTACCAGAACGCCGGTACTGATCCGGGGATGCTGGTGGGCGTCTGGGGTCACAGCTAGCGGTGACCCCAGATGCTCCGGACCATGGCCGGATTCAAGGGGGACAGAGGTAAGCAGCGGGGTCCCGCGGTGGGTCCCCGCTGATCACATGGTCCTAAGTCCCCAGGCAGGGGGCTCCCTGGGGACTGGCTGCAGCGTGGAGCCAGGCGACCAACCTGCGCTTCCACTACCCCCTGGGACAGCGGACCGCAGCAGAGCGGTAGCGCTGCGGCGTCCCAGGGGTTAAATGCATGCCAGGGGAGCGCGCCTTCCCTGTCTCACAGCCGGCGCCTCCCCCGCTGCACACAGCCCTCTCTGCATGCTGCCGACTGGTCCTGTGGCAGCGCTCCTCCCCCAGGCCAGCCTCCTCTCTGCTCCTCGGCGGCCATCTTCTCCAGAACGCATGGTGAACGCTGCTGGAAGCGCTGGACGGAAGCATCGTGGTCTGGGTCCCCCCGCATACCTCTCCTCCGCTGTGGTCAGGTCTGTGTATGCAGCGCTGTGTCCTACCAGGCCCTGTGTCTGTGTAGTTGAGTGATCAGCGCTGTTAGTGCAGGAATTGTTATTTTTCTGCATTGTATGTGACTGTGCTAGCGCTGCTGCCTGTAATCTTTTCTTCTCTAAACTGTCAGCTTTATTACTGTCCCTGTTCTTTCTGCTAAAGCCCTTGCGGTGCGGTGCTGCAGGGTGGTCTCTCGCCTATTTAATACTTAATTGGTGAGAGAGGTCACATACGTGGTGCCATCATGTCTGAAAGTGATTTTCCCCTCCGGCTACAGTGTACCACGTGCAAAGTACCGTTAGCGGAGGGGGAGGGTAGCGCGGAGGGCCTTTGCCGGCAGTGTTTGTCCATGGCGCGGCCTATTACGGTTACAGCACCGGTACAGGAGCCGCCCTGGGCTTGTTTCGCTCAGGCGTTAACAGCTTTAGTGGGCCAGTTAGCTCCGCAGCCCGCGTTTACTCCGATGGGTTTGTCCCAGCAGTCTGTGGTGTCGTCACCCATGCAGGGGTTCCCACGACAATTGGTGGTACCCCACAGTCTCCCTATTTCCCCGCTCCCGGGTTCTCAGGAGCCAGCGTGGGTTAACTCCCTGACAAGTTCTGTACAGCACTTGTCGGATGTGTTGCAAGGGGAGTCTGTGATGCGGTCTCATAAAAGGCCGGTGGCGTCTCTGTCCGCTCCTTATGAGGATGACGAAGGGACGTCTGATGATGGGGAGATTCTAGATCCTTACGATCAGGAACCTCTCCATACTAAGGACGCTGATGCTAAGTCCAAAGTATATATTCCTGGACTTATTCGGGCGGTCCGCACAGCCTTGGTGATTGAGGACGAAGTTCCCCCAGCGGCTAAATCTAAGTATGCCTTTTTCAAAGATGTGAAGGGCGATGCCACAGTCTTTCCTCTTTCGGGTCAGTTGGTGGACCATTTAGAGGAGGCGTGGAAACAACCTGGCAAAAGATACCAGCCGCAGAGACGCCTGGCGGTGGCTTATCCGTTCGCGGATAATTATTTTGCTAAGTGGGAATCCCCTCCACAGGTGGATTCTCACGTGACCCGTCTTGTCCGTAGTGCCACATTGCCGATGCCATCCATGTCCTCCCTTAAGGATGCTACGGACCGCAAGGTAGAAATCTGCCTGAAGTCCGCTTATTCCCTTGCAGGGGGGGCAGCACGGCCGGCTATGGCCATTTGCTGGGTTGCCAGAGCGATGGAGCGCTGGGCGGATTCATTAGAGGCTTCTTTTGAATCCGACTGTCCGGCCGATCAGGCGGAGTTGATTGGCAATCTCCGTGATTCGGCCACCTACATCAACGAGGCGGCTCTAGACATTAGTACTCTGGTGTCTAGAATTTCTTCAGCAGCGGTAGCTGCTCGTCGCACCTTGTGGCTGCGATCCTGGAAGGCGGACGCAGATTCCAAGAAAGGTCTGGAAGCGTTGCCGTTTACCGGAGAAGTTCTCTTCGGTCCGGATCTGGATAAGATTGTGGCCACGCTGGCGGCAGCCAAATCTGCCTGTCTCCCGTCGGCCGCTGCTCCTTCTGGTTCGGGACCATCGTCCTTTCGGTCATCTAGGGCCCAGGGCAGGCCCAAACCACAGTCGTTTCCTCGACAGGCTGGCCCTAAGAAATCGGTCAAGCCCCGGAAGCAGGCATGGAGTACCAGACGTCCGGCCCCCAAGCCAGATGACAAGCCTGCGGCCTGACGGTCCGGGCCTCCCTTTGGGGGATCCCAGGGTGGGAGGCCGCCTGCTACAGTTCGCCCAGTGTTGGTCGACCACTACGACAGACACTTGGGTTCTGGAGGTGGTTTCCCACGGATACGCCCTCTCCTTCCGGCACAGACCCCCGGCTCGCTTCTTCACCACGGGTCTCCCATCAGACCGGAACAAGGCTACGGAGCTGCGGAAGGTATTGCACACTATGCTCCAGGCTGGAGTTATAGTGGCGGTTCCATTCTCCCAGAGGGGCCAGGGTTTCTATTCAAATCTATTTTTGGTACAGAAACCCAATGGGTCATATCGTCCGATACTCAACCTCAAAGCACTCAACAAGTCTTTGCGGGTCCCGAAGTTTCGGATGGAGACCCTACGGTCCATCATTCTGGCGCTGGAACCTGGGGACTACTTGGTGTCATTGGACATACAGGACGCTTACCTGCATGTCCCTATTCTTTGGCGCCATCAACAGTTCCTCAGGTTTGCAATCAGCAGCGACCACTTCCAGTTTCGGGCGTTACCTTTTGGCCTGGCAACAGCACCACGTGTTTTCACCAAGGTGATGGCGGTCATGGCGGCTTCTCTGCGGCTGCAGGGAGTCCGCATGTTGCCGTATTTGGACGACCTGTTATTGGTGGCAGGATCTCCAGAGCTCCTGTTACGCCACTTGGACCTGACCATTGCACTGCTGCAACGGCACGGCTGGCTAATCAACTGGCAGAAGTCCACTCTAATCCCGTCTCGGAGGATTCTGCATCTTGGAGCCTTATTGGACTCGGGACAGCAAAGGATCTTCGTGACGGAGGACAAGATCTCTGCTTTACAGTCAAGGGTGCGCAGTTGTCTGCACAGCCGCCGGGTGTCCTTACACTCGGCGATGAGGTTACTGGGCTCCATGGTGTCGGTGTTCGACATGGTGGAATACGCCCAGTTTCACTCCAGACCTCTGCAGCACCTGATCCTGTCCAAGTGGAACGGGCTGACTCAGTCTCTGAAGTCCCAGACGATTGTGCTCACCCAGGAGGTTCGCCTGTCCCTTACGTGGTGGTTACAGACGACCCACCTCAACAAGGGACGTCCGTTCTGGGTTCCAAATTGGGTCCTGTTGACAACGGACGCCAGTCTTCGGGGCTGGGGAGCAGTTTCGGGTCCACACTTGTTCCAGGGCAGGTGGACGCCGACAGAAGCGGAGCTTCCAATAAATATCTTGGAACTCCGTGCGGTCTTCAATGCTCTCCAGCAGGCACAGCGGTTTCTCCAGGGTCGCCCGGTGCAGGTCCAGTCGGACAACGCTACCACCGTGGCCTACATAAACAGGCAAGGAGGAACTCGCAGTCGGGCGGCTCTCGTAGAGGTCTCTCGGATCCTGGTTTGGGCGGAGCGCAATCTTCCGGCCATATCAGCGGTCTTCATCCCGGGAGTGCTCAATTGGGAGGCGGACTTTCTAAGTCGCCAGGACGTTCATCCGGGGGAATGGTCCCTGCACCCGGACGTTTTTCAACTACTGGTGGACAGGTGGGGTCTTCCAGAAATCGACCTCATGGCGTCCCGGCACAACAACAAGTTGCCGGTGTACGGGTCTCGCACAAGAGACAAAGGGGCGTCTCTGGTGGATGCTCTGTCCGTCCGGTGGACGTTCCGGTTCGCATACCTGTTTCCTCCGGTCTCCCTTCTTCCACGGGTAATCCGGAAATTCAAACAGGAAGGAGGGACGCTCCTGTTGATAGCTCCCGCGTGGCCCAGACGGCACTGGTTCTCAGACCTTCAGGGTCTGTCCGTGGACATTCCTCTGCGGTTGCCGCTACGACCGGACCTTCTGTCTCAGGGTCCTTGCCTTCACCCGGACCTGACTCGGCTGTCTTTGACGGCGTGGCTGTTGAGACGGCCATGCTGAGGTCCCGGGGGTTTTCCAGCTCTGTGGTGCGTACCATGTTACGAGCTCGGAAACCGTCTTCCGCGAGGATATACCATCGCGTGTGGCATACGTTCTTCCAGTGGTGTCGACCGAGAGGTTATGCACCGCGGGAGTTTCGTCTGTCTCGGATTCTCGCCTTCCTGCAAGCGGGACTAGATCATGGGCTTCGACTTGCTTCTTTGAAGGTACAGGTTTCGGCCCTATCTGTCTGGTTTCACCGTAGGATTGCTACAATCCCGGATGTGCGCACCTTTATGCAGGGTGTTCTCCGCATTCAGCCGCCCTTTGTTCCACCTGTGGCGCCTTGGGATTTGGCTGTGGTCCTGAGGGCTCTCCAAGGACCGCCGTTTGAACCACTGGGCTCAGTGGATCTTAAATGGCTAACAGCTAAGACTGTTTTCCTTCTGGCTATTGCTTCGGCCAGACGTGTTTCTGAGTTAGGGGCTCTTTCTTGTAGACCCCCTTTCTTGGTTTTTTTATGGGAACAGGGCAGTGCTCCGCACTCGGCCCGAGTTTCTTCCCAAAGTTATTTCCCAGTTTCATATTAACGAGGAAATAGTTGTTCCGGCCTTTAACTCACCGGGTCTTTCCGTGGGTGAGGCCTCATTGGATGTTGTGCGGGCCTTAAGGACTTATGTTGACCGCACTTCTTCGTTTAGGAAGTCGGACGCTTTGTTTGTCCTCTTTGGCTTCCGTAAAAAGGGTTGGCCTGCTTCAAAGCAAACTTTGGCAGCCTGGATCCGTATGGCTATTTCTGAAGCTTATCTTCATGAAGGCCTACCGGTCCCTCCTTCTCTGAAGGCTCATTCCACTAGGTCTGTGGGTCCTTCGTGGGCAGCTCGACGTGGTGCCTCGGCAGTTCAGATCTGCAAGGCTGCTACGTGGTCTTCTGTCCATACCTTCGTGAGGTATTACAGGTTTGACACCTTCGCCTCTCAGGATGCTTCCTTCGGGCGGCGGATTCTCCTTTCTGCACAGGAGCGTCCCCACCCTTAAAGGATACTGCTTTGGGACATCCCCAAGGTATCCTGTGGATACCCTATGGACCCTGAAGTAGAAAATATGAGATATGGTAAGAACTTACCCTTGTTATCTCTATTTCTACGAAGTCCATAGGGTTCCACAGGACTCCCGCCCTGTCGCACCTGTGCTGCAGATGGGCTTTGCTCTGGTCACCGGTTTTCCGTCTCCCTCTGGTGAGAATGTGATTCTTGTATGTGTCCAGATCTTTGTTCTCTCTCTTCCTTCTCCTCCTCCGGCCTATGGCTTGGTAACTAACTGAGGTGCCTTGGCCCGGGGGCGGGGTATAGGAGGGGGACCTAGTGCATCCTGGGAGGCTGAAAGCTTAACTCTTTGGTGCCCTGCGACTGACGTCACACCTATACCCCAAGGTATCCTGTGGAACCCTATGGACTTCGTAGAAATAGAGATAACAAGGGTAAGTTCTTACCATATCTCATATTATCTCTCTTGATGTGTGCCAAACACTCCTGCTTCCTGGTATGTGCCATGTACTCCTTTTTCTTATTATCTTTCTGGTCTGTCCCAAATATGCCTACATTCTACACTAGGCTGTCTGATCGATGCTGTATCATTCTGCATACTATCCTGTGTCTATTTCACCTGTTCCTGTTTGTGCAACATGCTCCTGCTTTCTGTTACATCTGGATTATACAGTATACACTTTACTCCTGCTTTCCCTTCCGTCTGCTCTGAGAGATCTAGTGATTCTCCATCTCTTACTGCTCTCTCCCCTCTGATCTGTGCCAATGTGTACCACACTGTCTACTGTCCTACTGCTGTTTCTACAGTATGGTCTACTACTGATTATTTTCTCTGGTCTGCACATTCATCTGCTTCTTTCTCTGCCCTGCGGATCTCTCTAGTCTGTTTCACTTATTGCTCATTTTCTCCTTTCTGGCCTGTCCATGTACTCCTGCTTTCTGTCCCCTCTTGTCAGTGCCATGTACTCCTTCCCTCTCTCCCCTCTCGTCTATGCCATGTACTCCTTCCCTCTCTCCCCTCTAGTCTGTGCCATGTACTCCTTCCCTCTTTCCCCTCTAGTCTATGCCATGTACTCCTTCCCTCTCTCCTCTCTAGTCTGTGCTGTGCCATGTACTCCTTCCTACTCTCCCCTCTAGTCCATGCCATGTACTCCTTCCTACTCTCCCCTCTAGTCCGTGCCATGTACTCCTTCCTACTCTCCCCTCTAGTCCATGCCATGTACTCCTTCCTACTCTCCCCTCTAGTCCGTGCCATGTACTCCTGCCTACTCTCCCCTCTAGTCCATGCCATGTACTCCTTCCTACTCTCCTCTCTAGTCTATGCCATGTACTCCTTCCCTCTCTCCCCTCTAGTCCATGCCATGTACTCCTTCCCTCTCTCCCCTCTAGTCCATGCCATGTACTCCTTCCCTCTCTCCCCTCTAGTCTGTGCCATGTACTCCTTCCCTCTTTCCCCTCTAGTCTATGCCATGTACTGCTTCCCTCTCTCCCCTCTAGTCTGTGCCATGTACTCCTTCCCTCTCTCCCCTCTAGTCTGTGCCATGTACTCCTTCCCTCTTTCCCCTCTAGTCTATGCCATGTACTCCTTCCCTCTCTCCCCTCTAGTCTGTGCTGTGCCATGTACTCCTTCCTACTCTCCCCTCTAGTCTATGCCATGTACTCCTTCCCTCTCTCCCCTCTAGTCTGTGCCATGTACTCCTTCCTACTCTCTCCTCTAGTCCGTGCCATGTACTCCTGCCTACTCTCCCCTCTAGTCCATGCCATGTACTCCTGCCTACTCTCCTCTCTAGTCTATGCCATGTACTCCTTCCCTCTCTCCCCTCTAGTACATGCCATGTACTCCTTCCCTCTCTCCCCTCTAGTCTGTGCCATGTACTCCTTCCCTCTCTCCCCTCTAGTCTATGCCATGTATTCCTGTCCTTTCCTCATAATGGCCATAGTTGATTTTTTTTGTCTGCATTTACAAGACTGCATAAAAGAGAATATGATGAAGACCTTGATTTGTCTCTTTTTACTGAAACAAATAATGCACATAATATTTCTAATGATTGTGGGAAATATATGTTCTGGGTCTTTCAGCCTACCACAGCAATGTAGTCAGCATTGTGACCGTCACAGCTGCATTGAGTCCTGTGTATAAAATTTATCCTCGGTTAACCTCTCTGTTGCTGGACCCATGTGCTGTGCCGGTTATTATCCTTGTGTGAAAATGAAGTGGTAGCGGGGGCAGGCAGGCTTGGAATGACATTTTAATTTAAAGTGAGCTTAATAAATTTCACTCTTAAGCTGTGTCCAGTTTCCCCCCCCAGTAGAAATAAGATAGATGACAGCAAGCCAGAGCCAGGGAAGTCATTTTGCTTTGGAATGATGTGTTAATAGATTCATTAACTTTTTGAAGCCAGCATTATTCTCTTTAAAATGCTCCCAAATCCAGCGCACTCCCTTTCTGCCACTGTAATGCAGCACAGATTTCAGAGAATTTACAGCATAATGTGTTAGCATTTAAGATCTACATCTTTAGAGAGGTTTAGTTCACCTATCCTTGAATCATTTTCATTCTTATTTCCCACTTTGAATGAATCTGCCTCAACCCTGTCAGACCACTGCTAAAGATCCATTCCCTTCAATCAGTCACTGTCTAAATGCTTTCCACCTCCCAGTTGTTATAACGTCCCTCTCGTTTGTAAAATGGAGGTTAGATTGTATGAGCAGTATGTGTAGGTCACTACAACCAAATATTGCAGCACAGTGGGTTTTAGGTTAGTATCGCTGTCTCACCACACTAGGGTCATGGGTTCCATTTTAACCAGGGCATCATCTGGTTTTCCTCCCACACTCCAAAAAAACATTACTGGTAGGTTAATTGGCTACAGACAGAAAAATACTCAAATTAAACTTTGTGTGACCATATGGTATTGGATATAGATTGTAAGCTCCACTGGCCAGGGACTGCTATGAAAGATTGCATATGCTTTATAAAGCACTGCGTAAAACCACGAACTGTTGTTTAACAGGAGCAGGAATTCACTTGACCATACAGTATTTATGATCAATAATTTACTTTGACTGTGACCCTGAATGAGGAAAAATTTATTTTAAAAGCAATAAATAATATCAAGCCCTAAATGAAATATCACAAGCACTTGACTGTTTTGGTCGGGAGAATATTTACTGTTGTACGTTGCGTCCAGTTCAATCTTTGAATACATCTAAATGTGTTTTCTATCTCTGACCGGCAGCTGGAAGAGCAAGTTAGCCGCCTGCAGAGAGAGAAGAATGAATTACAGAGCAGAATGGAGGAGGACCAGGAGGATATGAATGAACTGATGAAGAAGCATAAGGCTGCTGTCGCTCAGGTAATTTCCTGTGTTACTGTATGATCTCTAAGCACTGCTGTTGGATTTCATTTGCCAATTTTTTATTTTTATTTTTTTCTTAAGAGAGGGTCAACCAGAAAGTAAATCACCCTTGTCTTTTAACAAGTGAATAGTATATTTTTATATAGTTGAAACATAATACTGTGGCTTTCATGAAACATCTGTAGTGACCTACAAAAGTCTTTGTTCAGTCCTGTACTTGTTATGTAAATAGCTGGAGTACTAAAGGCTCTGTAATCTCACAATATAAGCCTTACTAACTTAAGTACCCGACGTGCCTGGTTTTAAATTATATTTGTTTTAAGATTATTATGTGATGTTGTCCAAATCCATCCAGTGGAAGGCCCAGAACAGGCTCCCTGGGTCAAAGTTCTGGCCAGCGTACACCAACGGGAGGTCCGACCGGGACCATAACCCCCCTAAAACCAGGCAGGATCCAACTGGACCACCTAGCATTGTTTCATCCCAATCAGTGCAGGGGTGTTCGAATGCATAACCGGACCCTCAGACAAATAAACAAACACACCAATTAATTTTTTATGCCCAGGGTTGTAAAGCTGTAGGCTGCCCTTTAGCCATCTCCCCTATTAACACCTGTTCATTGCCATCAGTGCTAGGTGCACACAGCGTACATTCACCACTACTCTGTATTGTAAAAAGGGACAGTCCCGCCTAATTTGGGACTGTTGAGAGATATGGCTTAATTGTGCCTAAAACATACGTTTGTCATCCTTCTGTATGAGGTTTCTGCCACCTCTTTATCTGCTGTCTGCCATATATTTTTTTCTTCAATCCCTAACCTAATCTCAAGCATTGTAACCTTCAATTGTCATACCTGACCTTGCCCACTGCCACACCCCCAAGGTGTGGAATTGAATGAGGACTATCGCATTGATTGACAGGAGGCTTCTGAGGCATATGTGACAGAGACAAAAACAATGGCACTGTACTGAATGAGCAGCACTGCAATCAGAGGTCATAAAACCTGCATTGGATGATAAAGCCTATAATCTGCATATTATACATTCATCTTCAATATTTCCTTTAGACCAGTGGTTTTCAAACTCTGTCCTCAGGACCCGACACAGTTCACATTTTCCAGGTCACCCAGCAGGTTCACAGGTGAATTCATTACTCACTGGAATATTTTAAAAGATCCACAGATGGAGCAAATTATTTTCACTAGTAATTCTGTGAGGAGACCTGGAAAACATGCACTGTTTGGGGTCCTGAGCACCGAGTTTGAGAACCTGTGCTTTAGATAATTAAAAAGGAAATGTAAAAAAAAATTGTAATATAAAAGTGGTTTGCATCAGCTGTATAAAACTCATGGAATCACATAGTGATGTCTATCTCTTGATTTGTTGTAAATATGTTTGTAAACAATAAAATAATACAACCACATTTAGTTACTACAACAACCAGATGCTTGCTTGTATGTTATCACCATTCATGTCCTTGTGGAAAAGATAAAAATGCGTTTGGGTTTCTTTAGGATATAATAGCTGTATTGCAAATTACAGATTCCTCCTGGCCTCGCACACACTGCGCCCTGCAGCTCAGCTTATTGCACGTTGAGCTCAGTTCTGTACCTATTTGAGCAGAGGGCAGCACTAAAATCTGCTGCTTTGAAACATCCAGTTTAATTAAATGCACAACTTTATCAATAGCTTAACTGCTTGTAATGTAAATAAAGCAAATTGATTTCCGCTGTAGCCCAGTTAATTCAGGGCTTGGTGTCTTTTGTACAGTGGCTTTACTCAGTGAATATTTCCTTATAGTGGGGAGGGCATCCAATTCTCTTTGAGAAACCTAACAAACCCTGTCATTCTCTCTTGTAGTCCTCACGAGACCTTGCTCAGATCAATGACCTGCAGAGCCAACTGGAGGAAGCTAGCAAAGAGAAACAAGAGATGCAGGAAAAGGTAAGAGGATTCTTCCTGGCCTCTTTAGGTGATTGCATAGAAAATCAGATGCACTGCTTTTGGAAACCATTTTGCTCATTATTCTTTCTGTCTCCTATCCCCTCTGGTCTGCGCATACTATTCCTTGTTTTCTTTTCCCTCTGGTCTGCGCATACTATTCCTTGTTTTCTTTTCCCTCTCTTCTGCACAGGCTACTCCTGCTTTCTCTCCCCTCTGGTCTGCACAGACTACTACTGCTTTCTCTCCCCTCTGGTCTGCGCAGATTAGTCCTGCTTTCTCTCCCCTCTGGTCTTCACAGACTACTCCTGCTTTCTCTCTCCTCTGGTCTGCACAGACTACTACTGCTTTCTCTCCCCTCTGGTCTTCACAGACTACTCCTGCTTTCTCTCTCCTCTGGTCTGCACAGACTACTTCTGCTTTCTATCCTCTCTAGTATTTGCAGATTACTCCTGCTTTCTCTCCCCTCTTTTCTGAGCAGACTACTCTTGGTTCCTCTCCCCTCTTTTATGCATAGACTACTCTTGCAACTCAGTGGCGTAAAGTGGGAGGGGTCAAGTAGTTCAAGTTCCCTGTGTGCCATCGAAACCGGGGGCGCAGCCGGGCGCAGTCCAGGACTCGTGCGGCCCCCAGCGCTACTTATTAAAACACGCCACCAGCGGCAGTGTGTTTATTTTAGCATTGCAGCCAGCCATTAAGAGTCGAGGGTGAAGGGAGAGACATCATGACGTCTCTCCCATAGTGTCGAGCATGACTGGAGCAGCGGACAGCGGCGAATGCATTTAGCAGGGACTCAGGTGAGTGCAGTATTGTGTGTGTTTGTGTCCACGTGTTTTATGTCAAAGGCACTGCTACTGGGGGCACTATATAAGGGGCACTATATTATCCATTTTTCATCTTGCCCTGGGCTCCAAATACCCTAGTTATGCCACTGCTCCGGCTTTCTTTCCCCTCTTTTCTGTGCAGGCTACTCCTGCTTTCTCTCCTCTGTGGCCTGCATAGGCTACTCCTGCTTTCTTTTCCCTCTGGTCTGTGCAGTCTTCTTCTGCTTTCTTTTCCCTCTGGTCTATGCAGTCGTCTTCTGCTTTCTCTCTCCTCTGGTCTGCACAAACTACTCCCGTTTTCACTCCCTTCTGGTTTGCATAGTCTACTCCTGCTTTCTACTCTCAGGTCTGCATAGTCTACTCCTGCTTTCTCCTCTATGGTCTGCATAGTCTACTCCTGCTTTCTCCTGTCTGGTCTGCATAGTCTACTCATGCTTTCTCTCGCAGCAAGACTGGGGAACACTGGACAATGGTATTGTAGGTTGGGGCTGGCACTTAAATTAAACTAGCTTTAAAAAGTAAGCCCTGCCCCACCCTGCAATCCCACAATTGCAGTGTTCTTTAAGTGCCTGAGTAGTAGGGCACGTTTAATGAGGGCTGCTATGCAGTTCTTTGTTGTAGCTTAGTTTGTTTTGTTAAGTTTCAGGATTTTTGCCTTTGATGACACCCACTTTGGGCGTACAGTTCTCCGGTCAGGCAGCCTGAGTGTTCCCTCCTCTGAGGGCGGCTTTTGGACGTCCCATTTTCCAGTGTTCTCCAGCCTTGCTGCAAGAGAAAATAGGATTTTTGGTCAACTTACCGTTGAATCCTTTTCTCTTAAACAGGCTGGGGAATACTGCGATCCCTCCCTCACGCTCAGTCGTGCAAGGTGTTTGGTTCTTGACCGGTCTTTTCCCTACTGGTTTGTTTGGTTGTTCTAACAGTTTCAGGGGGTTCCTGCTACTCCTCTCCGGACTCTTTTAAAGACGTACTGGAATTGTGGGATTGCAGGGGGGAGCTTTACTTTTTAAAGCTGCAGTTTCATTTAAGTGCCAGCTCCAGCCCCAACCTACAATCCCATTGTCCAGGGTTCCGCAGTCTGCTTAAGAGAAAAGGATTCAATGGTAAGCTGTCCAAAAATCAATTTTTTCTCATCTAGGATCTGCATAGTCTACTCCTGCTTTTTCTCCCCTTGGGTCTGCATAGTCTACTCCTGCTTTTTCTCCCCTTGGGTCTGCATAGTCTACTCCTGCTTTTTCTCCTCTATGGTCTGCATAGTCTACTCCTGCTTTTTCTCCTCTATGGTCTGCATAGTCTACTCCTGCTTTTTCTCCTCTATGGTCTGCATAGTCTACTCCTGCTTTTTCTCCTCTATGGTCTGCATAGTCTACTCCTGCTTTTTCTCCTCTATGGTCTGCATAGTCTACTTCTGCTTTTTCTCCTCTCGGGTCTGCATAGTCTACTCCTGCTGTTTCTCCCCTTGGTCTACTCCAGAGGTTCCCAATCACGGTCCTCAAGGCTCCCCAACAGTTCAGGTTTTAGAGAAATCCATGGTTGAGCACAGGTAATTAAATCAAATTGACTGAGGTACTAATTAAATCACCTGTGCTCAACCATGGATATCTTTAAAACCTGAACAGTTGGGGAGCCTTGAGGACCGCGTTTGGGAACCTCTGGTCTACTCCATCTACTGTATTCTGTTTATCGCACAGTTGGAAAGTCAATTGTCGCCGCCATTTACTGAGACAATGTTGCTGTGGCAGCTGAGTGATACTCAGCTCCCTGGCAATGCTGCCTGTACTTACCACTTTGCAGGTCATTCTGGATATTGTGAACTGGACTTAGGCTTACAGAAAATATGCAATAGCGTTGACGATATCAACTTAAATAATATTCCCCATACTTTGCATTGGTAAGCTTTTGCAAGTGAAACCTAGTGTACAGTAACTCCAGAGACCACTGCTGCCAGCAGTAGCCCTTTAGAAGATAGGGAGAAGCCATAACTCCGGTGAAAACACCCATCTATAAGTCCATTTATATCTGTTAAATATAAATACATTAAACTGTTACATGTTTCTTACCTAGAGTGACATTAACTGAGAAAAACAGACATTGTGCCATATACATTATATATGTATATTGTATAACTGGTGAAAAATTCCTGTAAAACCCATAAACGCCTCCTTGTGCTGACAGGTTTAATAGGCATATTAACTGTTTGCATAGAGAGCAAGGTAATAATTTGAAAACTTGAAACCTTTAATTGCTTTGTATGTAGAACCTTTTTATCTTCACGGAAAGATTTTTATGTTTTTTTTTTACTTTACACGAGTCATTGCAAGATTATATAAATTGACAGAAATTATCTGATTGTGCCTGTATTAGGCGGACACTGTCGCAGATTATATAATAGATATTTCAATTGGAATTTTACAAAAGTTTGCTGATTTACTTCCAGTGCATTGTTACACATATAGGACTTACTAGAGTATTTGTATGTTTCTGAATTATCGATCAATTGAGGCATTTCATCTGACGTGTTTTGCAGGCTTTTCAGTTTAGTAAACTTTATACTATGTTTGTGTTTTTTAAATGTAGGTTTGTGCTAGGAGCCCTTAGCCAATTACTGATTGTTACATACGTAACTTTACAGCCGCGCTGACTTGCTAATGGTTACTCTGGTCATTATGCATTTGCAGTTGACATTTAGAAAATATGTAGAATTTGATTGGGATATATCACAGGAGCCAAGTAAAACATTATTACTCCAATGCAAATTGTAACATTGACCTGTAAATTTAAAATTAATGAGGCATAGTTTAATCTATGATAACACATACCTCAAATGTCAGAGTGAGCCTTATAGGGATCATGGGCACTGAGCCTAAAACATTGATCCAGCTTTTTCTTTTTTTCCTTTTAAATAAATCTATGTGTTAATATATTACACCTTGCATCATTAATTTAAAGTACGTTGTGGTCATTGCGTCTGTATTTTCAGCGCTCTAAGCAGGGCCAAGAGAAAAATTGCTCAGTTGTAAAAAGTGATTCACCAAGACATAGAATTAATGTGCTTGCTTTCAGGTGATGAGGTGCCTGAGGTCTTAGATATATAATTTCCATTTTATCTCTGTACTTTTTGTATGACTGAAATGTTATATGATTAAAACTAAAAAATTAGCAATCTTGCAAAAGCTCTGCAGAGCAAAATGACTGCCATGTGCATAGGAACGAGTGGCGGTTTTTGTGCCTTTTCTGGGGTAATTTTTTTTCTGAAATAAAGTATTTTAGTTGAATTTCTGCTAACCAAATGGATAAGATTATATTTAGACATGATGTTGTGAGACCGGCGGCTGCGATGCCGCCATTCTAAATCCCAAAGGGGAAGCCAGACAAGGGACTTAAGGGTGGGCGTCGAAATACTGATGCCTATCTTAATTCTGACGCCGGAATCCAGAAGGACACCATCCCGAACGAGGTAAGTCCAGGGCTCCGCGGGGGGGGAGGGGGTTAGGTTTATGTAGCATAGCAGGGTTAGCGTTAGGTTTTTGGGAGGTTAGGGTTAGGCACCACTGGGGGGGATTAGGGTTAGGCACGAAGGGGGAGGGTTAGGTTTAGGCACGAAGGGGGAAGACTTAGGTTTAGGCACTAACGGGAAGGGTTAGGGTGAGGGGTGGGGAGGTGTAGGGTTAGGCTACAAGAAGAGAGTGTTAGGGGGAGAAGGAGGAGTGTAAGTATACTTACCTGACCCCTATCAGGATACCAAGCATCGGGATGCCGTTGGCGGTATTTTGACAGGAGGAATCCCGACAGCCGGCATTACATACTAATTCCATTTAGACCTTCAGAAACCATTTAAAGTATAGTTTGTGAAAGCAAGAGATGTTTCCAGAGCTGAATCTGACAGTTACGTACAGAGGGAATACTCCAATGATCTTTTCACATCCCTCTGTGGTTCCTGCGTAGAGTTCATTCACTTAATACATTCATCTTTGGTAATTAAGAGCTGTGTTGATCTGTGTTAGTGAAACTAAGTAAATAAAGCACATTAAGTAATTCCTAGTCAATATCCTGTAATAGGAGGTGGAAGGGAGAAAACTTCTTCAGTGGTGCATTAATCTAGGCTTGCAGGAACAAATAGTCAATATGTTTATAGATTTTTTCTTTTCGTCTTTTCTGTACTTTATCCCTTCCTATCTAAATCCTCTTTTCCTCTTTATTTTTTCCTTTCTCTTCCTTAAACATGTTCTAGCTTTTGCTTTGCATTTCATTTGAATTTATCCAGTACAGTATGAAAGGATGTCATCTAGAATTCACATTTACGTGCCAAAGTTCTTATACTGTGACAGATGTAAAATATTAGAAATGCCATAATTTGTTTTAACTACTTACAGTATGTCCTGACAACTGTTAGCTTTCTATAACCTACTGCGGTTTCTGTTTGCAGTGTTTTTTTCTACCTCCTCTGTGTCATCTCTCTTTTTCTCCCAGGCATCAATTCTCTTCTCCACTTACCTTTTTTCCAACCTGATCTCTACTGTCCTCTCTCTTCTCCCATTACTTTAGCCTCTACTATTCTCTCATTCTCTCTTCCACCATGATCTCTGCAATTTCACTCCTCTACTGTCCTTGCCCTCTCTTCCACCCTGATCTCTAGTGTCCTCTCTCTTCTCCTATTACCTGGCTTCCCTTGGCCTCTCTCTCTCTCTCTTCCACCCTGATCTCTAGTGTCCTCTCTCTTCTCCTATTACCTGGCTTCCCTTGGCCTCTCTCTCTCTCCCTCTCCCTCTCCCACCCTGTTCTCTAGTGTCCTCTCTTCTCCTATTACCTGGCTTCCCTTGGCCTCTCTCTCTCTCTCTCTCTCTCTCTCCCCCCCCCTCACCACCCTGATCTCTAGTGTCCTCTCTTCTCCCATTACCTGGCCTCCGTTGGCCTCTCTCTCTTCCACCCTGATCTCTAGTGTCCTCTCTCTTCTCCTATTACCTGGCTTCCCTTGGCCTCTCTCTCTCCCCCCCCCCCCCCTCACCACCCTGATCTCTAGTGTCCTCTCTTCTCCCATTACCTGGCCTCCGTTGGCCTCTCTCTCTTCCACCCTGATCTCTAGTGTCCTTTCTCTTTTCCCATTACTTTAGCCTCCACTATTCTCCTCTTCCACAGTGAGTTCAACAATTTCCCTCCTCTCTCCTTTATTGTCCTTTCCCTCTCTTCCACCCTGATCTCTACGTTCTTATCTTTTCTGTTATATTACCTCCACGGTCCTCTCTCTCTTCCACCATGATCTCTATGGTCTTCTCTCTTCTCTCTCTACTATTCTTTCCCTCTCTACCACCGTGATTTCTATGGACTTCTCTCTTCTGTTACTGTTAATTCTTTTATTCTCATAACTTGCTTTCCTAACCGCTCTTCTTTTTCACCCCAATCTATGTGTTTCTGCTCTCTTATCTTCCATTGCCTACTTAATGCATTCTCTCCTCCTCTTCCATATATATTTTCTTCTTACTCCTTTCTGTTGTTTTTCCTCCATTTCATTCCTTACATTTGATGATGTTTTTCTTACTTAACGCGCTTACTTCTACAACCATTTTCTAAAATAATTTATCAGAAAGTCCATGACCATCTTCCCTGTGTGGTTATGTCTGACTGGTGAAACTATCCCAAGTACAAACAACATTTATTCATGGCATATAAAAAAAATCATACATTGGTTATCCAACTGCAGAATTCATCCAGTTCATTTGTAGGAAACTGAAAACTGCAGAAGGTCTATGCTCTGTTGAAGTGATTTGAAGCAATGCAACTACCTCTTTAAATGTCATTCAGGGCATATTTTTTTTTACTTCCTGTACAATAAGTAAAAGCAATATGTTATACAGTTACAAGGATTGCAGAGTCAGCTGGAGTTCCTGGAGCAATCTATGGTGGATAAATCTGTGGTGAGCAGACAGGAGGCCAAAATTCGGGAACTGGAAACACGTCTGGAGTTTGAGAGGACCCAAGTGAAGCGCATGGAGGTGAGCAAAGCCCCTGACCAAGTTCCTGGCCTGTAGAGCTTACATACAAAGCCACTTAGCTTAGTTTTGCGGTCAGTGTTAACTGAGTATTCCTGCTGTATAGTATTGAGGAAATTGGCCTGGAAAAAAAACATAGCACACTGTGTTAAAGGCTCTCTCTGGGCCAATGGGGTCATAATGCCCAAGCCTCTATGTATTCACAAAACAAAGAAAATGTTGAACTTGTTGATGCTTCTTGTTGCATGGATTTGTTACCTTATCTTTTTTATGTTGTTTTTCCATGTGGACCATTATTTGCCCCTATATACACACGTTGTAAACTCCTGATGTACTACACCTTATGACTCTAACTCTGACATGGTTGTTTCCAAAAGAGCCTGGTAACCCGGCTAAAGGAAAACATGGAGAAGCTGACAGAGGAGCGGGATCAGCGAGCTGCCGCAGAAAATCGGGAAAAGGAGCAGAATAAAAGGATGCAGCGGCAAATTAGAGACATGAAGGAAGAGATGGGAGAATTGTCCAAAAAAGAGGGAGAGGCCAGCCGCAAAAAGCATGAATTGGTAAATGAATTTGTCCTTTACTACCTTGGTATCTTGTATTTTATTGTTAGATAACCTCTCACAAGCGCACCTGAATACATCTGTTTTGTGCGCTCAGCAAATATTTATACAATTCAACTGTCAGCTCATTGTAAAGCAGTGGCATGACTGGGGTGCCATAAAGGGCACCCTTCCTCCTAGTAAATGGTTGCATTCTCATTTTAACATTTAATTCATGTTCGCTATTAAGGAAACCAATTTATTTTAAAAGTTATAATTTGTTTTGTCTATTAGAATGAATAAGTAAGCAGTATGCTGCAGACACAAGGTCAGAAATATGTATGTTTTTTGTGTGAGATTAAGTGAAGGACTCATTTTGAAACAGTGGTTTGGAAGACACTAGAAAACACCTGGACAATAAATAGAGAGAATACATTGTATCAACCATTCAAGGCATCATAAAACCTTGCAATGTTATCAAGTACTTTAAAGCTAGTAGCATGACCAACTATATCATGCCACAATGCTTATAGATCTGCAAAGATATACCTAATTATCAGTATTAAAATGAACAGGATATGTTAGCTATTCAGGCATTATAACTGGGAAGCAATGCTGTAATATCTAAGAAGATCTCTATTGTATAACGGTCCGACTACCACTTCACTTTAACCTGCCATCGTTTATTGAAGGCAAATAAAAGACTTTCAATTAAAGTCATTCTGGAGTATCTTGTTCTATTTTGATTATAAAAGAAAACCTGAAAGATAAAGTACAATTTATATTACAAAATGACATCCTCCACAGTATACAGGCAAAGTTAATGCACAACACAAAAGACAAGTTGATCCAATATAAGAAGACATATCCAAATATGTATATGAGTAAATTGAAGTTCTCATACCTTTACATTAACAGAATTGATTTATTTACACTCAATAATTTTAGGTTCTGGAAGACAGCCCATAGTGTTTTTCAGCAGACTTAAGGCGCGTATCCACTAGACAAGTAAAATGAGCGATTGAACGATTATGATATCGTTCAATCGCTCATTAACCGTGCAGTAAAATGCCGGCAACGACCAGCTATGCGCGTCCCACTGGTCGTTGTCGGCATTTGTCATCGCCTGAACATGCAGGCCAACCTGATGAGATCGTCAGGTCGTGCATGTTCAGGAATGAGGGAGGGTGCTTGCACTGACCGACATATCGTTCAGTGTGGGCACAATATCCACTGCACAGGATGATGAACGATTACATTGTTGTAATCGTACAGTCGTTCCACTCTCGTGTAGTGGATACGCACCTTTAGAGTTTTTACATGGGTTGTAACAAGCAAAATGGCAAGGCAGATATGTACAGTAGTAAAACCCTTATTTAGTATACAAGGCACTTGGACGTTATCATACCTAGGTGCAGAATCTTTACTGTAGCGTTCATTTTTTGTATAGCATTAGCTTGTTCTCTAGCTTGGTGGGAATGCCCTCTCTAGAAGAGCTTTTTAGTTTATTTTTAACAGATTTCTGTTAAAAATAAAATAAGAGCAAAAAGTATTGAATATATTGAAATGTCTCCCTGCAATCATATTTGTATGTAAAAATATTTAGTTGTGATAAATGCTTAACTATTACCTAAATATTTGTGAGTGGTTTTGGTACAGTAGATATACAATGATCTGTGATACAGTAGTGGGAAGGGTCCTCCTCCTATGATCTTACAGCCATTGACATTTCATTATTTAGTGCACCCCAACATTCTTTAAAAAATTATGTATCTCTATGACAAACTGATTTTGCCAGAGATCTGTGTAAGCTTGTGCCATCCAGTTATAACCCTATGTGCTGTGGCCATATCCCATTTGCCTTTGCAAATCAACATGGTCCTATGATAAAAAAGGTGTGTTGGGAGATACTGTAGGACAATAACTTTCCTACAACATGATACAAACCCTGAATAAAGGTGTATATGACTTCAGGGGCTATATTTGCTGAAGGCTATTTGTATCTAATTGCACAACATGTATGGTGCAATCACATCTCATTTCATCAACTTGTCATTAACTTAAGAAAAACACAATCTGTGGCACTAGTTGTGCAGTAGAACTAGAAAAACACAATCTGTGGCACTAGTTGTGCAGTAGAACTAGATAAAACACAATCTGTGGCAATTGTGCAGTAGATCAATCTGTGGCACTAATTGCGCAGTAGATAAAACACAATCTGTGGCACTAATTGTGCAGTAGAACTAGATAAAACACAATCTGTGGCACTAATTGTGCAGTAGATAAAACACAATCTGTGGCACTAATTGTGCAGTAGATAAAACACAATCTGTGACACTAATTGTGCAGTAGAACTAGATAAAACACAATCTGTGGCACTAATTGTGCAGTAGAACTAGATAAAACACAATCTGTGGCACTAATTGTGCAGTAGATCTAGATAAAACACAATCTGTGGCAATAATTGCGCAGTAGATAAAACACAATCTGTGACTCTAATTGCGCAGTAGATACAACACAATCTGTGGCACTAATTGTGCAGTAGAACTAGATAAAACACAATCTGTGGCACTAATTGTGCAGTAGATAAATCAATTTGTGGCACTAATTGCGCAGTAGATATAACACAATCTGTGGCACTAATTGCGCAGTAGATACAACACAATCTGTGGCACTAATTGTGCAGTAGAACTAGATAAAACACAATCTATGGCACTAATTGCGCAGTAGATATAACACAATCTGTGGCACTAATTGCGCAGTAGATACAACACAATCTGTGGCACTAATTGTGCAGTAGAACTAGATAAAACACAATCTGTGACACTAATTGCGCAATAGATAAAACACAATCTGTGGCACTAATTGTGCAGTAGAACTAGATAAAACACAATCTGTGGCACTAATTGTGCAGTAGATAAATCAATCTGTGGCACTAATTGCACAGTAGATAAAACACAATCTGGCACTAATTGTGCAGTAGAACTAGATAAAACACAATCTGTGGCACTAATTGTGCAGTAGATAAAACAATCTGTGGCACTAATTGTGCAGTAGAACTCGATAAAACACAATTTGTGGCACTAATTGTGCAGTAGATATAACACAATCTGTGGCACTAATTGCGCAGTAGATACAACACAATCTGTGGCACTAATTGTGCAGTAGAACTAGATAAAACACAATCTGTGGCACTAATTGTGCAGTAGATAAAATACAATCTGTGACACTAATTGCGCAGTAGAACTAGATAAAACACAATCTGTGACACTAATTGCGCAGTAGAACTAGATAAAAAACAATCTGTGGCACTAATTGCGCAGTAGATAAAACACAATCTGTGGCACTAATTGCGCAGTAGATAAAATACAATCTGTGGCACTAATTGCGCACACACAAGAAACACCTCAGCGCCAATGATTCAAATACCAGTGCAGCAGTGTTAAAAGAGGTGATTGCCAACCTCACAAGCATAAACAATAGAAGAGAAAAACACTGCGCTCTGATATTTATGTTGGGACATAAGAACAACACATCAATGTATTAAAAGAATTTAATGCTTAAATTATAATAATAATAATAAAAAACAAAGACACATGTATAAACACAAAGATAAATATGAAAATTGTAAAAATATTAAATAATAATAATAAGCGAGCCTGCTAGAAGCTCATAACAAACAGGAAATTAACAAGCATGCAAATGTAGGAGTTGATCAGGCTCCCAGATCTAAACACACTCTCCTGTGAGAATAGCTACACCATATACCTGTGCAGAATGAGCTGTATAATGCTGTAGCAAGTGAATTGTTAAGGCACTGGTGAAGCCTGTAGCCACTGATAGCTATCCCCAACAATGTATCAATAATGATATTAGTGGAACCCGTTGAAAAAAATGCCAGTTTTGTATCAAAGTCACAAGTGATATAGCCAATCTCAAGCGTGATTAATGAGGCTGACCATATGTTCCCGAAGTTGAGCCTGTATATAACATGTAGAAAAGTACCCTATTGTGCAATAAACAGTCACGCAAAGTTCTGCTGGGTACTTAAATATTTAGGCTGTCAATAAGTACCTGTAGATAGGGGACCATGCCATCCTTTTCACAAAGGAAATAGTAACTGAAAATTACCAGTGTATTTCAGCAAGATGTGCTAAGCATAGATGTCCGACAGGTCTGCAAGCCGCTTGTTGGTCTCTTATTCGGTTTCAGCACCCGTCCTGTGCTTAACAGCCACCGGGACCTCCGTCAGCGGCCACGTGACCCGGATCCGTAACTGGAGTGGGCACCGGAGGATGCTGATAGGGCGATGGTCTAACGGTGGTTCAAAACTCGCAGAAAAAAAAACTTTCAGGCTAGTTTTCAATGTGGCGGCACCTGGTTCCAGATGGGTAGTAGCTTCAGTGGCTGGTATGGAGAGCAGCAACGCGTTTCGGCTACTACTGTAGCCTTTTTCAAGCTGTAATGCTCCCCTTCATGGCTAGATGATATATATATTGTATCAGGGTGGAACCCATTGGGTAATTAGATAATTACTTTACTAACCATCCAACTCTCCTTAACCCTTAACGGTCGGTTCCAAAAAAATGTATCCATATCATTTACCAGTATACTCTTAATATTCCTTACGGCATCTTAAACACAAAACATTCAATAAATATAGAAAAAAGAAAAATGTTTATTAAAACAACTAAAATCAATTAGTGATAGGCGTATGATGATACACATAGTATGCATATATAGCTATGTGCATATAACACGTATGTATGCATATATAAGCATACCTATTTCAGCCCCCATATGTCAACAAGTGTGACCATGTGTTTAGCTGTCTACCCTTATGTCCCTACAATAAACATGACAGAGAAATATAGACCATCGGAGAATATAAATTATATAGTTAGAGCTTCATTATTAATGATTAATTGAAACATCGCCTGTGCTGAATCAGCTGCTTTGCGATATCCTGAGTAGTGTACTAAAATAAAATAAAATAAATGAAAAAAAGAGAAAGGAAAAAATAGCCTATCTATATCTAACAAACATGTAGCTGACCATCGATGATCACCATCGAACAATAGCATCTGAATTCCAGTATATCGTTAACATAATAAGTTGGACATGAACTGGAATAAAGTGAACAACTGAATTAATACACATACCATAAAAGCGCAAATGCATATACACACATACATGGATGTAAGCACATACACACACATATATATATATATATATATATATACATACACACACACACACACAAATATGCATATGTACGTATATATATATATATATTATTATTAGTGAATGATGTAAATATAGTATAATGCTAATAATGCTAATGGTAATATTGATGATATATTTTAGCATCCGTAGTAATACTAGACTCATGGAAGAGCACCAATTATCCAAATATCAATATCGATCCTAGTAGAATTGGTTTATCGAGTAGACACACCTGATATTATACAATGTGGTTAAAGATATGAGAATGGGACTATCTCTAATGAGACCCAACCGATATATCAGGGAGAAACACTGTATGGAAAAAATGATGTCTGGTCATATGCTGGTAGCCCAGAGTAACTCGGGCATATGGGTGAGCTAACCGAGAGCAAGATAATGCACATCCCCACTACAAGCGAAAAGATAAGATAAAAGGAAAGAGCGAGCCTTACATAATAAAGTTATATTAATTGACATATTCGATATACCGATCAGAGGTAGATGTACACATGTGTATATATATATATATACATTCCCACACACATATATATGCACATAAATACATATACACACATACATATACATGTGTGTGAAGAGGGATCTAAAAATCTCTTGAGGTTGGCAAGAGAAATTAAGGTTTTTTTCCCTTTTTTTTTTTTTTCCTGGCATCGGTCCACTGACCGCACAGTACATATGGACCAGTACCAGCTGAATCTCCATACCCAACGGAGGAATTAATCACAGAACTCCAAGGCTTCATTTAAGCCATCTGGAGATAGTGATTGAAGTCTGAAGATCCATTTGGATTCCGCTTCACAAAGTTGTTTATATCTATCACCTCCTCTTAAAGTTTTCTTTATAATCTCCACCCCCATAACTCTGAGACAATCAGGATTATTATGATGTGCCTCTGAAAATGTCAAGAGACACTATGTGTCTCCTTGCCTTTAATGATATTAAGTCTATGTTTGCGGAACCGTTCCTTCAGGGTTCTTGTGGTGCGGCCCACGTACTGCATCGGGCAGTTACAGTTAAGTACATACACAACATAAGTTGACTCACAGCTAATAAAGGAATTTATTTAAAAAATGGCTCCTGTCTTAACCGATATTATATGCTTACTTTTGTTGACAACATGTTTACATGTTAGGCATCTCGTATGATTGCAGGTATAGCAACCTTGAGGTTTCTGGGGGATCCAAGTATCGATTTTTCCAGATGTTGTCTTATTACTATAATAAGTACTTGTGGCCAAAAAACTTTTTAGATTTCTGTTCTTTTTAAAAAATAATACTTGGTTTAGGTGCAATAAAATTAGAGAGTATTGGATCGGAATTTAAGATCTTATAGTTCCTACTAATTATTGAGCTAATGCCTCTGGATTCGTTATTAAATTGGGAAATAAGTGATAATGAAGTATCTTTTTTATCAGTTTTAATGTCCCTAGACCTATTGGCCCATTCCGTTGTTTTTTCTCTTTTTGGTATCTCACTAGATTAAATCGGAGTATTCTCTATATCTAAATCTATATTTTGTATAGATTTATTTTTATGAGCCGTTTCGACATAACTTTTAGCTCCCTCTATTAGTACAAGGGGATAACCCCTGTCTAAAAAAATTATCCCTCAGTTTATTTGCATGCACTTCAAAATCTGCATCTATAGTGCAGTTTCGCCTAATCCTACCCATTTGGCTTTTTGGAATATTTTGGACCCACGGGCGATGATGGCCACTATCATAATGTAAATATGAACAACAGTCAACATTTTTTGTGTAGAGAGTCGAGATGATTCTGTCATCAACCAATGAAAGTGTAACATCCAAAAAATCAATAGAAACGTGACTAAAATGTGATGTAAATTTCAAATTCATAGTGTTAGTGTTCAAGAAATTAGTAAAGTGCACAACAGAATCTTTATCCCCATCCCAAATGAAAAAAAGGTCATCTATATAACGGCTATAGAACACCAGACCCGCTCCGGCTGGTCCACCCCAAATGTAGAGATCTTCAAATTCGCCCATATAGATATTCGCGAAGCTCGGAGCGAATCTGGTGCCCATGGCCGTTCTGTGAATCTGTAAGTAGTGGGTGGAGTCAAAAATGAAATTATTCCGTGTCAAAATAAATCGAATACAGTTCACCAAAAAATCACGCTGTTGCTCAGAGGTGTTTACATCATTATCCAGTATCCTCCTTACCGCAGATATCCCTGCTTCATGGGGGATGTTAGTATAGAGCGCCTGGACATCTAGCGTCAAAAAACCATAGCTAGATTGCCAAGTGTTTTTTTTTTTATTTTCCTAGCAGATCGGTAGTGTCTCTGATATGTGACCTCTGAGCAACAGCGTGACCCTGTAGAAAATAATCAACAAAAGCAGATAAATTAGAAGTGAGAGAATCAATACCCGAAATAATAGGACGCCCTGGTGGTGTAACTAAAGATTTATGGATTTTAGGTAAATAATAAAACACCAGTGTGACGGGGTGACAAACAAATAAAAAGTGAAATTCATCTTTGGTGATGACATTCTCATCTTGTGCATTCTCCAACAGTATCCTTAATTCCTTCTGGTATAGCAATGTAGGATCACTTCCCAATATCTGATAAAATGATATGTCATGAAGTTGTCTCAAAGCTTTGTGGCACAAAAATCTGTGGCACTAATTGTGCAGTAGATAAAACACAATCTGTGACACTAATTGCGCAGTAGATACAACACAATCTGTGGCACTAATTGTGCAGTAGAACTAGATAAAACACAATCTGTGGCACTAATTGTGCAGTAGATAAAACAATCTGGCACTAATTGCGCAGTAGTTACAACACAATCTGTGACACTAATTGCGCATTAGTTAAAACACAATCTGTGGCACTAATTGCGCAGTAGAACTAGATAAAACACAATCTGTGGCACGAATTGTGCAGTAGAACTAGATAAAACATAATCTGTGACACTAATTGTGCAGTAGATAAAACACAATCTGTGACACTAATTGCGCAGTAGATACAACACTATCTGGCACTAATTGTGCAGTAGAACTAGATAAAACACAATCTGTGGCACTAATTGTGCAGTAGATAAAACAATCTGGCACTAATTGTGCAGTAGATAAAACACAATCTGTGGCACTAATTGTGCAGTAGAACTAGATAAAACATAATCTGTGGCACTAATACCCCTTTCACACTACAGTGTCTACCCGGGAAATTCCCAGGTAGACCCCTTTCAGACAAGAGCAGGGTTTTCCTGCTTACCTGCCTCTTCTCTGCCGTCTGCTCCTCCCAGCCAAAAGTCGGCTAATCGTAATGCAGTTTTTTTTTTTTATTATAATTTTTTTAAAATTTATTTTAATTCCCTGGTGGTCCAGCGGGTGTGCGGGCGGCCCGCTGTGGCACAGCCGGCCGGTGCTGGGGGTGGTGAGCAGCAGCGCTGAGCGTCCTATAGGACGCCCTGCGCTGTCAGCTCAAAGCAGCAGCGTTGAGCGTCCTATAGGATGCCCTGCGCTGTCAGCTCTCAGCAGCAGCGCTGAGCGTCCTATAGGACGCTCTGCGCTGTCAGCTACATGCAAAAGCTGCTTGGTGCTGCCCGGGAGTAGTAAATTCCCGGGTAGCACCATTCAGACAGAAGCAGGGTAATTTCCCGGGACTTAAGTCCCGGGAAAAACCCTGGTCGATTGCAGGGGCGGCTACCCGGGAACATGTTCCCGGGTAGGCACCTTTCAGACAGACTCGGGGTACCCGGGAATTTGGCCGAGGCAGGCCAAATTCCCGGGATTCTCGAGATGTCTGAAAGGGGTATAATTGTGCAGTAGAACTAGATAAAACACAATCTGTGGCACTAATTGTACAGTAGATAAAACACAATCTGTGGCACTAATTGTGCAGTAGAATTAGATAAAACACAATCTGTGGCACTAAATTCGCAGTAGATAAAATACAATCTGTGCCACTAATTGTGCAGTAGAACTAGATAAAACATAATCTGTGGCACTAATTGTGCAGTAGAACTAGATAAAACACAGTCAGTGGCACTAATTGTGCAGTAGATAAAACACAATCTGCGGCACTAATTGTGCAGTAGAACTAGATAAAACACAGTCAGTGGCACTAATTGTGCAGTAGATAAAACACAATCTGTGGCACTAATTGCGCAGTAGATAAAACACAATCTGTGGCACTAGTTGTGCAGTAGATAAAACACAATCTGTGGCACTAATTGTGCAGTAGAACTAGATAAAACACAATCTGTGGCACTAGTTGTGCAGTAGATAAAACACAATCTGTGGCACTAATTGTGCAGTAGAACTAGATAAAACACAATCTGTGGCACTAGTTGTGCAGTAGATAAAACACAATCTGTGGCACTAATTGTGCAGTAGAACTAGATAAAACACAATCTGTGGCACTAATTGTGCAGTAGAACTAGATAAAACACAATCTGTGGCACTAATTGTGCAGTAGAACTAGATAAAACACAGTCAGTGGCACTAATTGTGCAGTAGATAAAACACAATCTGCGGCACTAATTGTGCAGTAGAACTAGATAAAACACAGTCAGTGGCACTAATTGTGCAGTAGATAAAACACAATCTGCGGCACTAATTGCGCAGTAGATAAAACACAATCTGTGGCACTAGTTGTGCAGTAGATAAAACACAATCTGTGGCACTAATTGTGCAGTAGAACTAGATAAAACACAATCTGTGGCACTAATTGTGCAGTAGATAAAACACAATCTGCGGCACTAATTGTGCAGTAGAACTAGATAAAACACAGTCAGTGGCACTAATTGTGCAGTAGATAAAACACAATCTGCGGCACTAATTGCGCAGTAGATAAAACACAATCTGTGGCACTAGTTGTGCAGTAGATAAAACACAATCTGTGGCACTAATTGTGCAGTAGAACTAGATAAAACACAATCTATGGCACTAGTTGTGCAGTAGAACTAGATAAAACACAATCTGTGGCACTAGTTGTGCAGTAGATAAAACACAATCTGTGGCACTAATTGTGCAGTAGAACTAGATAAAACACAATCTGTGGCACTAATTGTGCAGTAGAACTAGATAAAACACAATCTGTGGCACTAATTGTGCAGTAGAACTAGATAAAACACAGTCAGTGGCACTAATTGTGCAGTAGATAAAACACAATCTGCGGCACTAATTGTGCAGTAGAACTAGATAAAACACAGTCAGTGGCACTAATTGTGCAGTAGATAAAACACAATCTGCGGCACTAATTGCGCAGTAGATAAAACACAATCTGTGGCACTAGTTGTGCAGTAGATAAAACACAATCTGTGGCACTAATTGTGCAGTAGAACTAGATAAAACACAATCTGTGGCACTAATTGTGCAGTAGATAAAACACAATCTGCGGCACTAATTGTGCAGTAGAACTAGATAAAACACAGTCAGTGGCACTAATTGTGCAGTAGATAAAACACAATCTGCGGCACTAATTGCGCAGTAGATAAAACACAATCTGTGGCACTAGTTGTGCAGTAGATAAAACACAATCTGTGGCACTAATTGTGCAGTAGAACTAGATAAAACACAATCTGTGGCACTAGTTGTGCAGTAGATAAAACACAATCTGTGGCACTAATTGTGCAGTAGAACTAGATAAAACACAATCTGTGGCACTAGTTGTGCAGTAGATAAAACACAATCTGTGGCACTAATTGTGCAGTAGAACTAGATAAAACAATCTGTGGCACTAATTGTGCAGTAGAACTGTACCTAATGCACACCCAAATTTCTGGCATTGACAGTTTTTATTAAGCCATGCTGATGGCTGCACATACTTCTATAATCTTTGTATTTATTGCACAGTACAAAGGGACAGACTTCCTAAAAAGTAAGTAGACTTTTGCCTACTGCGTGAGATGCTCCATATTACTCTAATCAGAAAAGAAACTCCAGTAGCTACAGATTTGGTTTAGATTGGGGTTTGGAATGCCTGAAATTTAAAGGTGGTGTGGCTGGTTCTTGAGGCAGAGTTTAGGGCACCAAATGTCCTGTGCCTATACAGACTCCATGCAGTCCTGGATGATAAGCAATGATAACCTTAGAATATTTGATGGTTGTCTCTGCAGGAAATGGACCTTGAGAGTTTGGAAGCTGCAAATCAAAGTTTGCAGACAGACCTGAAACTGGCCTTCAAGCGCATTGGAGATCTTCAGGCCGCCATCGAGGATGAGATGGAAAGTGATGATAATGAAGACCTCATTAACAGGTAAGGAGTCTGTGTCTCTTGTCTTGCAGCATTACAGACGTGCATCAATCCTCATGGAAATTATTTAGTTATTCATGATGCTTTTATTCTCTCATTTGACATAGTCTCATGTTTTATTTTATCTTCATATTTTCAGTCTGCAGGACATGGTGACCAAGTATCATAAACGCAAGAATAAAAAGTGAGATTACATTGTTCTCTCCTATTTATTAACTTGCCCCTTAACCTCAGCATGCATTAAGCATCAAATACTTCCCTAAAGTGCATTCCCCATGAAGGCTCCTGGCAGCCGCCATAACTGCATGGTTCTTTACTGACTCAGACAATGCATGCCCCTTTAATTAACCCCATTTGCCAAAAATAATTTTACCATTTAAACTTAAGTTGCATAACTTGTTTCCTTGCAATATGCATCCAGCATCATAATCATTAACATTATTGTGTTACTTTTTATACCACATTCAAACGTTTTAATTGTTTTGGATATTGTTGTTTCTGTAAGTAGAGGTTGTACCAAGTACAATGACCAATGTGGTTTATTCATTTTAAGTTAATATTTCAGTGCAGGCTTGAATTAGTCCTGTATCTTGCATTAGTAAGAGGACACTACTGTAATTATATTTTACCTCTAGGAGGATTGTAGGAGACAATGTGCAACTAGTTTTATTGTACTTTATATATGCTGAAGTATATGTTGTTTTATGGACAAGTAAGAGACCAGGGGAGAACTTCTCTGCTAAGCATGAGATAAAAGGGGAAAAAACAGCGCTAAAATTATACTTAAAATCTAAAAAAAAAAAAAAAAAAAACGTTATTTTGCATAATTCTGCCATAGAGAAATAGAACATTTTTTATTTTGAGAATATTACCTTATAATATATACTCACCATTTATCGGTAGGTAGACAGTCATTTCTATGATCCAATGGCCAAGAGGACTCATTCTGATCCTTACAATACAGTCCTATATTAGAATGTTTACATAAACTGACACTTTTGCCTGGAATTACAATGGACATCGAGGCTTCATTACTTCTGTAGACTGATATATTGTGTGGTTTGACTCTATGTTGTTATAATTACATATGTGCATGTGAGTACTGTATCAAGAGGACATGATGTGGATTTACCAGACGGCATGAGCTGGAACTCGCTCTGTGTCGTGTCTCTAGACATTTAAAAGCCTAATGCAGGCGAATAAATTGTTATTGCAGCTAATGCCACGTACCTATTTCCAGACATGCTTTCGATTTGAGCAAAGATTCTCCCGCTCTCCCGTGAGACCTCTCTCGCCTGCCTCAGCTGTGGTGGTAGATGGAAGAGAAGGGTGTGGAGAACAAGGAAAGATGAGAGGGAGTTAAGGGGTGAGGAGAGTTGGTGTTTGTGTTTATACTATTATCCAGCCAAGCAGGAAAAAATTATTTCCATTTACTCGCAACACAGCCACAGTTCCCATTCCTTTTACCCATAATGAGCAGGAGGCCGTTCTGTATTCAGACAGTATCACAACAAACTGCTTTAAGCATGCAGGGAATGGATTTAGCAAAGCTCCACAGCGGTGTCGGAAATCAGATCAGCGATATGCTAGGGTGGGGAGAGGAGGGGTGGGTGACGGATGTTTCTGCGTTTCGGGAGGAGGTGGAAATTTATAGCAGTGCTACATATGTCAAGCGGATTTACAAGTTTTGCTTAGTCCCTGTGTAGGTGTAAGTCAAATGGGAAGTGATTATGGCCTCTGGTTCCCTATGCTCGCTTTAAACACACTGTTTACTTGGACCATCAAATTGTTATTAATCTCCAAGGAGAACAACGCTAAATAAGGCCAATTCTTTAGCTGCCATCATTTTCCACACTCACTTCAGGGGACTGTTATTGTTCTAACGTGGCAGTCCGAGCCATATTTCTCCTAATGTCCTGTGAGATTGAGATGCACTGTTTTTTCTCTGGAAGCTTTTTTTTTTTTTTCCTTTTGTTGTACCCAAAACAAACATTTTTTACTTATACTTTGTCAGTGGTGGAAGAGAATTAGTTTTCATATCTGTGAGATGTGTTTTTGTTTAAACCAGATTTCATTCTTGAACTGTAATGTAGACGAAAGGATTCTAAAATCAATTTTCTTGTTCTGCTATTACCACATTCTTATGAAAAAGACGTTCTAGCTCATTAGCGGCTGTTCACTTTTATTTCAGCCAATCTGTATGCTCTGACGTTGGATAGATTTTGTATATGGGAAAGATTCCTGGACTTCACACCCTGAATATATATATATGTGTGTGTATATATATATATATATATATATATATATATATATATAATTGGAGGTGCTACCTGATGAGACTAATTGCAGGCACAAAAATCAGACAAAATCTCAGGTGCACAATTCCAAATTATTGATAATATATAAATGCAAAAAAAATTGCAATCAATAGAGGTTTTTAGAATAATCTTGGCCAAGGTTATGGGCCTACCCACCATATCCAGGTAACCTCTTTAGGGTAGGTCCCTAACATACTAGGGTTCAAATCCAGAGTGCAGGACACCCCCAAACTAGCCCAGCTAAGCTGCCCCAGGGCACCGCCATAGAAAGAAAAGTGCAGTGTAAAAGAGATAGTTAAGAGCAGCTACAGCTGTATATAAAGAATGAAAATAAAAATAGGATAGATTTTGTCAGTAACGACCACATTTGTTAACCACATTTCTTAAGCTGCGTACACACTAAACGATCCTGGATCGCGGCCGACCGCACGACTGATGGAACGATAAGTCAGCCGGCCATACACACTAAATGATATATTGTGCAACCGCACAATATATCGTTCAGTGGTCACATCCAGGAGCATGGTGTCGTTCAAGTTATCTTCTGATCGGACTGCACCAGCCTCGCAGCCAGCACTTTAGTCAGATAATGCCGGCTCTCGGAACTAAACACACAGGTTAAGTCACAAGAGCCGGCATTCTCCTACTCAACTTTTAATAGTCGAACTAAACAGCGCATTAAATTGAATAGCTCTGGGACCAACTTCCCGGCACTATTCAACTCCCGCTGAATTGAATCACCCCATTATGTAGCAATTCCTGCCCTCTGCCACCAGCTTAATCCTCAAAATTTTTCACCTCTTCAAGAAACTGGACACCTTGCTTATATTAAGCCCTTACTGTTGGTTACAATATATAATGCTACTGTTATTTGCAAAGTTTGTCACTGTATTCTTAACTATATCCAAGGATGCATTTTGAATTAATTGCAAGCAGCTCTAGAATGGGAGTCTGGATAACAGATCTGCTGTATGAGTTTGAGAAGAGTGTGTAGAAATCCTCTACTAGTGTACTGTACCTGTTATGCTATATGTTTACTCATACTAGAGCACTCTTCGGGATTATCCGTGAGACTCCTGAATTTCGGAGAGCTCTTCAGGAGTCTCCTGGATTCCTTCCTTTCCTGTAGTGAAGTGTCCGGAGCAGGCCATGTTTATGTGATTCACTGTGGATCATGCTGAGAATCTCCACCAACCTTCCCCTTTAGGGTCTCCCAAAGGATAGTCCCACAAAGTCAGTGTTCACTGAAATATATGTCTAACCTTGCAATGGGCGCTTAATAAATATGGTGTCAACAAAATGGAAACTGACGCATCCAATTCATATTAATTTACAGTCAGTAGTTGAGTGATAATTACTTACTGATAGCAATATAAATATAGCAAGACATACATGCTGTATATTTTTTTACTTTTTTTAAATGTAATATTCTGAAATTGGAGAGTGCAGTACATTCCATGGGTTACAATATTGCCAGATACACATACATAAATGTAACCAGAAAAAGCATGATTGATCTTTTGCCCATAGCTTTATTAAGAGTTGGGGACCTGCGGCACTTATACAGTATACAAGGTATCATAGTAACTGCCACACAAAGCATACCAATGATTGCCACACAGAACATGCTAGGGACTGCCATGTAGTACACAGTGCTTCCAGTTAAGCCACTATAGAGTTTTTTTTTGTGAAACACATACAATATAATCCCCTGTATAAACTCCAGTAATTCATAATATGTGCTATGTGATCTACAAGAACTGCACCATATTTCTGATGCATTTGCATTGATATGGTCCATGAAATTTACCCACAGCAATCACAGATCATATACATGCTAGTGTGACCGGACCCAGTGCATTGCCTGAACTATGTGGGCAAAAAAGCCCATAAACACTGGGGGAATGAAGTGCAGTACACTAAAGTTCTGTGTAGGTGTCATTATTGCTACACATAAATCTTAACTACTTCCAATTCAGCATATAAAGGAATCAGTGTAAAGTTCTGCCTCCACTCAGAATAATAGAATATACTTGTTAACACCCCCTTCCAAGTCCAGCCCCACTCACCACCTGCTATGTGGCTGGGCTGCAGCTGCTCCCACAACCAAAGCAGAGGAAGCCGTCACCACCACTGTGTGTGTGAAGGGAGAAGCCAGCAGGGGAGGTATTAGCCATGCACTCCAGCTGGGCATCCGCCGTATTATGTGCAGTGGCATCGGACGAGATTTTACTGTGTTCCCACCAAAACAGGGTTTTGGTGGGAACTAAAGAGCTCACAGCACTGAGCTCTTTAGTTCCCACCAAAACCCTGTTTGAGTGGAGTTTGAATGTTCTTCCCATGTCTGTGTGCAGTTCCTCTGGGTGCTCTGGCTTCCTCTCGTAGGTTAATTGGTTCTGAAAATATGTGTGAGTGTACATATGTTAAGGAAAATAGATTGTAAACTCCACTAGGGCAGGGACTGATGTGAGTGACTAAATATTATCTCTAGACCACAGCAGAATATATGTGCACTATATAAATAACAGATATAATAAGGAATAACATACCCTGGCTGTATAGGTCACCCTGGACATGTCCTGTATATAATACAATGCACGCTAGAGTTCTTTGACTAGTATAGAAGCTATTGGCATCTTGTTTTTTTCTGTATAATGTACAATTGGGGTACATCATTTCCTATTACAAAAGATAGCAATTTAATCAGGGGCGGATTAAGAGTGTGCAGACTCCGTGCTGTTTCCTCTCTTCCCCCGTCTGTCTCTCCAGTACGTGTGCTGATCTCTGGGAACATGACGTTCGCTCCATTTTCCTGGTGATCACTCTACTGTGCATGCTCAGATCTCGGAAAATGGCAGTCTGGCCACCCCACTTGCTCAGTGATGTCTGTGGCATTGACGGACAGGTAAGTATCGTATATGGGTGCAGGATGTGGGTCCGCACACTATGCACTCATTATAGGATACACTTATGGATTTAATGTCTTTTATGCCTGGTGTCATTTGAAAGCAGTCTGCTCTTGTTTCTAATGTGCTTATTCTACCATTGTCTCCAAAATTAACTAATATTAAAAACCCAATTACTCCTACCTAGGTGTGAATATATTTTAAGAGCGTCTTTTATTTCAGAGGATCTTGTCTTTTCATAGCTTTGCAGACCTGCTAAAAAAAAAATGAAAAAAAATCTCCCTGATGAATAGTACCAGCTGCCGGTGAGGATGAAGAGTTCAGCTGATGAGACATTGCTGTGACAGACGCCTTGTAATACACTCAGTGCTGCAAATTAGTTTTCTTTACATAGCATCGCTAAATATTATGTAACGCTACGTTGGCTGAAATATCTGCTCTCACATAAGCCTATCCTGCCGCCCAGCCTTCTGCTCTAGTCATCTCCAATACGGACGCCAGGCCAGAAATGCTGAAATATTTATTGATTTTAAATTATTGTAACAGGCGAGTCGGCTTAAATTACCCGTGATGCTTTCAGGTTTGCAAGCAGATGCCTGAGTGAGCCTGTCTTCACAGCAATTGGCATTCCCATTTGATCCTAAACCTTTACCAGGCTTTCATAATGACACAAGCAGATTTTATACGCAACAAGGCACTGCGGGAGATAGAATGACAATATATATTTGGGAATTCTATTACACATTGATATTAGAAATTACATTTCTGAGGGATTTATGTTTTTAAATAGTATTTTTCGTTGGTGATTCAAAAGTCTGCTGCCTAATAACAAAAAGCCATTTTAAAATGGAGATTGTTTTTAAACATTATGCATGCAGAATAAGTAAAACAGAGATACTCCTGTGTCTTTGCTTGAAAGTAATTGGTATCAATATCAGGCACAAATTCTACCTTTTTTCTCAACAGTTTCAGCAAATTTTTTTGCAAGATTTTTAGATTTACTTTAGCAAAAATGCCTTTCTGTATAAAATAGCTCAGCAGGTTTCAGCCATATTGCAGACAGCCACTGACCCCACTAAAGCACTGTGTGACCAGTAGATATGAGGCATTATTGTTGCCTAATGTATTAATAGGCTGCATTGTCCAAATAACGGTGTTAAGCATATAAAATAGCTACCTCTATTAAGTGTGGGACAGATACACCTTTAAAGGGGAGCTATTAATAGACTATAAGATCTTCTGTGCTGAATAACATTGGTTTATATAGTTATTTCACCATTTAGAGAAAATAGATTAAAGAACATTTTTTAGGGATGTGCCAGACTTGGGAGGAGATGTTCCAAACCTCCTTTAGAGTGGAGAAGATTCCCTTAGCAGCCAATCAGCATCTACCTCTCATTTTATAGAATGTATTATATAAATGTTAGCTACTAGCTGATTGGTTGCTATGGGCAACTTCTCCCCTTGTAATTTTTGGAAGATTTGATAAATTTCCCTCTTAGGTCCTCAGTCATCTTGTTCTCAGTAATACTGCTTTTACACCTAAATCCTGGGTCTGACCCAAGATTTGGAACACAGTTCCAAAATGGGTCAGACCCAAAACAGACCTTTTCTACTGCAGCTGATCCGGATTATTCCCGGATCGGCGCCGTTCACACTGCACACGGGTGCAGTGAAACATCCCGGCACTTGGAGATGACATCATCTCCAAACGCAGAGAAACCCGGAAGTCCCCATGCTGTAAATGGGACCCCGGTCGAATGACCCGGGGTTCCCGTTTACACTGCAGGGTTTCACTGGTTGTTCCCGTGTAAAACTCTGCAAGTTACCTGGGTTGGATTGCTGAGTCACTCGACCCGGGAATCCAACCCTGGCATCTTTTACACTTAGGAGTAACCCGGGTTAACCCTGCAATAACCCAGGTTTTAGCTCTGGTGTAAAAGGGGTATTAATGTAGACATAGCAAAAATAGCAACAACTAGTAATTTGGAATGCGTCAAAAAATAAGAACTCCATAGGTAACTGTAGTTGTTGTGCCAGGGTTTCTTCTTCTTATGTCTTCCTATCTCTCTCCCCCACCAGGTATCGCTCTCTGTTCCCTCTCTTATTCTATCTACCTCCCTCCTTCCCCTGTCTCTTTCTCTTCCATTATTTTTCTTTCACCCATCTTCCCTGTGTCTATCCCTCTGCCCCCCCCCCCACCCACCCCTGTTCAAAGTTTAACATTGTGGGCGGAATTCAATCGTTTTCGCCGCCCGCATCTCCCGTCTAAAGTGACAGGAGTTCGCGGGCCGCTATGCAATTGTTCCAGATTTTTGTGCTGATCGCGCCCAAAGTGGTCGGGTTTAGCCGCGTAAAGCAGCTAAACCCGACCAAAGTGCTGGGCGCGATCGCGAAAAGTGATGTTTGGGCGCCCAAACATGTCACTTTTCGCACATTTCAGCTCTCACCCCCCTGGGGCTGCGAGCTGAAATGTAGCACTGTCAGCTGATCGTGCCCGACAGGAGCAAGAATTGAATAGCTCCGTCGGGCGCAGTGGGGGCAGGAATCAATTGAATTCCGCCCTGTGACAGATTAAAATATGCTCAAAGTCAGTATGAATTTTGGAGCTGTTTATTTTGGATCCTATAAAAACAATATTTGTCATTAGCTTCTCACTTCAGACTACAGATGTCTATGGATAGTATTGCATGGCACTGAATGCATCAATATCTTGTGACTGTGTGTATGATCTGTCCAACAGGGCAGGAGCTAGCAGGTTCTTCTAGTGCAGGCGTCAGGGAACTTTTTTACCTTTTACCCCACAATATATATAGATACGCCGACGTTACCCCCTTGATTTGAAAGGAAGGAAATCATATAGTAGTGCCCCCATAGTTATGCCCCTGTAGTAGTGCCCCCATATAATGCCCCTGTACAAAAAAAAAAAATCCACTTACCTTAATCCCCTCTCCTGCATCCGCCGCCGTCCTCTCCGCCCGGCTGCTTCTCGTAACTATGGGAGAGACGTCATGACGTCTCTCCCATAGTGCGCATGGAGAGAGCTGGAAGCTGGAGTTCAGAAGAGAACTCCAGCCTCCGGCTAACGCTGCACTGCAGGGAAGGAGCCTCCCTGCGGCACAGCCGGGCATGCCTATGAATCATTCTATATTACAGAATGATTCATATGCATGCCCGGCTGTCTATCCATTACCCCCAGGAATTTAATTTTTACCCCATGTGGGGCAATTTACCCCTGTTCCCTGACCACTGTTTTAGTGGCTAGCAAGTATTAAGTTAGTGATGCAGATCAAGCAACATTGCCCATCAGATTGACCATTTTTGTTAGCCTCTTCAGTTAGGATTAATTAATGTTTGGCTTTGTTGGTGAACAAAGTTAATTCCCTCAGACTGGTGGGAAGAGCCCATGAGGTAGGGGGCTCTGTAGAACATTACATGACTATGCAGCTGACATTTTTATATCTTCTCTGCTTCCCATGGTACAGCTTAGAGGACCTGTTATCTATTTTCTGAAATAATACCATGACTAACACTGTCAGATTTACAGCATGCTTTCGGTCAACTGTTCCATCTTTTATTCCTCTCTTGTTAATTACTGTTGTTTTGATTTTTATTACAGTGATGGAGATTCAGATGCAGACTCAGATCTGGATGAACGGGTGGATGGAGTAAAGTCTTGGTTATCCAAGAACAAAAGTTCTTCTAAAGCCTTCTCAGATGATGGCAGTTTAAAGAGCTCCAGGTCTGTAAACGTTAAGCATCTAAGATTTCATTTCTCTATATTCGTTATATATTTATGTTGTAAAAGTTGTCTTAAATTTGTCATCTAGTATTAAAGGGATAAAATGTACATTTAGTCAGAACTGTAGTACTCCCATATCCAGTGACTAACTAGCAGAACATTGCTGCCCCCCAGCATGTCCTTTCATATTTAATAGGTGATGTGAGTACTGTATTTTAAGGTGCGTACACACTAGACTATTTTATTGAATGATTCGCCTGATTCCGACAGTTCAGAATGACAAATCCTTAAAACCGTTAGGTGTGTACGCACTATGTCGTGCGGTGTGTGCTCCCGTGGGGTCGTCGGCCATATCGTCAGGTCGGCCCTACATGCAGGCCAATCTGACTATGCAGCTAACGACCCCATGCAGCAGAATTCCGCAGGGGCCGACATGTTTGGCACTGGATTGTCTAGTGTGTACAGGCCACCCAATCTGTCTGCTCGTCGGCGGGGATGGCGTCGGTCACATCGCTGCGTACACACGTCTAGTGTGTACGTACCTTTAGTTCTGCTCACATGGAAATAGAGGCCAAGATCGCACTCCTAAATCATACCAAAGGGGAAAGCTTTAATGAAACAATAATACAAATACAACTACAACCTTTATAAAATAGTAATTAAACAGTCATGTATTCTTCGGCCCTCCCCAGATATATTTTAAATTGCGTGCTCTTTTGTTCAACAATCCATTGCACTTTCTGTGTGTAACCGTTTTTTAGAGATGGAAGTATAAACAAAGCAATGGCTCGCACACAGACTAGAAAAATGTCTTGTCATGTTATAGAGTTTCAGATTCAGGGGCAGGTTGCATCTGATCACAAACTATGTGCAAGTGTCTGGCAGCCGTGAGGCAGACAGAGAAACCTCTGGAATCTCTCATTGGGTTTAGATACATGAGAGCGGCCTGGCAGCATCCTCCACCTTCTTGGCACTAGACTTACAATGTGCGGCCAAAGTAGCACAATGATTGGTAGTTGGTATTGGTCATCTACCAATCAGAGTGCAGGGGAGGGCGGGGCTATGCAAAATATTACTTAATGGCAAGGTGTATTTCCTTTAAGATACCAACGGCTTATTCAGTGTTTTTTTTCACTCTATCTCCATCTGTCTTAACTTTCTAAATTCGTGACTGTGATTATGAAACAATTGCACATCCCCTTAGGGTTGAAAGCAAAAGACGGCTGACAGCTGGCTTCACATAAAAAAAAAAGTAGGGGTCCTGAATATTGTAAATTTTTTATGTAAACCTCCACACCCAGGAGCTGATTTTTTAATTACAATAAATCATCAGCTTCTGTCATGCATACAGCATGTTATTTTTTTTTACATCCATCTCTACAATGCTCTAAATCAAGCACTTAACAGTGGGATATTGTTGTGACAGAAAGCTGCAATGGTAATTGTATATTTTACATGTGAGACAGGCAGTAGATGCAGAAGACTTCTTCGAAGAGCATGTTTATTCCAGCCTGTATCCCTCTGCTGAGGGTCATCAGCAAATTGTGTGCGTCATTAAGCACAAAACCAATCACAATTTATAACTTGGGGTACTCTCTAGCCAGCTTGAATCACGCTAGGCATTAGTCATTTCCAAGCAATTAGCAACAGGCCACAGCATCGCAACTCAACCAATGTCCCTAAACTCATTTTTCAAGGCATATTGTTGAGATCAGGCAGCCCATTATGATCTCCTAATTTCTTCATCTGGCCTGAGATAGTTTAGTCATAGGAGCCATAGCTTCAATGTCTGTCTGTTTGCAACTTTTACCCACGCACCTTTTTGTGACCTGCGCTCATTTGCTCTAGTAAAGTAGCCAGGCTGTGATCAGGTTTGACTCTTAACAAAGAGTTTTCTCATTTTAACCTCCAACTTGAGACAAGTCACTCATGAGTGCATTGCATGCAGGCAGATGTTGCCTATAATGTTATGCAAAAGATTTCTCAGGTAATAGTAGCAATTATGCCTTTTTTAAAACACACACAGACACACACCTGTTTTCATATGTTTAACATTTTAATTTATTCCACTTTAATTACATAGCTTTTTTTTCTTTCTCATTATTTTTCATATTCAGTGTATACAAATGTCTATCTTATTCTCCACGTTTCTTTTTCATTGTGCTTTTTATTTATGTTGTCTCTTATTAACTATTTCTATGCTTTTTTACATTTCTATTACTTTTTTTCTTGCATCAAAATTTTACATATTCTCAAAACTAAAGACCTAGCCAAAGTACAGAAACAAAGGAGGGAAAGGATGCTAAGCCAGTCAAGCAAGTCAAAGAGTTGGAGGACAGACCAGTGTCTGTAATGAGTTCCCTTAGTTATAGAAAGAGAGCAAACATTAAGGACTCTATAGGCGGTAAGGGTGATGAGGACTCTCTGTTTTCCACCCTAAAAGAAAGGTCAGAGTCTCCAGATAGGTCTTTTCGGAAAGTTCAAAAGGATTCTTCAGGAAATGTTCTTGATGATACTCTTTCAGTATGTTCTTGGAGAAAATCTCAAGGCAGCGAAGATTTGGATGATCGCACATCTTTAGTTTCTCAGGCGTTCACTGAGGCATCTAGTCGTGCAAGAAAAGGACTTGACAAGAGGTGGTCCGTAGCAAGTCCAGAATTTGATAAAGTATCTGTAGTATCCAGTCGCAGATCTAGCAGGCGGGGTTTAGAAGAGGAAGATGAAACAAAATCAACATTGAGTTTCAGTATTACCAGCCCACCTAGCTTAAGACGTAGTACCTCCAAATTAGATGAGCCACGTAATGGCCTGTCAGCTGTAAGTCCATCATTAAGCAGGCGTTCTGACTTTATACTGGATAGCCCAACTCGTGGAAACCGCTCAGACACTCGTTTGTCTATGGCTAGAAGCACATTAGATGATTTTGATGACTCAGTTAGCATTGGATTCAGTGATACGCGATCTTTATATAGTCAGCACTCTTCAGGGCGTAGTTTTTCAGTACCTCCACAAGCTAGAACACCAGGGGCCGATGAGAAGGAACTGGAAAGCAGAGAACTTCAGCCTGTATCTCACCGCAGCTACTTAGATCCAGATCTTGAGGCTGCAATCAATGAGGTTTTAAGCTATAAGCCTATAAAGTTCAAGAGGAAGAGTCTTGATCCTGATTCAGAGGAAGATGATGATTCAAAAAGTGTACGGAGTATGAAGAGCTTACCCAGAGAGAAGGTAGAGTCATCTTCTGGACTGAAGAGATCCGCCTCTGCTGTGGAATTCTCCAGGACTCCCAGCAGAAGAAACAGGGCTCGAAAGAGTAGCTCTAACTCAGAGTCCGAAGAGGACCACAAAAAGAAGAGTTCTAAGAAACGCACTAAGAAATCCAAGAAGAAATCCAAGAAGAAAGAGCCTGAATCCTCCTCCTCCTCATCATCATCATCTGAATCTGATTCTTCATCTGGGTCTACAGTATCCTACCGTAGTGGAGGCAGTGTGAAAAAAGGGCCGAAAAATAAGGATTCAGAAGATGAAGAAAAACTTCAAGAAGACAAAAAAGATGAGAAAAGCAGTAAACAGTCAAAGAAGGAGGATAAGAAGAGGAAGAAAAAGGTTGACAGTCTGATGATGAAGTATTTATACCGGCCAGAAAGCGATTAAGGCAGTAGGTGTTTGCTTGTGAGTGGCCCTACACTGGCATGTCCTGCACGGAGTGGATTAACTAACATTAGTTTAGGGTGTTGTTTGAATTTCAGTCCCTTAACCAAGTTTGTGTTCTCTCATCTCACCCGTATAATATTGCAAGTCTTATTTTTTATCTGTAAAATGACACTTGACCCATAGTCTTGGTAAAGGAAGTAGGAGGTAAAAGTTGCTAAAGTCTCTTCTGTAGCATAACAGAAAATTATTTAATATGTTGTTGTTTTGGAGTATTTTAGGGTTTGTGGAGGTATATATTTATGTTGAATTGCTACAAACCACGGTGATAGGTTATAGTAGTTTTTCGTTTCGCTTTTTAGGAATGTGTTCACATTTCCAGTTAACGTGTACCCAACTATATACAGCGGATGCAAGAGTCAGCCTATCAATTCACTCTCCCTGGGTTAATTCATAGGCTGCACTTGCATGAATATTGGTCTAGCCGGCAAAATGGCTGCTTCTACTGTGTGTCTAGGTGACGGGTGCATGTTTAGTAGTTCTAAGAAATGCCTGATGCTAAAGTGTTTGGCTCCTGTGCAATCGAGTTGACTTGAGAAGTGCGAAATACTTGTATATTGTGCATGAAGTAAATGTTACACACATACTGTGTATAACTGATCACTTGGCTCATTCTTACGGAATCTGTAAAAACAAACCTCTCCAGTGTCATCGGGAAAATACTAATTTTATTCTCTTGGCCAGTGTCCTGATTTGTGGGGATGGGAAGTATTCCCCTGCCTCAGGCTAAAAACGCCACCAGACATACAACAAATGACAGGCATATCCATATGTGCCTCCATATGGGGCCTACTCAGTAGCTATTACATGAATAAGCCCTTACTCTACTCATATTGTGTTTGACCACCCCTTCCTGTGCTGACTTGTCTCTCTTGTTGTAAGGAGACGCTAATGTGTAATGCAAATGACCCCGCAAATGGACATGGACCTAAATGCTTTCTTTATGGGCATGTGCAGAAACATTTAAAGCAGACAGTCATACACTCAACTCAGCATCTGTGCCTTAGTGCACTAGCAACTATCAATAAGACATCAAAGAAAGCAAGGGAGCTACTTTATTAGGTTAGCAAAGAATAAAATGTGCAAATTTCATTGTTGTATGTCTTTTTGAGCTACATGGGAGACAGCCCCTGAGCTTACGATTAAAAGCTTCATTTTACAAGAGGCTGTAATATAAGCTAAAAAGGGTTTAGACAATACATAATAGTATACATTCCTTTGCCTGCATTATTATGTTAGAATAATGTTTCTGGTGCTGGAAAACCCTTTGTACACTAGAAACAATGTAAAAACAATATTGGCACAAAATGGACAGAACTGCTTTAAATCTACCATACAGATTTCCTGATCACATGTGAGACCATGCAGTTGTATATACTCGTATGCACCAGGTTCATAATTCTTTCTCTAGTTTATAAATAGTAGGTGATGGTTATGTTTTGCTGTGCTTTTTATTTTTCTTAAGTAATGTACTGGTAATTAACTTCATGTTATTGAAGTCTTTATTTCTATATTATACTAGGGTCACAAAGCAGTAGATCTACTTATCTACTGTACCAAAGCACTTCCTTGTTCTTCTACTGTAGCTCAACATGTCATTAATCATTGGCTATTAGGATTATGGTCCTGATTCACAGAGTTGATTGATTTTTTGCTAGTAAATCCCTTAAAACAACGGAGCAGTTGCAATTTATATACACAGTATCAAAACTGTTTTGGAAAAGTGCAGGGCATTCCTGGGCAGTGACTGGGAGTTGGCTATTAATGCGCGCAAAAATGGTCCGTCTCATGCGCGGGTTATGGGAGTTTCACGAGCGGGATGTAATTTGGATCCCAGCGGTGACGCGATGGTCACAATATCGGAAGCAGAATCCCGATGGTCAAAATACCGACAAATCCTGACGGTAAGTGTTAGAGTTAGTGACTTGGGAGAGTTGGGGTTAAACTGCGGTAGGGGACGATTAGGGTGCTGAAGGGGATGGTTAGGGTTAGACTGCCAAAGGGGGTGATTAGGGTTAGGCTGCGGGAGGGGTGGGCTAGGGTTAGAATACTCACTAAAAAAATTTGGGATTTTGACCGATGGGATTCTGCTGCCGATATTTTGACCATCGGAAAGGTCACCGCTGGGATATTGCACAGCCACTCACATTGGCGGCCATACTCAGGCAGAGAAACCTCACCTGCCATAGGGCTGGCGCAAGTTTCGATTGTGCGACCAATGGTGCCATCTAAACATGCACCAACAGTATTACAGTGTCTATAGCTGCTTAAAGTGAGCGTCTCACAGGATTCAGTATGATTTACCGCATGGCCGGCGGTTCAAATCCCAACAGCGGCATCCAGGCAGCACTGAAAATCCCAATCGTCCTCAGGTAAGTATTCTCTAAACTATTATACCCCCTAACCCCCCCCCCCCCCTTCCCCGCCGCCTAACCCTAAGTTCCTCCAGGGAACCATAAACCTAACCTTTGACCGCTCGCGGCCTTCGATCGGTAAGCTGGGTATCGGGCTTCCGGTGTAGGGAAAATTACAGGCGTCGGGATGTCGACGCCTGTCATTTAACCCTTGCTAGGATTATACAGTCGGGATGCCGGTGGTCGGGGTTCCGTCCATCGGCTTCCCGACTGTTTCCTATCTCACATTTATACGCGTGGATGAACACAAGAGAAGTGTTTTGTAGCTGCATTTGCATAAACTAGCAGCCGATCATCGATAAATGGCCCGGTAACCATGTGGAAACGCTAGTTTCCGCATGCTTAAGATACCGGACCATTCATCATCAGGGGTCCTAAATGGACCACCTGATATCCAGCAAACTCTGAAAACTGAAAGGTTTCGGAGTTTACTTGCGAGAACATGCGCCATCTTCAGGCAGTGCTTGTTATCGGATCCCGGCTCCTTCCTATGGGAAGTAGTTCCTGGGATGCGAAGAGGGATCCAAACTGATCCCACCGCTGCCTTCTCACTACCTCCCTGGCGGCTTCGCGCATGCGTGATCTCTGGTCACACATGCGTAGCTTGGCCGACAGGGTAGAGTTTAGTAATGCAGCTACTGTACTTCTGCAGCTGCGATACTAACCGAGGGGACAGCTGCTTTTTGGAGCAGCTGTCCCCGCACCCAAGCAATGATGAACTGCCCTGGTGTCAAGTTTCCCCCGCTGCGAGTTGGATACTTCAGTATCCCTCGCAACGAGATATTTGCTTCATCATCGGGCCCATATGACCTCTGATGATGAATAGGCCTCATACAAAAACGTAAAAGATAATATTTTGTTTTTGGAAACTGTTGGAGGAATGAACAAACGCCAGTTTAAACTTATGTATTAAGAAACTACTACCCTACCATTTTCTGCCCTCTAAACCTGCTAAGGAACTTGCTTTATTGCAGTATAGGCAGCACCTATGGTACAGCATGACTTGTTTGTCCTGTATGCCAGAGCTATGTACAGATACAGCTTTATACATGTGGTATGTTGAAGTGTTAGACTTTGACTCTGCAGCCTGTCACCTTTAAAGCATAGAATATGAAGACTAAATATACAGTATATACAGTAACATTCCGGTCGTGCTAGTACCTATATAGAAATTTCTTGGTGGATATTTTTAAGGGTACAGCAAAGTGAATATGCACATTGTGCCAACCCGTGAGAGTCTGTACTACGGAAAAAGATGCAAGCCTCAGGCTCATTTATGTTTTTAAGGCCGCTCTGCTAATCTCCTTAATTCTCATGCACCCCCATTGAGTGACCTCAATCCTTCCAGCCCTGAAAAGAGAGTTTGGTGATCCACAGATATGCAAATATATCCTTCTATACATATTTGTTGAATATACGGTTTTTGCTAAGCATTGTGTATCTCTTCCTGTCAAGGAAGCTGGAGAGCGAGCAGAGTGAAAATTAATCGGCACAGCGGGAACAGTTTGCAGTTCTTGTCGCCTATTTTATTATCCATGGTCTCATTGCAGCAATCTAGCACTTCACTGTGTAACCCTTTCCATTCTGAGAGTGAGGACTCTTTTTCCATAGCACAATTTTTAAAATATTGACACTTGATTGTCATCTTTCACACCAGTGCGTTTCCCAGCGCTACCAAGACAGGTTAATTCATCTTCTCAGACATAATTTTAAAATAAAGTAAAACTGAAAGTGGTAGAGATCATCTCCATGCCTTTTACGGTTAGTTACCATATGATTTACGGCCGGTCACCATGTCATTTAGTCATGTCATTTTTGTAAAGGAGTGCGCCATATCAATCCTACAGTAACTCTTTTAGTTTCAATTTCTTGATCGTTAAGCTTGGTGGTTCAGGCTGATTTTCCCGATTCTGACACCACATTTTGCATCATTTGGAATTGAATAGGGCGAATCGCGGGTACACACACGTTAAGTTTCTGCGGCTAAAATACGTGTTGTAGGCAACAAGTCCGGAAGGCAAAAAAGTATCGATTGTGCGTAACTAATTGCATATGGGCCCAAGTCGTAATGTGATGCAACTAGGAAGCACCAGGTGACTGTGCTGATTTCATATGCGACACTTGTATATCTGTGTGTGACTGAGTACCTGTATAGGAAGTGCTACAATGTAGTGTCTGCAGCTTTTTTCATTCTAAGTTTCATTGTGCTTCATATACAGACTCGGGTGCACACAGACATACAAGTGTCACATATCAAATTAATAAGTGCAGTCTACTGCTGCGTCCTAGCCGCATCTCATTGCGACTTAGATGCATTTTCGACAAAAAAGATGCCTGACGCTAACAGTAGCACGGGACCTGGCGGCACAATCGCGCCAGACAAGTCGCGCTGCGTGGCATATTGAGGCTAGATGTTTGAGGACACATCTGTATGTTGTCTCCTTTGTGGCACAGGCTAGGTAGCAGTGGTATTACCAGAATCATTTAGAAGCAGAGTATGGGAGAACAGAGCAAGACATTTTGCATTGAAAATCGGCTGAAATGTCTCTCAAAGAAAACAAATGTAAAGACACTAAGGGCTTCCCTAAAGCTCATCAAACAGATTTAGTAAAATTTACTACAGCTTCTAAGACCAGTGGAGGTGTTACCCATAGCAACCAATCATATCCTATCTATCATTTCTCTATTGCATTCTAGGAAATTATAGAATCTGATTGGTTGCTCTGGGAACAGCACCACTTGTCTGTCTTAGAAGATTTAGTAAATCTACCACTAAGATGTGTTATTTTGTGACTAAATTCTTGTAGTTGAAATTGAATATGATTTTCCTTCTTCTGGTTTTCATTTGGCCTATATGGTTGAATGCTTTCAGCATGCCAATGTAATATAGGAAGTATCCAGCTATACTCTGTTGTTTTAGTACTTGATGCTTCCATTTTGAAAATGTAAGCTAGGTGCCATTTTTACTTGACAGGCCCAGTTTAGGCTCATAAAGAAATGTGATTAATGTAACAAGGTCTGCTGAACAAATGATGTGCCATTATTACGTAATTGTTGTGTTCCTTTATTCTGCTTAGGATTCATTTTAATAGACTTGTGGGTGGTGGTGGTTGTTTTTGTTTTTTTTTGCTAATTAATTGTAATCCACAAATCATTACAAAATAATAGAAATAATTGGTCATTATAAAGTGAATAATATTCTCAAAGAATAATGTGCATTACTTTACATAATTTCCACCAAAGTATCTCAAAGAAAGGAAAACTGGTTCACATTTGAGTACTTTTGTCATTTATAATTGTTCCCTATGATTTGTTTGAAATTAGGTTTAATGATGAATTACTGTAGATTAGAATACTGTACATAATTGTGATGGCTGCTGCCATTAACATGTATTACAGCTCCATGTTACAGGATATCAGAATCTGACACCGTTTCCACGGTTTGTAAGAAAAATTAAATGTTACCGTGCATGGGATTGGTAGCCAGTCACGTTTTCCAGAATCCTGCCCAGGTTTCAATGATCTGGAAAACTGCAGACTTTAGAGTGGCTCAGTCTTGAATTAAAGTGGAATATTTGCCTACAAGTGCACAAATGAGAACAAATCGATGGGCAGGAAAAGGTGGCTGAGACTTCTAAACACAGATGGAGCACCAGTAATAACAAATGAGATCATTTTATCTTGAGCCATTGTAATCTACAGTAATTAACACTTTGATATAAAATTTACCAAATTGTTCCACAGAGAACGATTTGGGATATATTGAGTAAATCACCTTGGCATAACTTAATCTCTTTATCATAAGGCACACAGTCACTATGAGCTCTGTTCATCATGTTAATTATCGGGGTCCGATAATTAACATTCTAACTGTGCAGGAGCAATTCATCACTGCTCCGGCACTGAGACAGCTGATCCAAAAATCGTCTGTCTCCTCGAAGCGATTCACTGCTCCTACAGGTCACACATGCGGACAAGAGCCCCCCACATCCAGCAGAAGGAGCTGGACAGGGACGGAGGGATCTAAAAGGATCTCTCTTCGCAATTTGGGATTCCTTCCCATAGGGAAAGAGCAGGAGTAAACGCAATCTGAAGATGCTTCCGCAGTCAAGATCCGAAAATATTGTATTTTTGGAGCTTGATTAATTCTGTCCCCATACTAGTGTATGGGAACAGCGGGCCAGCTTGATGAATTCTGTGGGCCACATCGGATGTGAAAGATAAGCAGTAGATATCTGTGATATCTCCTGCTTTGTCTTTTTGAAGAATGGCCCAAAAACTTAATTTCTACAATAGCAGGTGAAAATGTTTATTTTCACCTGCTTTTCTAGAGATTAAGTGATGATGAATAGACCCCTATGTCTCCATTCACAATGTCGTCATCAGAAGATCAACATTGATGATGTTAAATTGTTGACATCATTGTCTATACCACAGGTTCTCAAACTCGGTCCTCAGGACCCCAAACAGTGCATGTTTTCCATGTCTCCACACTGAAGCAAGTGAAATAATTAGCTCCACCTGTGGACATTTTAAAATGTGTCAGTGAGTAATGATTACACCTGTGCACCTGCTGGGTGACCTGCAAAACGTGAACCGTGTGGGGTCCTGAGGACCGAGTTTGAGAAACACTTGTCTATACCAAATGATGCTATTGACAGAATGCCAACAACAGACATGTCAATATTGTCATAATGTCGACATTTCCAGGAAACCTAGGGTTAGAGACAAAGGGTAGATTTATCAAAGCTTGGAGAGAGATGAAGGAGCATGTAATCAGCTGTTAACTGTCATATTCACTGTGTTTGAAAATGACAGAAGCTGATTGGTTGGTACTTTTATCTCTCTCCGAGGCTTAGTACATCTACTCTAGAATCAGGCGACATTCTATGAATATATAGGGGACAAAGGGAAAGGAGGATCCTGAGCTCTGAGAATCACGATGGGTTGACATAGATTTAATCCACAGTAAGTAAATGATTTGACGTAGTGGAAGGGTATAGGTTTGTGGAATGTGGAAACAAGAAGAAGAGGGCTACTCTAACTATGTATGAATTAAAATGTAACATTTATTAATGAAATCTAAGAATGCCCGTATCTGGACTAAACACGTACATATATCATAAACAAACACAAATATCAAATTGTATAAATAAAATCACTTATTGCTTCCAGAACAAAAGGTTACCTATATCAGGCGAAATATTGATAGAATTGTTTTTGTTATAATGTAGTCATATACTCTGACAGCTATTATGTCTTATTAACTTATAATACAGTGTCCTGATCTAATTATAGAAGAAATAAGTTGCACACACACAAACTTTGGGCATTGAAGTACTTCATATGACAAGTGAAAGCATACAGGCACACTTCATGTCCTTTATTTACGGCAGAGACATTGCACAAAATTCTGGGCTGTTTTAAAACCCTGTTTAAAGTGTATTACAAGATGCTGACATAAGTCACTGCTAACTGATTTATCAAATTGATTATGTATAGTACCCAGAGAAGTTTAAAGCTGAAACAAAATGTAAGCTAACCACAGCCTGCGGTAATGGGGGAACTCGTACCCTGCATGTCCCCCTGGATTTACAATAAACCAGCCCCAGAGCTGTTAATTAGGACAACCATCTTTCTCTTTTGAGGGAGGTTACGTTTTGTATGCATTCCCATGAGCAGGTAGATACAATTTGGCTCATTTCACTTCTAATTAAGATATATAATTAAGGTATGTTAAGTGTACTAATGAAATGTCGACCTTTATAATATATTAATTGATATTTCTTGCTTATAAATTAGCTTCTCTCTAGCAGTTTGGCAAATATTTGGATTAGCTATAAATAGCAAAGCTACTAGAACTCGAGTGTGGACGTGTTTACGTAAGCACGAGCAAGATTAACGCAACTCTTAAGAACCACTCTTGATGAACAACAGATGTGTTCTTACACATCTTTGCTGCAGCTGCACTAAAAAGCTCATCTCGGGGGCCCGGGCCCCTGAGACTCTGCTAGTGCCGGGCGTCTTTTTTTTCTGAAAATGTGTCTAAGTCATAATGCAATGTAACTGGGATGCACTGGGAAACTATGCTGAGTAATTTGATGTGCAACACTTCTATGTCTGTGTGCGACTGAGTCCCTGAATCTGTATACGAAGGTCTACAATGTAGTGGCCGCAGTATTTTTCATTACAAGTTCCGTTGTGCTTCATTTACAGACTTAGGTGCACACAGATATACAAGTGTCACATATCAAATCAATCAGCGCAGTCTGCTGGTGCGTTTTTCTTGTATCACATTGCGCCTTTTTGGTGCAAAAGACACCTGACGCAGGGACATTTCAATAGAGGAGGGGGCCCGTGTGTAGTCTCCGTCACTGGCCCCTGCTCTCAGTTTGTCGGCTGGCAGCACACTGAGCGCAGCGCGGCACTGATAGACTCTGGGCACTAAAGTGTGCCCAGAGACTATAACGCATTCGCAGGTCATCTGGAAAATGGCAGCAGCGGACATTTTCCAGACGTTTTTACAGCGCTGACCCCCACGCCAACGTGGGACTCCGGAGACGTAAATATAATATGTGTGTAAGGTGGCCGGTGTCGGCCCCCTGGACCTAGGGGCCTGTGTGCACCGCACACCCTGCACCCATTATAAATACGCCTCTGGCCTGACGTTAGCAGAGTAGCAAGGGACCTGGCGGCTCACTCGTGCCAGACAAGTCGCACTGCGTGGCGTACTGAGGCTAGATGTATGAGAACACATCTGTACAACTCCGATGAGTCCTAGCTTCATCAGGTATCCTCATCATGGTCTATTTGTCAGGCACCATAAAACACTATAGTGCCGGTGTGTTGGTGTTACATATCGTATATAAAAACAGAACTAGTTGGCCAAGAAGATGCAGGCAGTAAGTTGAAGTTTGTCCATGCATGCTCTATAGTGTCAGAGTGAGATACTATATGAAGCCATCATGATGTAGTCGAGTAATTACATGTCACCATGAAAGGTGTCTATTGATTAACTGCTTATACAGTACGACTCTCTTTCGGCAGAATAGTTCAATGATAATAGATTACAATTTCATACAATCATGGTGCTCACCACATATTGCATCAGATCAGTTTTCTTTCTTTAACCCCTTCAGCGCGGAGGATGAGTGGGGCGTCACTTTTAAAGTGATTGGAGGTGTGCATATAAAATAAAGAAGCATATTACATTGGCCCCACCAGTTATGACCTTTACTGGGGAATATGGGCGGCCAGGGAGAAGGCACACAAGCAGAGAGATCGCATTTGTAAAATAAAAAGCTGCAGATCATCGTGCAAAATTTTCATGGAAACTCACGTTTAATTGAATGAGACCTTAGAAGCAGTCAGGAGTGGTCTCTGGTGGTTCCTGCTGCTGCCTCTCCTCTCTTGTTCTTCCTACTCTCTTCACATCTAAACAATAGAAACGTATGTAAGGCAGGTGGTGCAGGTAGTGATGTGGGATAGGATCTTATAGCACCTGCATGTAGTAAAAGGTCATCTATGCAAAGATGAGAGCAATAGTACCTGTTACAAACCTTGGTAAAACAGCCATTCCACATGACAGCGACGTATGGAAACATTTCTATATAAATGTTATAAAGAAATAAATTGTTGTTGTTTTTTTTATAAGTGTGCTAGGAAAATCACATGGAGTGCTTTATAGGTTGCTACCGGGCTGATGTTTTTAGAAAGTTCAATAAACAGTATCCACCATGCCTTTTGTTAAACAAGAGCTGTCAATTAACCTATGTGGTATAGTTCCCTATGACAGATGACTGTGGGTGAGCACAATTAGTCATTGTACTTGTAGCCTGGAGAAGTTGCTTGTGAGATATGGAACATATACACTGTTGGCATTTTACATGTTCTGTCAACCTGCAAGCGCCCGGGCTGTGCATGTTCATTTAGGAAAATCCTCGCAGGGCAAGCTGCAAATTCCCTGACACATCCTTTGTTTTTCAATCTCCCTCCGCTCATTGATCTGGATTAATACTGTAGCGTGCCTGCAATTTGCACAACTTCAACACAATTTGTTTCTGCCTGGAGGGTGCATTTTGGAGCCGAATAAAGATTCATAGGGGTAGAAAATCAGGAATACAAGGAGGGAGGGGACGCGAGTGCATGTATAAGCAATTACTACTGTAGCTCTCAGCTATCTCATTGGAAACTTTCCTCAATGCCTCCCTGCGGATTCTCCACTGCCTCTATCAACATTAACATTTTCAGATTGCAGAAGCATTATACATAGAGGTTTTTGATAAATACAATGAGAAACACATTTATGTGGCCAAACGCTAGAAGCTTATGGAAATCCTAATAGTGAAGAGAAGAATAGACTTCAGCATTTGTAGGGTTAAATATATTAGTTGAAGAATGTAATTTGCATCTATTAAATGGATTAATGTCCACAGCCACATTATGATTGAATGGTAGCTAAGGGTACTTAATGATGCTGTTTCTCCTTCTGCATTGTGCAACTGCACAGGATCTGCAGGTCTGGATAAATAATTGGTGATGGTGGCAATTCATTAGAATTGATGTAGCGCATTAGTGGTTTAACTGGTTAGTGCTCACTAGGACACATGTAGCTTTGTTAGGATGTAGCCTATAAGTGTCATTTATGAAATGAAAAATAAAAACATCCTCATTTCCACTTTATATCAGAGGTTCCCAAAGCCCACATTTGAAGAATACTCATGCTTGAGTACAGGTGACTTAATTAGAACCTCAGTCAATTTAATTTAAACATCTGGACTCAAACATGGATATCCTGAAAACCTGTAGTGTAATGTCGAAGTTTAGGAACCTCTTTCGTATATGCTTAGAAGCGCGTATGTGCCTGCATAAGGCAAATAACGTCCTCTTGAACTTAATGGTTGATCACCAATTCCTGGAGACAGAGGGGCCTATTCATTAAACCTAAAAATTCTCTGGAGATAATTAGGTTTAGAACTCGCATGGAGTTCTACCTAATTATAGGTGGAATTCATCATTCCATCTCTCCATAAGTATCTATTCCGAAAAGCTGTCATCTTTGCGATGACAGCTTTTCGGGAAATAGATACTTTTCCCTGCCTACACTACCTTATCGCATCTGGAAACAGTGCTGCGCATGCGCTGTTACATCTGTAAAACCAGCGCATGCGCAGCACTGCCTACAGATGCGTTAAGTTTGTGTACCCCCCCTCCGCTCACCTCCCCCGCCCCGCCGACTTACCTGTCCGCGCAGCAGCCTCCGGCTCCGTCCTGCTGGTCTGTCATGTGGTCTCCCAGCAGACCACATGACAGATTAGAAAAAAAAAAACCTTTTTTTTTTTTTTGTCTAAACTTTCTTGTGCTCTGCTGGGGAGCACACATGTCCAACCAGCCTCCGGAGCCTGAGGACGGAGCAGAGCGCCGGAGGGACTCGTTGGGGGACCTGCACACGCGGATACAGGTAAGTTTCACCTGCTATTCGCCACCTCACAGTGGCGAATAGTAACTGCATCAAATTGAATTTGATGAATACCACAATTTCCACATCCCCATATTAATGTATGGGGAGTGTGGAAATTAACGCAGGGGAACTTAGCAAGGAGATATCTGTGATATCTCCTGTGCTAAGTGGCTACATGAATACCAAAATAACGTTATTTAAGGAAAATGTCCTTAAAAACGTTATTTTAGTGTTGATGAATAGGCCCCTTATAGTTTAAGGAAGTATAAAACTCAAAATAGCTTCTGCTATAAACGACTAATCTGGGAACACCAATTTAAATATGCTTTTCCCATACCATGATGTACATTTAAATTAGGGGTGAGCGGGTTCGGATTTCTGAAATCCGAACCCCCCCCAAGCCCCCCCGATCTGAGGCCGATCCGAGTCAGGCTCGACTTTTCCCGCCTGACTCGGATCTGAAATCGAGGCAAAACGTCATCATCCCGCCTTCCGGGTCTCGCGGGTTTTGGATTCTATATCAGGTACCCGCGTCGGCGCCATTTGCTCGCTCGGCTGTGGACAGTGAAGAGGGAGGGTGGGAGTTAGGGCTGGCTGGGCTGTGTAGTGTAGTGCAGTGTAATGTTGTGCTGTGCTGCTGTTGTCCATAGGGGCTGTGTCCACTCCTCCAAAGTCCATAGGGGTTGTATCCACTCCAAAGTCCTGTGCAGTGTCCCAGTCCTAAAGGGGTGCTGTAGTGTTGTCCAGGGGGTGCTTTGTCCATCAGGGGTGCTCTACTCAAGGGCAAAAAATAAATAAAAAAATTCTGTGTTTGTGAATTGTGTGCGTAGTAGCCGCACGTGCATCAACAAAGTAGCGCCAAGCGTGCGCCTGTGTCATAAGTAAAGGGCAGACTGGCTTGTCCGTTAAAGGGTGCTGTAACCTCCAAAGTGCACTCCAAAAAAAATACAAATATATATTTTTTTCTGTTTGTGAATTGTGTGCGCAGTAGCCGCACGTGCATCAACAAAGTAGCGCCAAGCGTGCGCCTGTGTCATAAGTGAAGGGCAGGCTGGATTGACCGTTAAAGGGTGCTGTAACCCCCAAAGTGCACTCCAAACAAAATAAAAAAATATTTTCTGTGTTTGTGAATTGTGTGCACTGTGGCTGCACGTGCATCAACAAAGGAGCAGCGCCAAGCGTGCGCCTGTGTCCCATAAGTCTGTTAAAGGGTGGTGTAACCCCCAAAGTGCACTCCACAAAAAATAAACAATTTTTTTTTTCTGTGTTTGTGTGCGAAATGTATGCGCAGTAGCCGCACGTGCATCAACACAGCAGCAGTGCCAAGCGTGCGCCTGTGTTATAAGTCAAGGGATGATTTGGACATCTGGTCCGGACTGAAGGACATGCCAACAATTTCTGACATGTCTACTGTCACTGCATATGATACTGTCACCACTGACAGAATGGTGGAGGTATTATTTTCTGTGTTTGTGAATTGTGTGCACTGTGGCTGCACGTGCATCAACAAAGGAGCAGCGCCAAGCGTGCGCCTGTGTCATAAGTAAAGGGCCGGCTGGCTTGTCCGTTAAAGGGTGCTGTAACCCCCAAAGTGCGCTCCACAAAAAATAAAAAATTATTTTTTTTCTGTCTTTGTGAATTGTGTGGGCTGTAGCCGCACCTGCATCCTCAAAGCAGCAGCGACAAGCGTGCGTCTGTCAAAGGATTACATCAGTGACAGCATCCAAGTAGGCATGTCAGATAGTCCGTACCTGTACTGGCAGGAAAAAGAGGCAATTTGGAGGCCCCTGTACAAACTGGCTCTATTTTACCTGAGTCCCCCCCTCCAGTGTGTACTCCAAAAGAGTGTTTAGTGCAGCCAGGAACCTTGTCAGTGAAAGGTGTAGGAGGTTGCTTCCACAAAATGTGGAGATGATGTTCATAAAAATGAATTATCAACTCTTCAAGGCCTCCATAACGTACAGAGGGACCTGTGGTGGTGGATTCCAGCGGGGACGAATTAATACTCTGTGAGGATGAGGATGTACACAACAGTGAAGAGGGTGAGGAATCGGTGAATGAGGAGGATGAGGACGACATCTTGCCTCTGTAGAGCCAGTTTGTGCAGGGACAGATTAATTGCCAGCTTGTTTTGTGGGGGCCCAAACGAACCAATCATTTCAGCCACAGTCGTGTGGCAGACCCTGGTACTGAAATGATTGGTTTGTTAAAGTGTGCATGTCCTGTTTATACAACACAAGGGTGGGTGGGAGGGCCCAAGGACAATTCCATCTTGCACCTCTTTTTTTTCTTTGCATTATGTACTGTTTGGGGCGTAGTTTTTCAAACTGCCATCCTGTCTGCCACTGCAGTGTCACTCCTAGATGGGCCGCGTGTTTGTGCCGCCCACTCGTGTCGCTTAGCATAGTCATCCAGCTACCTCGGTGCAACCTTTTGGACATACAAACACTATTGTGAGGTGTTCAGAATAGACTGGAAATGAGTGGAAATTAAGATTATTGAGGTTAATAATAGCATAGGAGCAGAAAAACCAACACATTCTGTGATTTTAGCTGTTTTTATGCTTTTTTAAAAAAAAAATACAGATCCAGAACCCAAAACACGGAAGGGTGGTTTTGGCAAAACCAATCCAGATCCAAAACACGAAGAAAGATCCAGATCCAAAACCAAAACACGAAAAGTGGCCGGTGCACACCCCTAATTTAAATATAATAGAAAATTTTAATTGGGCATGAGGCACATTACTGTGGCTGTTGCAAATTCTATCAGTAGAGTCACCTCTATATTGAAATAGTAATGCACAGTCCTACGCATATAGTCACATGACATGACGGGAGGGGAGCATTTAATTGGTGCATCTGCAGTTTTGCACATTCATAAATGTCCCTTTTATGAACACTGAAAAAATACAGTACAAGATAATACTTAAAAATGCTCAATAATATATATATATATATATATGACAAGGCTACGTTCACAGCTGTCATGTGGGCGAGCAGTGTAACATCTGTTGTTTTATCACCTCAAAAATAGTCACTGTAGCTCAAAAAATAACACAATTATTTAGCTTACACTGTAATGAGCCAATAATTTGTTCTTGGCATACATAAATCAAAATCAAGATTTGTATTTTATTTTTAATTGAAATATTTGTTTGCACAGAAATAATTTATTCCGTCTGTGAGAGCAGCTACTGTATATCGGGGCTAATGATAAGTTTGATGCATTTGCTGCCAAATTCAGCTAGGTGCAAATACAAATATCCAAAGATTGCAAGATGCGTGCATGTCTGCACCAGTGGCATGTCTACGCCAGATATACTGTACTTGCACCGATTCTTGTAGATATTTGTTCTAGCATATTGGGGCTCTGAAAACATGGCATATATGTGTCTTTGTGAGGATTTACTGTTCTTGGCCAACGTTAGACCACACCTATCAGTGGTGGCTCCAGAGGTGGGGCTGCAGCATATTCCAAAATTCAAATATGGGAGCCACACCAACTGCCAGTGAGTCCCGGGCCGACGCTGTTTGGCAGCATTTGGAGTGGCAGTTGGTGTGGCTCCCCTATTTGAATTTTGGACTGCACTGCAGCCCCATCTCTGGAGCCACCACTGACCCCTACCCTTCCCTCTGCTGCCTCTCCAGTTGCAAGCGTATTTGCCAACTGGCATAAGACCAACTCTGCATGAGTCCCATAGACAGTAATGTAGTATATAAACCTTTTTGTGATACATCTAGGAAACTGGGAGCATGGAATATCAGACATTTTGTTAAGTAAGCTATAAGTAGTTTAAATTTTACTACAGGTTTTGTTTTATGTATAATTTGTTTTGTGAAAAGATAAATCTCTGATCGGTGCTACTTTGTTACTATATTTAACGTATGAGCTGTCACCACTTTTTATGTGTTTATAAGAGGTAATTAATTTATATTATTTATACATAGGTGTAAAACCAAGACAAAACCTAATTGCTTGACGGGATGTATATTCACTCTGAATGTATACTCTTTAATGTGATAATGTAATTGTTTATAAGCAAGTTCACTTGTCACCTTGGTCACTCTTGGTGCTTTGCTTCTTCCTGGTCGTGGCAGCCCCGCCCCCTCATTGTGATGTCATGTGTGCAAGGGGTGCTGCTGGCCCAGGATGCATTTTCGCCCTGATATCAATTTATCAGCAGCTACTGTAGTGACATTACAGGGGTATGGGTCACTTCATATGTCACTAGTTCCTAGTTAATTGCTCAAAAGTATTCCTGTGAGTATTGGTCCAGCTCACAAAATGGCTGCCTCCTTAGTGTATGACAATTACACATTAAAGAAAAAGACACAAATGTATATTTTCGCATGCTTCTGAATACAAGTGACATTATAATGAAAATGTGCATACACTTACAAGAGAACCTACCGTTATTTATCTGTTTGTCATCTTTTTAGAACGAACGTCTATTGCGTCATAGATTAGTAAACTCTCTCCCCATGACCCTAACTGATGGTGCATGTTGTTCATTTGATTTATTATTGTCATGTACAATTGTTATTACATGACCTATGTTAGCGGTTGGAAAATGACACTGTCTTGTTTTCTCCCAGCCCCCCATCCTATAGGAAACCGCTAAGCTATGACAAATGCGACGATGAGCGGGACAACTTTGAAAGCACGTACCGATCAAAATATTCCCAAAGGAGCTACCTGAGCGACAGCGACACAGAAACCAAATCCTCTGAACCTTTATCCTAATTATGACGAAGGTGTGAGCAGTGCAATATTTAATAATGAGAGAATATTGTCATGGATTTGAGAAATGCAGGTTGTGTACATGTCTTTGGAACTATGTGTGTTGGCGTTGCGAGTCCAACCTGAAAAGAATGACATGCATCTCAGTACACCCCACTTCTGTATGGGTTCAATTCTGCATTTAAGGTTGCAGGTTCATTGGATTGTCTTTAATTCTTGCTTTCTAGAAGAGGAAATCGGATAAATTATTTTTCTGATCTGTTGTTTTCTGCATCTTGTTTTTTTTTGTTTAGTTCCTTAACACGTTGGAACAGTGGATTTAAATAACTGGGATTTTTCATTGTCCTGTCGTCTAAAATCTCCCTATTCTGTGTGTAAATACTAGCAGGACCGGAAGTCCCAAGTGCTCATTACAAATGCTGCTTCCACAGAGCCCCCAGCTGAATGGTGCCTTTCCTGCCATCTTGATTTAACCCTTTAGTGGGAGATCACATTGCAGTGCTTCCCAGATCCCTCAAAAGTGATCACCATGAATCTATTTACATATGTTTATTATGTATATATACTTTTTTCTGATTAAATTAAGATGAAAAAGACGGCAGGTATAACACAACAGATCTGGCTCTGGTGGGGGTCAGACATCAGAATGTGGATAGTGAACAGAAGCATCCATGGTATTAAATGTGCACAGTGCAATATGGGTAAGCAAACAAGCTTGACATCCTCACAATGACGACTGAAGCAAATATAATGAAATACACAGTATTCCTATAATTCATAGGTTACAACAGGAGACTACAAGAAGTATATGATATCGAAAGTTTTAATGCCAACAAATGTACACCCGTTATGGCCAAAGTAATTTGTGTATATATATATATATATATATATATATATATATATATATAGGATTCTTCTTTGCTGATATGCAATTCATGTAGAATGAAAAAAAAATGTTTCTGCACACAAGTACTTCAGCATGAACTATTACAGCTGTCTGGATTTTGCTTGTGACTTAACATTCACCATGCACCACAGTGTGAGTAGTCACATGCTTATTATTCTCAGAACACCAAATACTGTACTGTAGGTGTATTCTCTCATGACACTGCCTTGCCGCTACAGACAGAAGAAAAGTTTGGCATTTGCTTCAGTATCCTGTAAGACATTTTGCAGTAAAAGCGTACCCATTGCTTGTACATTGTGGAGGAAGACCTTATGAATGTTAAACCAATATTTACAAGAATGCAGCCTATAAAAGCATGAGGAGCCAGTGACATCACTGAGGCATGCGGCACTTAGTGTGTGGGTGATCGGTACACTTTAAACAGGATGGGAGAATGTCTGTGGCAGAGAATAAATGTTTTGGCACAGATTATACGTTGGTTTCTTATACTTTTAAAATGTCTTTAATAATTTCCAGGTACATTCTGTTTCGGTAAATGGTGCAATAAAAAAAAAGTACAATGTTGCTTGAGATAAAAAAAATAAATTCAAAAAATCCTCACCTGTATTTAATATAAAAAATGAATGGCCTTTTCAATTTTATTTTTGGTATGTAATATTTTTCAGGTCCAATTTAAGTGATTTTGGCTGATATTTTTATTTTTTTTTGCAAAATGAATTTTTTTATTTTTTTTGATCAGTTCCCTTGCATCCACTGCAGGCCTAGGTAATAATGTTCCTAGATTTGTAACTGCAGAATTAAATAAATTGTCCATGCATTAGGGAACCAAAAGTTGTGTATGTCCCTGGTGGAGCATCGATCCCACATGGTGCAAAAAAGGTGTTATATATCCATACTTCGGATATGCTTGAGCTGGAAATTTTTATAAATTGTTTGGAGTCAAATAAAAAAATTACATTAACCTGGATGTGTTTAGATTGTTTGTTTGCTGTATTTTACATCGCTGGTGTGTACATTCATTCTGGAAAATAAATTTTAAATAATAAATGCCAAGGGTGCAAATACTAATTATATCACGATATCTCAGATAGCTGGGGTTGTATTATTCTTCTTCTTATTCTACATTACCTGCAGATAGCTGTCAACATTTAGAGCAATTTAGTAAAATAGAGCTGCCTGATGGCGCGTGTTCCAGATGCATCCACCAATGTTTCAGGGGGGAGGGAGTTTTGGCTCTCCCACCTTCTGTGAAGACCTGTATTGTATGACATCATATTATTTATAAATGCGTAGGGAAGCTACAGCAAGTGACACGGCTACTGGGCATAAATGTGGGAATCTGTCTTGTTCAACCTCACCTCTTAAAGGCCCCTACACACTACCTCTTAAAGGCCCTTACACACTAGACAATATTTTAAGTGATATAGCCGATTCCGACGTATCAGAACGACAAATCTTCTCTACCTGCAGGAAAATCTGTCAATCTTGTTAATGATTCCCCTCAAATTGTGCAATTTGTACGCACAACCAAACGACCAGGTGATATGTACACAAATTTTGTCAAACCTTAGCGCAAAAATAGGAGCAGCCAAAAAATTTTCTTCCAGCGTTATCAGACTGGATACATAGATTACAAACAAATATAAATAGAAATTTCGCGCTCCAATGAAAGGATATATAAAAAAACCTTTGAAAATTACAATATTACCCTCTTTCTTTGTTCCAAAACAATTTCTTATTTCTTATTTGATCCTTGAATTTTCTTACAGGAGGGGGATTTTCTTTCCCGAATATGCAAAATAAAATTTACACAAACAAAAAGTCTTATAGTGTAGTAGGTTTAAAATAATAAGTTCTTTTAAAAGGATAGATAAGATGAGTCCCGGTATCAAAGCAGATGCTTTATGTGTCCGATTCTGAACAGGAAAATCACCCACATGTGATTAATATCAGACGGATGTGATGCTCACTTTGATGCTTACATATAACATGCCACTCCGTTTATATAAAGGTTTCTTTATCCCCGTGTTGTCTTTACAGATACCATTTAAAACACCTCGTGTAAATGACAATAGGTGTACGACTCACTTTAAATGCTTACATTAATCAAGCACTGTAAATTCCCATAACGGTTTCTTTAATATCAATCCAAAGGCAACCTCCAAGAATAGTACTCGAAATCCAAAAAAGTATTATTGGTTATTTATTGAGACTATTATCTCCAAGAAGTAATATCAAATACAAGAAAAATAACAATAAAATTCAGCTGCCATTAATAAGAGTAAACCATATCAGTACCAAATATACAAAAAAACTAGTCTGGGATACACCGAAGATGAACAAGGGGGCCCCACCGTTCTCACCCTGTGTTCCCAGACAGAGGTACTCAGGTTATTTTCTTTCCAAACGAGCAAGAAGCACCTCACCACCAACGCGTTTCGACTGTTCTTTAGTCTTTATCAAGACCTTGTTTGTGACCAGGTGATATGGTTACATTATATAGTTAATGATCTAACCAACAAATGATGCATGACATGTCGTTTGTTACATTGCACAGTGTGTATGAACTAGATTGTTTGTCTGGGAGTTCAAGGGAAATCGTTGACTACATCACATAATTTGAAAGTCGTCTACTGTGTACCTAGCTTAAGGCTAACGCTGTGCTCTCAAAACAAGCCAAAAATGTATTATACTGCGCTAATATACCTCTGTTGGGATATTAAACCATACATAAATTAAAATTGTATTTAATCAATAAATTAATCAATAAACAAAACATACAGATCATAAGACAGAAGTGCATAATAAGATATTCAAAAAACATCTATTTTCCACATTAATATTGGGTAATATTCATATATTCTAATTTGCATGTGAAGATTTATACACATAATATAGAATTAAATAAGTGGAAGTATATTATATATATAAATCTTCACATGCGAATTAGAATATATGAATATCGCCTACTAATAATGTGGAAAATATAAGATGGTTTTTTTTTTTTTTTAAACAATAATTTTTATTGAATTTTCAATTTTGTTTTTGTAAAGACATAAAAAATAAAAAGGGAGGATACAGAGAAAAGGGAAAAAAATAACAAGAGGGGAAATACAGGCAATTGTCAATCAAAATATCACATATAACTAAAAATCAAAACAAAGTCAGTGGATGATCTACACAGACAGTAAAAAAAAAAAAACACTCCAGAACTCCCATTATACTAACCAAAATATAGAACACATCCAAACTATAATATATCAATGTGTGGTTATTGAAAGACATGAATCCTTCATTATAAGATGTTTTTTAAATATCTTATTATACACTCATGCTCTGTATGTCTTGTTTATTGACTGTTTAATTTATTGAATAAATACAATTTTTTTTATTTATGCAGGGTTTAAAATCCCAACAAAGGTATATTAGCGTAGTATAATTACTTTTCGGGTTTTTGTGAGTGAGGTTGGCAAATACCTCTTTGTATATACTGCTGCAGTATTACCTGTACCTCCTATCTAATTAGCACTGGGTGATTCTATTTCACTCTGCTCTCAAAAGTCTGCATGTGCTCAGAAGAGGTCCCCACTTGGAGAAACTGGAGAAAGAACCTGTAAATCGCAAATGCATCACTGGGGCTGCAGTGCGGTCCAAAATTCAAATAGGGGAGCCACACCAGCTACCAGTGCTGTTTAGCAGCATTTGGGGTGACAGTGTGACTGAATTTTGGACACATTTGACCTTATTTTCTCCTTTACCACTAACCACCAGCGGCCTGTTCCCTACACTTCCTGTTCTTTTGAATGTACAGTGTCTGGCCCTTCTGCTACATTAGTGGGGAGCCAGATGTACCCCTGAAGTCATCTGTTCTCCATCCACAAAGCTACCACTGTGTTTTTGGTGATATAACTACATATAAAAATGGCCATCCAGATAAATATTTGCGCTGGAAATTAAAATAAGCATACCTCCCAACATTTAAAGTTTGGAAATCAGGTCAGTGAATGCCCCTGTACAAAGCAGACCTGATCATGTTTCCCGCTGTTGTGACTAGCTGTTCGGAAGCTTTAGGCATTCTACCCCTAAAAATACTCCTGCATTGCCAAGTGCACCAGTGGTGGCTGTGTGCGTAACACATATACCTCCCAAAGTCTGGGATGATAGGACAGTCCACAAGAAATATTGCAAAACGACGCATAGGCAAAGCAGACCATACAGAATGTCCTGCTCCAGCCCACTCTCTGCTGTCATACTGGGTTAAGTTATTTTTAATGATGCAGAATGGGGTTGCCAGGGGGAGGGATCTACACTACAGATTCAGGGGTCAGACATCGGATGATGACAAGGACATCTCTTTTTAAATGCAAGTAAGTGTTAAATTCCTCTAGCTGTCACTTTCATCAAGCTATAAATCTTATGTCACTGAGGACAAAGAATACTTTTTTAAATAAATTGCTAATTGTTATCCCATATATATTATGTATCACATTGCAATTCATCCCACCCCTATTTGCGTTCTTACCTGTATTTTTAAACATTGGTATACAGCAATATCTACCCACAGGGACAACTCGTCTGATATAAGCTGTCCCGGTGAAGAATTCACTTCTGAGTTTATGACCCAGTTGTCCTAATGAATATGAGAGGCTATCGGCATGCCCAAGTCACGGGATCTTCAGTGACTGGTGATTTTGTGCAAAAAAAAAAAATCATAGGGAAAGCCATCTATAGATAGTGTGGTCTATTGGCACAAGCTCTGTAAAGTTACACTTTCCGGAGCATATGGGCCTATCGCAGCCCTCTAGAATTCTAAGGGGCTTGCTGTGCTGTGAGGCGGGGCAGCAGGTATCTGACATGTGGATCAATGGGTATTGCATTTATGCTTTGATACATCCCACTCTAAATTTATATTTTAATGAGACACACTTAACTAAAAACTTTCTGTATGCTGACATTTAACTAGTTAATATTTACTTGACATTTTTTGGCTACAAAATCTCACTTTTTGGCATGAAGGTCATTTGTGTACGATAAGCATAACCACCTGTCAGCACACATCTCTTTTCTGATAACATTTTACTGATCTAATGTTCTTAGTATAAAAATATAACTGACTTGGATACAAATCAATAAATAGTTGGATGAGAGAAAGAGAGGGGCACGATGTGGCCCTCAAAGGGCCACTAAAAATGACAGGCTATTAGGTAGGATAAGTGAAATAGAAAATCTTACTTCCTGTGGTGGTCTTTGGATTCAGGGGTCCAGACTCAAGAGGGCAGATTTGATTAAACACGGAAGCTGCCACTATGTACATTAACTGACAGAAGGAGGACTATACCCCCAGCCTATGGAAGTGCTAATAGAACCACCTCTAAAGGCACCCCCCAAACAAGTCGTTTTCATTTAGAACTTCAATGAAGTTTAGAGGTGGAAAATGTCGAACCACAATAATTAAATCATCACACATATTAAATGTCATAGTAAGCGTGTGCCTTTGACAACTAATTTGCACAATGCTCCCAAATTAACGAATGAAGGTCCAACAAATCTGAATATTTCTACAATTTATACTTTCTTTCCATCATAACAGGAATACCCTGGGGCGCACCAATATGCTCTCACCAATGCTACTTGTGCTGACTTTTCTAGGTGTCAGTCAGTGAGCCCTCTCGTCCTGGCATGGCAGATATGACTTGGGTGCCAATTGTCTACATTGTGCATCCCTCCGCATTCCTGTGGTGTCGGGGCCACATCCTTTCACCTTCCAGACAACCTGTTCCTATGGAGTACAACATTTTGCACCTAGATTAAGGTTTATGTTTACTTATAGGTCCAATAAGCATTACATTTAGTACCATGGAATCATTTGATTCATTTCATACTAATGTGACTGCTTACTTTGCAGTTTCATCAGCCCTTTCATTTCCCATAGCAACTGGATCTCTTGGATTTCCCATGCATGTCAAAAACTATTACTATAAAGTAAATCAAAACAAGAAAATGTATTTTTTTTTTTTTTTAGCACTTTAATAGTCTTTATCTCAGACAATGGTACACTGTCTGATGTATGACTCCTGAAGAACTATTACGTCTTCTACTGAGGATCTAAAATCAAAACCTAGTGTAGCCCAATGTCCCCCTATTACAATCAATGTTTTAGGCAGCACTCACTTTAATCCATATAACAGTCTCTGGTGCCCTCCTTTAGTTTCTCCCAACTGGGAATCCAAAATAATAGAAGACAATCCATCAGATGACAATGGATTAGAAGTGTCATTGAATGTTGGCTACTTACCTGCTTCTAACAGTGTGTTTATTATCCGAGTACCACTGGATTGTATTCTCTCTCTCTCTCTGTGTATGTGTGTATATATATATATATATATATATATATATATACACACCTTGACAAAGGCTAGACAAAGCCGAAACGCGTTGGTGTACTGACACTATTAGCAGGAAAAGAGACCCAGCTCTGGATCGCAGGACAAGCACACACGGAGGACCAGGACAGCGCGTATACACGCTGACAAACTTGCATTGAAGCCACGGCCCGACTAAGCCGGAGGCACACACTGACAGCCTAACATCAGAGCGGGACTGCAGACCACGCGACAGACGGAGCGAGTCTCACCGCCTATACCACCTGTAAGAATCAGAAGAGACCAGCGCCTCAGATAGCTGAAGAGCAGAAGGTGCGCCCACGGACCTGAAAGGCAGAAATCCAGCGGTGATCGTCCGTGACGCCAGTATCAAGAGACTGGAGTCTCTGCAGCCCAGGAAGGGTAAGTCACCCACGGGGCTCATCACGGCCGGACCCCAGCGGCTATACAAACATTCCAAACAGCCATTTACATATTGATTCAACGACGACCTTACCAGGGTCCATATACAATAAGCAACTTTGGTCCATTTAACTGGACACCATCGGGACAATACAAATACAGAATTCCCCATTCCACCCCCCCCTTTCCCCCCAATACCTACACCCAAGCACTATTGTCATTTGTCTATTACACACTCCCACACACTCACCCTTCCTAATGTCAGTTTGTAATGTATACGTGCTGTAATGTTATATGTGGACGTCTTATAATCACCTAATGCAAGCAGGAGATTTTACAGTGTCCAATTTAAGTTTGGCAACAATTTATCTTCATCTGATACAGAGATTAAATCAGACACATGTTAAAAGATCATTCTTTTATATTTAGGTATAACATAGAATTGTCATTTCAAATATTGCCAACAGACGCCGCAGGTGTCTGTTAAAAAGTCTGTATATGATCTGATAAGGCCACATATTGATAAATAAATTTTTTTTAAGAAAGACCAACATCTATTCATTTATTTAGACGATATACTATACATAGGTAGAGCGCTGAGGTAAAATTATAACAATCAAGAATCCATATATATATATATATATATATATATATATATATTTATTATAGAGGTCTAGTTCTTTGATTCATGGGAATGCATGTCTTATTCAATTGTTTAATGATGATGAGCATGCTGTTTATAATAGAACTTTCTGCAAGGACCAAACAAAATAAATTTTTATTCTGTTTACTTTTCGTTTTGGAACGAACATTATGTCTCTTGTATCACAATTTGTATTTATTAATAATATAGTATTACTTATGAGATGTAGTGGCAAGTTCAACAATTAAAATGTCACGGAGATAGGGAACAGTGTGGGCTTGAACCCGTGATGCCGTAATGATGATAATAAAATGTAGAGCATTTTAACAGTGTCTACTTACAACTTCAAACATAATGCTTCATATTTGAAGTTGTAAAGCCGACACTATTAAAATGACTTATTTGTGTTATTAGCATGCCACATTTCACCTTACATTGTCCCTGTTCTCGATGTTGGCATTTTGATTGTCAGAGTCTTACAAACAATCCATTACTAATAGTCTCTAGAATGATAAATGTACTCTGTCAATTAGTTTCCAGGTTTTTTTTATCATTCTGTTCTTTAAGTGTCCAATTTATCCCCATTCCAGTAGATTAAAGGGGATGGGGTACATTAAATATCTGTTGTATCCCTAACCTCCCATATTTTGTAACCTGTCCCATGAAAATATTTCATTACCAGATTATATTGTTTTAGGATATCCCTGGCTGGATGAACACTGATTTTACAATCCCTGCTCCACATTTATATATTACACATAACCATTTTAAAACGAAAACCTAAAAAATCAACATAACACATTTGAAGCCTTCTTTTATTATTGCCAATGTAATCAGTATGTTTCCACTAACAGGGTCCTTAAGCAAATAGTATTTGTTACATTTTAGGTTTACTTTTCCATTATATTATTTGGAAGACAGATGAGACATGAGTCTTGAAATTCAGTACAAAATTGTCCAACATTAACTTAACTATAGATTTTGCAATTACATGAAGAACAAAAAACAAAAGATTTTAATCATTTTATCATCCTTTTATCATTTGGTAGCCCAATATCGGTTCACAGAATTATCACCATATGTTTTATCATGTTTCATTGGGATCAAATGTTGTGCCTGCCTCTTGTCTAATCCTTGATTTAACTATGGCTAAAATAATCATTCCTGGTTATCTACTAATTCCATTAAGAGCTGCCTCTTTGGCCTTTTCCCAACCTAGACAATGGGTTCTATATAGGTTGCGAGTTTTGTGAAGCAGCACGATTTCTGGTATCTTGGCTGTAGATTTAAAGCGGCAATAATTTACAAGAAGAAAATCAACCTGGTTTTGCCATTTTAAATTATTGTTGCTTTAAGTCTACAGCTGAGAGCACTGAAATTGCACTGCTTAATAGAACTGTGAACATATACCCCATTATGTGGTGGTGGGTATGTGCGATCTGTAAAGTACCTATTGATTCGCAGCATCTTAGTTGCTAAACAGTCCAGTGCACAAAAAGTTTTACATGTGACTACAACAATTTGGACCTTGCCAATGCTCATATTTAAGACTCCACTTGGAAATGCATAATTAGCAAGCATTATGCAAAATATTGTCAAGTTAAGCAGTTTCTGTTTCCACCAACATATTATTCACATGCCAATATATTTTATTTCTGTAAAGCTTTTCTGTGTACCTCTTTGAGAAATGATACACATTTTTGCCATAGTCACTGTAAAAAGTGAGAGCTTAGCTGCAAATGACCCAGAGTGACACCAATGACAGGTTCTAAAATATCCATCCAAACATTGTCATGTCAGGTTACAGTAAAATATAGAGCAAACCCCTTTTTCCTTCAGGCCTCTCTGGACCTACAGTATAGATTTCAAATTAAGGAAACAATAAAACTTAGCTTTAAACTATATCCAATTGAATCCTACCAAAGTTATACACTGTACTGCTCTTTGAAACACGTTCAGAGCCTCTATAAATATATATGGTACATAACATTCTTTTCTCCATCCTCTCTGTAAAATACAGTCTGCTGTCTATATCTAGGATAATTGATAGCAAGGAAGAGAATGAAAGTTACAGCATTTACCATCAGACTTGTATAAAGTCTTTACCATCAGACTTGTATAAATTTTTTTATGTACTGTCTTGTATTTGTCCTCTTGTAAATTTGAGTATCCGATGGGGTTAAGATCTCCATAAGATATACTATTGTCACTGAAGAATCTAAAGTTATTTTGAAATCTTTTTAAGATTTGGGAAACTGCCTTTTCATATGTCTCCCTCAGTTATAGTACAAACCGAGGAGCGAATGATTGGGACCTGCCACATCGCTGATTGCTTTTGTCCCTTGAGTATAGTTTTTTATTTTTCCCTAATTTCCTGTAACTGAGATTTGTTCTAGATTAAATCAAATTCCTTCATTTATCTGAAAATATTTAAAATCCGGTTAAAATGTTTGTCTGCTTTTAATTACTCTACTGTATAGTCTCTATTTTTTTGTGACATTATATTCACAGTTTTTAATTTCATTATCTCCTCCTAATATTTTATCTTTGAAATTCTTCTGTCGACTTCCCATCCAAACTCAAATTCTATCAATAGCTGTGTCTTATTAAATGCACTGTCAAGAATACCTGACAGTGAAACTGATGATGACATCAGCATCTCGCGAGTCTCTTTCTTCCAGGCGGCCACGGACTGGGAGAGGATCGTGTGAGGAAGCAGCAGTAAGCAAGGAGCGGCGTCTGAGACATTGAGTGGCTGTCAGTCTAATGGGCATAAATAATATGCCCATTAGTATTATATATTATATACCGTCACATATATAATGATTACAAGCTTCCAGCGAAGCAAACGAGACCAGCACACCACCATAGAAATGAAATTAAGTAATTTTAGTGAATGAACTTCATCATAACAGCGTCATCTTCATATAAGCGAACATTATCGCATGTCACATGTATTGCAGAGGCTTGTATACTTATCAGCAGCCCTGTGACACCATGCATCATTCAAAGATTGCCCCTGGCCCGACGGCCGTTTCGGTGGAGACCACCTTCATCAAGAGAGTGATAAAAAAAATATATATATATATATACTTGCACACACCTATATATGTATATATAATTTCATGTGTGTATTATATGTACAGCCATGGCCAAAAGTTTTGAGAATGACACAAGTATTCACAAAGTTTGCTGCTTCAGTGTTTTTAGACCTTTTTGTCAGATGTTACTATGGTATACTGAAGTAAAATTACAATCATTTCATAAGTGTCAAAGGCTTTTATTGACGATTACATAAAATGTATGCAGAGAGTCAATATTTGCAGTGTTGACCCTTCTTTTTCGACCTCTGCAATTCGCCCTGGCCTGCTGTCAATCAACTTCTGGGCCACACACTGACTGATGGCCGCCCATTCTTGCCTAATCAATGCTTGGAGTTTGTCAGAATTTGTGGATGTTTGTCCACCCGCCTCTTGAGGATTGACCACAAGTTCTCAATGGGAATAAGGTCTGGGGAGTTTCCTGACCATGGACCCAAAATTTCGATGTTTTGTTCCCCGAGCCACTTAGTTATCACTTTTGCCTTATGGCAAGGTGCTCCATCATGCTGGAAAAGGCATTGTTCGTCACCAAACTGTTCTGGGATGTTTTGGAGAAGTTGCTCTTGGAGGATGTTTTGGTACCATGCTTTATTCATGGCTGTGTTCTTAGACAAAATTGTGAGTGAGCCCACTCCCTTGGCTGAGAAGCAACCCCACACATGAATGGTTTCTGGATGCTTTACTGCTGGCATGAGACTGGACTGATGGTAGCGTTCATCTTTCCTTGTCTAGACAAGCGTTTTTCCAGATGACACAAACAATCTGAAAGGGGATTCATCAGAGAAAATAACTTTACCCCAGTACTCGACAGTCCAATCCATTTACCATTTGCAGCATATCAGTCTGTCCCTGATGTTTTTCCTAGAGAGAGGAGGCTTCTTTGCTGTCCTTCTTGACACCAGGCCATCCTCCATTAGTCTGCCCCTCACTGTGCGTGAAGGTGCACTCACACCTGCCTGCTGCCATTCCAGAGCAAGCTCTGCACTGGTGGTGCCCCGATCCCGAAGCTGAATCAACTTTAGGAGATGGCATGGTGCTTGCTGGGTGTTCTTGGGCACCCTGAAGCCTTCTTCACAACTATTGAACCTCTCTCCTTGAAATTCTTGATGATCCGATAAATGGTTGATTTAGGTGCAATCTTACTAGCTACAATATCCTTGCTCTTTTTGTGCAAAGCAATGATGACTGCACGTGTTTCTTTGCAGGTAACTATGGTTAACAGAGGAAGAACAATGATTTCAAGCTCCACCCTCCTTTTAAAGCTCCCAGTCTGGTATTCTAACTCAATCAGCATGACAGAGTGATCTCCAGCTTTTTCCTCATCAACACTCTCACCTGTGTTAACGAGAGAACCACTGACATGATGTCAGCTGGTCCTTTTGTGGCAGGACTGAAATGCAGTGGAAATGTTTTTAGGATTAAGTTCATTGTAATGGCAAAGAGGGACTTTGCAATTAATTGCAATTCATCTGATCACTCTTCATGACATTCTGGAGTATATGCAAATTGCCATCATAAAAACTGAAGCAGCAGACTATGAAAACCAATGCTTGTGTCATTCTCAAAACTGTTGGCCATGGCTGTACATACTGTGTGTGTATGTATGTGTATATACAGTCAGGTGCATAAATATTTGGACATTGACATAATTTTCATATTTTGGCCTCTATTCACCACCACAATGGCTTTGAAATGAAACAAACAAGATGTGCTTTAACTGCAGACTTTCAGATTTAATTTGAGGGTAATTACATCCAAATCAGGTAAACGGTGTAGGAATTACAATGGTTTCTATATGTGCCTCCCACTTTTTTAGGGGCCAAAAGTAATGGGACTATCAACTCAAAAGTTATTTCATGGACAGGTGTGGGCTATTCATTATCAATTAAGCAGGTAAAAGGTCTGGAGTTGATTCTAGGTGTGACATTTGCATTTAGAATCAGTTGCTGTCGACTCTCAATATGAGATCCAAAGAGCTGTCACTACCAGTGAAGCAAGCCATCATTAGGCTGAAAAATCTAAACAAACCCATCAGAGAGATAGCAAAAGCATTAGGTGTGGCCAAATCAACTGTTTGGAACATTCTTAAAAAGAAAGAATGCATTGGAGAGCTCAGCAACACCAAAAGACCCGGAAGACCACGGAAAACAACTGTGGTGGATGACAGAATTATTTCCCTGGTGAAGAAAAACCCCTTCACAACAGTTGGCCAAATCAAGAACACTCTCCAGGAGGTAGGTGTATATGTGTCAAAGTCAACAATCAAGAGAATACTTCACAAGAGTGAATATAGAGGGTTCACCACAAGATGTAAACAATTGGTGAGCCACAAAAACAGGAAGACCAGATTAGAGTTTGCCAAGCTACATCTAAAAAAAGCCATTACAGTTCTGGAACAACATCCTATGAACAGATGAGACAAAGATCAACTTGTACCAGAGTGATGGGAAGAGAAGAGTATGGAGAAGGAAAGGAACTGCTCATGATCCAAAGCATACCACCTCATCAGTGAAGCATGGTGGTGGCGTGGGCATGTATGGCTGCCAATGGAACTGGATCTCTTGTATTTATTGATGATGTTACTGCTGACAAAAGCAGCAGAATGAATTCTGAAGTGTTTCGGGCAATATATGCTCATATTCAGTCAAATGCTTCAGAACTCATTGGACGGCGCTTCACAGTGCAGATAGACAATGACCCGAAGCATACTGCAAAAGCAACCAAAGAGTTTTTTTAAGGCTAAAAAGTGGAATCTTGTGCAGTGGCCAAGTCAATCCCCTGACCTGAATCCGATTGAGCATGCATTTCACTTGATGAAGACAAAACTGAAGGGAAAATGCCCCAAGAACAAGCAGGAACTGAAGACATTTGCAGTAGATGCCTGGCAGAGCATCACCAGGGATGAAACCAAGCATCTAGTGATGTCTATGCGCTCCAGACTTCAGGCTGTAATTGCCTGCAAAGGATTTGCAACAAAGTATTAAAAGTGAAAGTTAGATTTAGGATTGTTTAGTTTGTTCCATTACTTTTGGCCCCTTAAACAGTGGGAGACACATATAGAAAGCATTGTAATTCCTACACCGTTCACCTGATTTGGATGTAATCACCCTCAAATTAAATCTGAAAGTCTGCAGTTAAAGCACATCTTGTTTGTTTCATTTCAAAGCCATTGTGGTGGTGAATAGAGGCCAAAATATGAAAATTCTGTCAATGTCCCAATATTTATGCACCTGACTGTGTGTGTGTGTGTGTGTGTGTGTGTGTGTGTATATATATATATATATATATATATATATATTTAAAAGGCTATTGATATTAATTCATGCACAAAAGTAGTTCACTGGATTCACAAATAATAGTCCAGTCCCAGAATAAAGTGGTATTTGATGTAGTGCAGCTTCATCCGAAAAGCCCGTAACCATGGGCATCAGAGTTCAATTCATGCAGGAAGAAAAGGAGAGCGCACATGTAAATATACTGTAAAAACACTTTACTATAGAAAATAGCTCACATACAGTACATCTTAGAATATAATCTGAAGCATAGTATGAACTCAACCTCAGAGAATCGCCGGCGTCTTCATGACATACAGCGTCCACTACGGGGCTGACAGTATCGCACTGCCACACAAATGTCCAGCAGGATGACCACGGGCCGGGACCAGCGTCTGATGTCACCACATCCGCTGTAAGATAAGCCATGCCCTCGCGTGGCTTATCCATTCAGTGCAGGAAGAGCGCTGTGTATATACATGTGTGTGTGTCTATATGTATGTGTGTGTGTGTGTGTGTATATATATATATATATATAGAGAGAGAGAGAGAGAGAGAACGAACCACACACACAAGGTAGTTGCAAGGGCACTTACCAGATTTGATAGAATTCAGCACATTTATTCATCATCACAAGATCAGTCAAGGTTGCAATAGATACACCGACATTTCGGTCTGGGCATAAGGTCTAATTCAGCAAGGATCGCAGATGCTAATACGTACGCAGACGGGCGATGTTTGCTTTCTGTGCATGCATTGCAGTGCGCGTACACAAGCATCTCACTGCGAAAGGGAAAGCGATTGCAGAGATCACGCATATTCATTGTAAAGAGATTGACAGGAAGTGCCGTTTGTGGGTGGTTACGGGGAGTGATCGGCCGAATACAGGTGTGCCAGTACGTTTGAACGCCGTTACAGAGGTGTACATAATTTAGCCACTGTGATGCCATACGTAGCTTAAGTGTTCACTGCGTACAGGAAAGTTAGAAGTTTAGTAGTGAGGTCTGACCTGCCTTAATTGTGCGAGTGGCTCCGATGGTACTCGGTTACTGATGTTTTGGCTGGATTGCAAGGTATTACCGATGTGCGAGAAGGGAAGTGGGCGTCTGCATGTTGTCCGTGTGAGTGCTTTGCAATTGCAAGCATTAGCATACTCTCACAGCAGACTTGCGTACGCAATTGCAACCCCGATTGTATTAGCGAGCCTTACTGAATCAGGCCCATAGACCATTATTAAGGTTTGCCATCCAGATCAATAAGTAAATGAATCCAAACATGACCCACACAGCATCACCGCAGATGCATATCAGCAAAGCAGCCATCAACAAATGTACCCCGCTGGGACCCAGATATTTATGTCCCTCCTCCAATAACAGCTGATGTAATCACACCAGTATCAATTTAGGTGTAATCAAGGCAAATCACCCGGTACTCACATTGTGGTCCTGTCAGGATCGTCCCAACCGCCATTGAGCCCATGCACGAGATGTCGCGGTATCCACCGCTTCACACCCACGTCACCAATGCGCCGGCGGCGCTAAACTCAGACGACCGACTCCTGGCACGTCAGGGTCCGCGCGCGTGCCAGAGACTGCATCACCTGATGTGCATCCTTGGCGTATGTCCAGGAGACCAGAACCACGTAGGTCAGGGATGGGGAACCTCAGGCCCGGGGACCGTATAAGTCCCGCGGAATCATTTTGTCTGGCCATCTGAGTTTTTTTCAGCTAGTCTGATCTGGCTAGCTGGGTGCCTAGAATGGCACCCTGCAGCCAGAATCTATGCAGCAGTGCCACAAGGAGTGTCCTTAGGATGCTTCAGATGGTCACACCCGCTGCCCTTACAGCTCCCCGGAGCATCCTCAGGATTCTCGGGGCATTACTGTAATCACCGGGGATTGTGGCCCCATCCCGTGTGATGTCACTTGGAGGGGCGTGGCCTGCACCAGGCCCGCGAATAATGTTATAGATATCAAACTGGTCCTCGGCAGAAAAAAGGTTCCCCACCCCTGCTGTAGGTGGAACAGGCTTCCAGGCATGGATTCAAAAGACGCTACTACAGTGTAAGACATAGGGTGCTCAGTGCTGCTGCAGGGACGGCCAATTAACTCTTTCCTAACCAGGTACAAAGACAGAGTACATTAAACAATGAAAATAAGGTGAGTCAACAATACTAGGACCCGGCTGCTGGACAAATATAGTTGGACTACATAGTCAGAATCAAAGAATCCTATACATCAGGGGTTCCCAACCACGGTCCTCAAGGCACACTAACAGTCCATGTTTTAAGGATAGCCTACTTGAGCACAGGTGACATAATTAGCACCTCAGTTATTTAAATTTAACCACCTGTGCTGAAACATGGATATCACTAAAACCAGGACTGTAAGTGTGCCTTGAGGACCGAGGTTGGGAATCACTGCTGTACATGGTCATAAAAAAAACAAAGACAAAAAACATTACAATAATCATGTTGTGCAAATATCTACTTCTTTCTGGAAATATACAGATCCCAACTGTAACATTTTAGTATCACAGTTAGTTATTAGTGCAGATCTTTCACTTACCAATCCAGAGCAGATACTGCTACCATGGTTACATGTTCTAAAACGGTACAAGAGGCACATTACTAATGAGCATTGTCCGAAAGAAAGTCATAAAGCATCATCTAGGAAGCGTATAACCATCAACGGATATCAGAAATAAACAATAGAATCACAATGGCCATAGCCAGCTAGTAGACATGTCTTAAGCACTATTACTAGGGTCCTATGTTCCATATTACTTCATACCACTAGGGTAGGAACACCAAGAGGGCGTTAAGTACGTTAAGGCCTATGGGTGCAACTATGTCTAATTGGCTAATCCATTGGCTCTCCTTTTGGTGTAATATTTTCACAAGGTCACCTCCTCGTGTCAGAGGGAGGACCCAATCAGTAATTTGATATTTTAGAGAAGAAACTTGATGGTCCTTCTCTAAAAAGTGACGGGCCACCGGTTTATTGGAGGTACTTGTTTGTAAGGCTGTCCGTATAGAAGTTCGATGATTTGACATCTCCTCGGGTGGTTAGTCCTAAGTAGTACAAGCTACAAGGGCATATTAGTATATAGATGATGAAGTCCATCAAGCAGTGAAGTCGATATTGAATCTTAATTTGTTTTCTAGTGTGAGGATGTGGAAACGGGGTCCAGCTCACACAACCAAGGTTTTCTGCAATAGCCAGTTCATACCCTTTGGGGAATCCGTCCTTAATAACATATGTTTGAGACTGGAATTCCTCTTGAATGCCAACATCGGTGGTGGTATTCACTTCATTTTTAAAGCCACAAATCGGTAGAAAGCAAAGGCAATCTACTGCTTAACTATTTCTTTACCACTTTTGAGTGGATATTGAACTTTGTTGGGAAGTCTATTCGTGACTTAAATTTGACATGTTGGGCTCCCACTGGTCTCTGAGATGTATATGTCTTCCTAGCTTGCTCCAAACTCCTGGTAATGGATGGTATAATTACGCTCCAAAAATCTTTCACTCATTTCCATAAGTTGTTTTTCAGCAGTTTGGAGATCTGAATTATTATGGAGAACTTGTAAGAGTTGTGACTTTGGGAGGCTATTTTTTAAAGCTAGGGGATGAAAGTTGTGTGCATGTAGGATGGTCTTGCGATCTGTCTCCTTCCTGTACAGTGTGGACCAGACCTAATGATTGTTACATACATTAAGTGTATTTTCACCGGATCAACTATACAGGTAACTTTAACCAGGTGGGGTAAATCATTTAGTGTCTCAACTATTTTCTTGAAGGATTCCACACTGCCCTTCCACAACAGGAATGTTGTTTATAAAACACTTAAATAAGATGATATTGGGTCCAAACTCTGGCAGGATGTAACATGCCTCGTATGCGGCCATATATAGGTTTGCATAAGAGGCTGTCAGGTTGGAACCTATTGCTGTACCTGAACATTGCATGTAGTACACATTATTATACATAAAGTAACTATTGACTAGAACTCACTCAGAAACGAGGTAGGGACCACGGAGTCTGGTAACGAGGTGGGTAGGTATAACTACACTCAGGCTGAGATGGTAAAGCACTGGTGAAATGGATAGTATACTGCAGTCAGGTGGGGGTGGTAACGCACTAGTGGAGTGGAGGTATACTGCACACTGGTGAGGTGGTAACGCACTGGTGAGATGAACGATATGACTGCACACAGGCTGAGGTGGTAAAGCACTGGTGAGATGGACAATATAGCTACACGCAGGCTGAGGTGGTAAAGCACTGGTGAGATGAACGATATAGCTGTACACAGGGATAGATCACTGGAAGCAAGGGAACCTGGAATGAGAGACCACTAGTAACGCTAGCAGCGACAATGGTTGTTCAGGCAACTACCTGATACACAGGAGCCGGATGTATACCCCTGGAAGCTCACTGATTGGTCCACAGCATCAGCTGACCAGCCAGACTGTCAGGGAAGGAAAGCTAGGAAAGCTAGTTGGTTGCTTGCTCCCTGATTCTAATAACCCTGTCATGGCGGCGCCCATGATGGTGACTCTGATCCCCGCGCACCAGGCCGCCCGACACACCAGCATCAGGGAGAATGCTCAGCACCTCCCACGTCGCTGCACTAGCCGCCCGACTACCCGGGAAGTCAGAGGAAGCCGGTGGGACGGTAAGGGACAGCCGATTCCCGGCTGAACTCTGACAGTACCCCCCCCTTCAGGGTGGACACCGGACACCCACCAGGTTTACCAGGAAATCTAATATGGAAGGCTCGAACCATTTGAGGCGCGTGAACGTCTGTGGCTCTGATCCATGCCCTTTCTTCCGGACCATACCCTTTCCAGTCAATGAGATATTGGAGGTTGTTAGATTTGGTAAACCGAGAGTCCAAAATCCTCCCTACCTCGAACTCTGTACCTTCAGAAGTTTGCACTTGAGGTAACTTGGGAACAGAAGTTTGAAAACGATTCAGCACTAGAGGACGCAGCAAAGAAATATGAAAGGTATTGGATATTCTTAGTTGAGGAGGGAGTTCCAACTTATACTCGACTGGGTTGATGACCTTGCGAACACGGTAAGGACCAATGAAGCGTGGAGCTAGCTTCATACTGGGTACTTTCAATCGAATGTTCCTGGAGGATACCCAGACTTTATCTCCCACTCTCAGCAGTGGAACAGCGACGCGTCGACTGCTTCAGAGAAGAATGAACCCTCTTCCAAATGGTTGCGAAAGACTCCACCAATTTAGAAACTGCAGGGACCTCTACTGTAGGTAAATTTTGGAAATCTGGGACTCGAGGATGTCTCCCAAACACCGTAAAAAAAGGAGTGGCTTTGGAGGAAGTGTGATATTTGAAGTTGTGTGAATATTCTGCCCAAGGTAATAGATCCAGCAAGTTATCTTGTGAGGAGGAAACGAAGAGTCTTATGAAAGTCTCCAGCTCTTGGTTAACTCTTTCGGTTTGCCCATTAGTTTGTGGGTGATAGACTGATGAAAATTTTAACTTGGTTCCGTAAGTGCTACATAAGGCTCTCCAAAATTTAGCTACGAATTGAACTCCACGGTCGGAAATGATCTCTTTAGGAAGTCCATGCAACCTGAATATTTCCTTAACAAAAACTCTTGCCAGAGCAGAAGGGAGACCCATCAATGGAATAAAGTGTGCCATTTTAGAAAAGCGATCCACCACTACCCTTATGGTATTGTATCCTTGGGAGCATGGTAGTTCAGAGATGAAATCCATGGATATATGGGTCCAAGGAGTATTAGGAATGGATAGGGGTCGCAGGAGACCTGCTGCCTTCCTGCGGGGAGTCTTATGCTGAGCGCATTTTACACATGAAAGAATAAATTCTCGAATATCCCCTTCCATTGTGGGCCACCAATAGGAATGCTGAAGGAACTTGTAAGTCTTGAGGATACCAGAATGGCCAGCGAACAGAGAGCTATGAGCCCAAGTTAGTAATTTTCCCCGTAATTCCGGGGTCACAAAAATTTTCCCTGGGGGAGGAGTCAGAATTTGAGTAGAGGCGAAGACTACAGGATCTAAAATTGGTCGGGAACGTTGATGATCCTCTTCCTGAGTGCTGGACAAGAAAGACCGTGAAAGGGTGTCAGCTTTTCTGTTTAGACTGCCAGGACGAAATTTAAGTTTTAAATTAAATCTTGAAAAGAACAAGGACCAACGGGCCTGTCTAGCATTCAGACGGTGAGCCGTTTGGAGGTAGATTAAATTTTTATGATCCGTGATCACGGTAACTGGAATGTTGGCCCCTTCCAACAAATGCCGCCATTCCATTAAAGCTAACCGCATTGCTAGTAGTTCCTGATCACCAATTCCGTAGTTTTTTTCGGCAATGGAAAACTTACGAGAAAAATACCCACAGGGATGGTACTTTCCATAACTTGAGATTTGAGACAGCACTGCCCCTACCCCTACTGAAAAGGCATCTACCTCAACTGTGAAAGGTTTGTCCAATTGGGGTTGGCACAGGATAGGTGCAGTGGAGAAGGCTTCTTTTAATTTTTGGAAGGCTTGGATGGCAGTATCTGGCCAGTGGATGGGATTTGCACCCTTCTTTGTGAGATTAGTGATAGGTGACACTAGTGTGGAGAAATTTGGTATAAACCGCCGGTAATAATTTGAAAATCCCAAGAAACGTTGAGTAGCCTTCAAGGATCTGGGTATCGGCCAGTCAGAAATGGCTTTTAACTTCTCCGGATCCATCCGGAGGGTCTTTCCAGAAATTATATGCCCTAGGAAGGGTACCGAGGTTTGTTCGAAGAGGCACTTGGATATTTTTCCATAAAGATGATGCTTCCGGAGGCGTGACAAGACTTCGCGGACATGCTGGCGATGGTCTTGCAGATTTTTGGGAAAAATTAGAATATCATCCAAATAGACTATAACAAAGTTGTAGAGGACATCCCGGAAGATCTTGTTCACATAACCTTGGAATATCGCTGGGGCATTGCATAGTCCGAAGGGCATTACGAGATATTCAAAGTGGCCGTCTCTGGTGTTAAAAGCGGTCTTCCACTCACCTCCAGCTTTAATATGTATTAAATTATACGCACCCCGTAGATCAAGTTTGGTGAACAAAAAGGCCCCGCGAACTTTGTCAAAAAGCTCCGGAATCAAAGGCAGAGGATATCTATTCTTTACTGTAATCTGGTTGAGACCACTGTAGTCAATACAAGGCCGAAGCCCGCCGTCCTTCTTGCTAACAAAGAAAAACCCTGCCCCTGCTGGAGAAGTGGAGGGCTGGATAAACCCCTTAGCTAGATTTTCTTTTATATATGCTGCCATAGTGGCTGCTTCATGTACTGATAATGGGTAGGTTTGACCCCGAGGAGGGTTCTTCCCTGGCAGGAGCTCAATACCACAGTCCCAGGAGCGATGAGGTGGAAGTTTATCCGCAGCCTATTCGCAGAATACATCGGCAAAATCTTCATAAGCTGCTGGTAGACTGGGAACGGAGAAACACTTGGGCTTGTCAGACGGGGGGAAGCCTACATTACCACTGGAGGACACCGTGTTCGTGCGGACAGGGAGTATTTGGATGAGACATCCATGGAAACAACTTGGACCCCACGATAAAATTTGCATACTGGACCACTCAAACGTAGGATTGTGCTTTTTTAGCCAGGGGAGGCCTAAAACTAGTTCATAGGCTGAGTCGGGAAGAACAAAAAATTCAATTGTCTCCTGGTGCAGACATCCAATCTGGAGGAACACTGGCAGGGTTTTTGAGGAAATAGGTCTCCCTAGCAAGGTCTTGCCATCTACACCAGAGAGTAGTAATCTATTTGGCAATGGAACCACCGGAATGACTAGGGTCCGAACCAGTGACTTAGAAATAAAACTGCCGGCAGCCCCAGAATCTACAAGGGCTTTAACCATCCTTGTCCTGGACTGGTAGGAGAGCAACACGGGCAATAAACTGTCATTTATCTGGGAGGAGTCAGAAATAACCCCCAACTGCATGCTCCCAACATCAATTAGGGTCTCGCGTTTCCCGCCAATACAGGACAATTCCTTAATATGTGTTCTGGAGCAGCACAATACAAGCACAATTTATTTTGAAAACGCTGGTTCCGTTTGGCGGTACTCAACCTGAATCTGTTAATTTGCATCGGCTCCTCACTGCTAGAGAAGGAAGGAGAGGAATGACCTCCCAAGGATGGGCGATCCCGAAGACTATCTCCATGTCCCCTTCTTCCCCACCGTTCTCTATGGCGAAGGTCAATTTTAATACAGAGGGATATAATATCCGAGAAGGCGGGAGGTAAATCCCTAGATGCCAATTCATCCTTCATCCTCTCCGATAAGCCATGTAGGAAGGCTGCCTTAAGTGCTTCCTCGTTCCATTTTAGTTCGGACGCCAGGGTTTGAAATTGTACTACATATTGCCCGACGGACCGTGTACCCTGACGGACATGAAGCAAATCTGAAGAAGCAGAGACAGATCTCCCGGGTTCATCGAAGATCCTTTTGAAAGCGGCCACGAACTCTTCATATCTAGATACGAGCGGATCTGCTCGTTCCCACAATGGGGAGACCCAATCCAGAGCTGCCCCGGTTAGTAATGAAATTACATAGGCCACCTTAGACTGGGAGGTAGGGAAATTCTGGGTTAGGTATTTGAACTGGATCTCACACTGGTTTATGAAACCACAACATCATTGAGGAGTACCATCGAACCTCTCGGGAGTAGCCAAGTGCAAACGGGATTTTTGAGGAATGACCCTTGAGGGTAATGCAGGAGAAACCGTAGGAGCGACAGAAGGTGGAGCATGAGGCATAGCTGCCAGAGTGTTCTGAATGGACAGGAGCTGACCGGATAATTCCTGTAGGTACTGGGCCACATGCTGCTGTGCCACCTCTTGGTTATCCATGCGAGTCGTTAGATCTTGGAGAGTCCCAGTACCTGGGGATCCTGCAGCTTCCATTGGGCCTGAACAAATTGTCACGCTGGGAGGCGGGTTTCTGGAAGCTGAGGCCTGAGGCTGCTGGAGGATACTGAGGCGAGGGGCCTGAATGTACAACTTCCGCATCCACGGGTCTTGGTCGTTGGCGAGACCTAGTCAAAGGTGCGGAATCTAACCCACGAGATGGTGTTCGCCAGTGACCCCACCAATCGGGATATGGGCTTGAGCTGCACCTCGTAAGCAGGTTGCGGTCCTTTGACTAGGTGACCAAAGCCTGCAGGAAAAAGGAGGGATGAACACTTGTGGCCCAAAGGGTCAGTGCCAGTAAGAGGCAAGTAAGGACAGGGATGGAACCCCTAGTTCGGGATACTGTACTTGAGGTGCAAGGAAGTGTGCACTACGGACACACTCTACTGGGTTGCCGGTCAGAAGGAGTGCACCACGGTGCAATACTGTAGCACGTAGGTAGGGACCACAGAGTCCGGTAACAAGGTGGGTAGGTATAACTACACTCAGGCTGTGATGGTAAAGCACTGGTGAAATGGATAGTATACTGCAGTCAGCCGGGGGTGGTAATGCACTGGTGGAGTGGAGGTATACTGCACACCGGCGAGGTGGTAAAGCACTGGTGAGATGGACGATATAGCTGCATGCAGGCTGAGGTGGTAAAGCACTGGTGAGATGAATGATATGACTGCACACAGGCTGAGGTGGTAAAGCACTGGTGAGATGGACGATATAGCTGCACGCAGGCTGAGGTGGTAAAGCACTGGTGAGATGAACGATATAGCTGTACACAGGGATAGATCACTGGAAGCAAGGGACCCTGGAACGAGAGACCACTAGTAACGCTAGCAGCGACAATGGTTGTTCAGGCAACTACCTGATACACAGGAGCCGGATGTATACCCCTGGAAGCTCACTGATTGGTCCACAGCGTCAGCTGACCGGCCAGACTGTCAGGGAAGGAAGGCTAGTCAGAGAAGGAAGTGTCATGGTGGCGCACATGACGGTGACTCCGATCCCTGCGCACCAGGCCGCCCGACACACCAGCATCAGGGAGAATGCTCAGCACCTCCCATATCGCCGTACCAGCCGCCTGACTGCCCGAGAAGTCAGAGGAAGCCGTCGGGATGGTAAGGGATGGCCGATCCCCGGCTGAACTCTGACAGGGTCTTATTATATATTTTGGGCAGAACATATACTATATAATAATGCTTATGGGGTGTTCGACAGTTAGATACTGAAAGGTAGTCTCATCTAGCCATCCATTGGTCAGGCCCGTCAATACCTGATTGATTTTGTTTTTAATCTCATTCGCTGGATTAGACTGGGGTCTTTCACAAATTGTGCCATCCGTCAGTTGCCTAATAACCTCCTGATCGTAATCGATCCAGTCCATGACCACCACTTTCTCACCCTTGTCTGCCGTCCTGATTACTGGGCTGTGATTGTAAAGAAGCAGCTTTAGTGCTAACCTTTCATGAGTAGATAGATTATCATGTGGTCTTGTTTGTGGAATCATGGTAACATCTGAATGAATAATCCTCAAAAAGGTTTTAATACATTGGATGTGGGTGGATCGAATGTAGACATTTTTTTAAGAGTTCTTATAGGATGTAAGGCAGGTTTATCAAGGAAGTGTTCGTGTAACCTAAGCTTACGACCAAACATATATTGCTCAATTGACCATTCCCGAGGGTCAAATCTCATGGTTGGTACAAAAGAGAGTCCCTTTGAAAGTAATGACAGTTCAGCCTTATCCAACTGGTATGACTATAAACTGAGTACTGACTTTGTTTCGTCTTCCCCTTATGCTCACCGCCACCTCGCCTCAGGTGCTGCCTATATCTCTTTGGATAGTTTGTCTCCAACTTCCACCAAGGTGCCCTGGTCTAAAAAAGGATGTGTCTGGGGTTCAGCAGTGTCAGAGGAAGAGGGTGCTGCACTAGAGTCAATCGTCTCAAATTGTCTGAATATTGGTCTAGGTCTCTGAGGTCTCCTCTTCCTAGAATCTTTTATATTACTATTGTCACCCATCAGCCATCTATAAACTGTGTGCGTTTTATAGATCACATTGATAGCTATTGATTTGTTTGGATCATTTATGAAGCTAAGGGTTGGGAGACACGTGGCATTGAATTGAATTCAGTTCTCCACCCACCTCCTCGATCACCAAAAGCAAAAGATCTAGGAAACACTTGTTCACACTTCGTCTGATGGTGGGGATGTTGCATATCCTAAAACCTTGTGGGATTTCTTTTCTTCTATAATAGACAGGAATTGCTCATGTAAATTTAGATCTGTTTCAGGTTTCCTAAGACGCAATAAACAATGGTTTAATTCAACCGCGGTTTCTGTAGGCAAAACTTGATATTCTAATTCATCAAAATGTTTTCAGCAACATCATCAGTGAGGACCAATGTGGTCTTCTCTGCCTGAGACAAAAGTGTTTAATCTGGTAATAATGCGCCATAAGTGGATCAATGCGCCATAAGTGGATCTGATGTTCATCAATCAATATAAGTCCAGAAAAACATATCCAAAATAATGTCACTAGTACATTTACTGCAGATTGGCTGCTCTTAAAACAACATTCCATACAAGTATGATGGGTGTCAGAACCAGAAATCGCTAAGCAGCAGATGGCCTTTGCTTACTTCTGATGTGGCTTTAAAAATAAAGGGAATACCACCACCGATGTTGGCATTCAAGAGGATTCCCAGTCTCAAAAAGATGTTATTAAGGCCGATGTCCACCCCTGATCCCCCAAAGGGTACGGACTGCCTATAGCAGCAAAAACCTGGTTGTGTGAGCTGTAGAAGCTGTGATACGTGCAGAAGCCTTTTGTCTGGACCCTCTTTTCCACATCCTCACACTGGAAAACAAATTAAAATTCGATATCGATTCCACTTCCTCAGGGGAAGTCCACCAGGGTGAAATGCGTTGGTACCAGACACCCAGCCTCTCCTAAATGTGGACCTTTTGAAGATAAGCACTGTGAAGGAATGTCATTCCCATAATTGCTTCTTAGAAAGCCAACTATAGGAGAATTGGGTGTCCTTGCTAGATATTGAGATTAGAAACTGTAGTCAAAATTTTTACTATATGTTAATAAAAACTGTTTTTTCTTTGATCTACCTTGAAGGTCCGAAAATAGATCCATTTGTTGTCAACAAGGTTTTCACTTTGATTAAGACAATTGTGGAAGTCCAAATATGCTAAGGCCTTTTGGAAAGACCTCCTGGCAATTTAATATGTAAAGAAGTGAAGGTAATTATCATCAAGTATTGAACTAAATTAGGATCTAGGTTACAATAGACTGAATGCTAATTTGGTTATTTAACAAGGTGGTGTCTCAATAGAATGGAATAAGGATATTCCTTTGGAGAACGTGATGTATGCTTCCATTAATGTATAGATCAAAGAGTATTCACACAGGTTATGTAACTCTGAACATGCCATGAGAAGAGCCCAGTTAGATGAGATTAGGGGTATATATATGAGTTGCAATAGGGAAGAGGAGGCATGGTGAGGATAGGAGCAGGAGAAGATGGAGGCCAGAGGAACAGAGATGGTAGATATGTATAATCCCTTTTATGGTGTTTATTCCCATGAATATCTATTAGTTATGTAATCCATGTACCATGTAATCTTCAATCTCTCACATACCCCTTCACCCACACACAAGATTCTCTCTATTCTATCACCTCTCTCTCTCTCTCTCTCTCTCTCTTTCTCTCTCTCTCTCTCTTTTCTTCAGATAGATTGTATTCCCCAATGTGTCAATAAGTCCCGGATTTGCTGAAAATGCATGAAGAAATATTTCTACCCTTTTACGATCCCCTCACACACACACATACACACAATTGTTAAAACATATAGAAATATTGGAAATGTGATAATACTGTTTTACATATATGTGAATATTATTGAATAAGTAATTGTTATTGAAATACACTTCCTTTACTTTATTTCATACCTGTGTGTACTCATTCTTGAATGAATGATCCAAATGATTTAAAGGTATATACAGTAATCTTGGGTAAACTTGCAAGTAGGTTATTAAATGGTTTATAATTAGTTATTAATAATGATCTATTATTAAATGATAAAAATAGAATATTTGCTTCAAAGATATGATATTAGTAGGAGAAAAAGGAACTAAAACCTTTATACCCCCTTTTATAAGCAATTTTTAATTTTCTTATTAATATCCTGTGTTCCCTATCTCCTTATGTCATGTGTATGCGTAATTAAAACCTGTGAAAAATATCTGATGAAGGATCATATCTTTTTGATTTGAAGCCTGCTACCTGTCTACTCACATACAAATTTTGGGATACTAGACGAGTTTGGAGAAACCTCCCAGGAGTATATGATTACATGCTATCATTGTAGCTTTATCAGTACACATGTCTGATTCATATTTCCACATTCCCTAATTGAGAAGTACTACACTATATCCATTTTTAAATTTTCCAAATGACCAGTCCGTACTTCATCTATGGGATCTATATAATTGGAATTCAGATAAGCCTTAGATTTTTTCTTGGTACGAACAATTTACTTTGAGCACTTTGTGTTTATCATTAAATACTACACTATCAGATGCATGTCTTTTGACATTTTTCAGAAATTCCCTACTCTGTTGCCTAACGGATCTACAAAAAGACTGTTGCCACCTTTGTATTTAAAGGATTTATGTTTTTGGAGAATTATCTACAAAGTTCCAGTTACACCTGGATGATAGAATTTGGTTTATTCGGTGATTAAAATGTAATGGTGATGTGTATGTCAAAAAGAATGTGTGATATTTGTGTGGTATAGAACCCGGTCAAATAAAGAGTAGCATGACTAGTTTTTACATGCTTCTAGCTGGGACATATTTTATGTAACATCTAGGACTTCCTATTAGTGGTTGAATAGTGGTACAAGGTGAATGTTTTAGGAGAAAAAAACTCTTTAAATTATTTGATGTTTTACGGGTTCCATAATTATTCAGTGTCGAAATAGTAACAGTATAAAAGATACTACCTGAATTTCCTACTATATATTTTATTATACACAAATGACATGAGTTATTATAAGATCTATGACATTTGTCTTATTGTTATGATTAGTAATAGGAATAAGTGTAATGCCTTAATGTCTGTTACACAAACACTATGTTCTACAGATCTTCAGGAGACTGTCCTTACATGGTTCCCATTCTACTTATTCAGTCGCTCTTTCAGTGTTTGTTTCTCTGTATCCACCTCGTCTCCTTCTCCCCTTCCTCTGTCAGAGTAAAACAAGTCTAAGCCCTAGGCCCTCTTCTCGTTTATGGTGGCTTCTCAAATTCAAAGCCAAACAGGAATATCTTGTGGGCTCTAGAGAACAGAGGTGGCATGGCAAGGACGCATGTGCAATTTTATATTTTCATAGCCCAACTCATATATGCCAGTTGGTTGCTTGCTCCCTGATTCTAATAACCCTGTTATACTACTTGAGGTGGCTCAGAGGGGCTTTTTTGATGCTCTAACACAGTGATTCTCAAACTCGGTCCTCAGGACCCCACACAGGTCACGTTTTGACACATTTTAAAAGATCCACAGGTGGAGCTATTATCTCACTTCTGATTCTGTGAGGAGACCTGGAAAACATGCACTGTTTATGGTCCTGAGGACCAAGTTTGAGATCCTGTGCTCTAACAAATACATTCTAAATACACAGGACATCTGCAGTCCTACTTGCTGCATAAGAAGATAGATTCAGGTTTATAATCGGCTAAGTTTTGGAGATGTGAAGAGAAAACATTTTGAGGGAGATGTATCAAGCATTGGAGAGAGCTGAAGTGGAGAAGTTGCCCAAATCAACCAATCAGCTTCTAACTGTCATTTATCTAGCACAGTCTTTGAAATGACAGTTAGAAGCCGATTGGTTGTTTTCGGCAATTACTCCACTATACCTCTCTCCAATGCTTGATACATCTCTGCTATGTTCCTTTGTGGCTTTGGGGAGGAATTACAAATGGCCAAACTTCTTACCCTTGCCAAAATATGTCTTTTACCACAAATGGTGCTAAGTGACTGGGAGGAACATTTGTCTTTTTCCAGCATATTAACACAGATGTTATTGTTTCAAATGCATATTTATGTAGATACTTTCTTAGATGCAATATACCATGTCTGAACAAATATTACTTGGTAATATTGAATTATAACCCGTTGTGATTAAAGTAGAAAGAAACTTAAAATGATTACCCTTATTTTGGACAGCCTAGCATTTTTTTCTTGATTGTGGAAATGACGCACAAACCAGATACAAAATGATAAATGACAGAGCTTGTAATCAGTGCCCGATGCAACATAACTCGAGAATCTCTGCTTCTTATGGTGTGAAAGTTCCCCCTGGTCTGGACTGATTGTGTCTGTGGGACCTTCCCGATGTGCTAAGCTGAATCCACTCTGGCACCACTCACCAACCTTCATCATCTTGGTGCTGAGGAAGAAGTTGCATCTACAAAATATGATAGAATCCTCTTAAGATTGATTATGATTTCAGTTATAAACTGTAAATTGATAAATAACTTAAAAAAGAAAACTACCAGGGCCCTCCATATTCCTTAGTAATCTTAGCTTCTCCAGGTGTTTCACATAATATCTTTTTGGAATTCCCTACTGACTTTATTAGGTCTGGACCCCCTCCTCTGTAGTTTGAGGTGCACAGAGTAGACTCTTGCGCTGTGCCAGAGTCTACAGAGCATGTGCAGGAGCCTTGGAAAAATGGCACAGCAGCCATTTTCCCAGCTATTTCTTCTACTTCACATGCCTTTAGCTGCCGCTGTCAGCACTGGACTCCGGAGAGGTAAGTATTAAAGAACACGGGTGCAGGATGTGTGGTATGGGTCTGTCTGCACCGCCAACCCTGCACCCATTATACAGTACATACGCCACTGTAGCTAGTTAATTTTGCCAAACTACGATAAATCATATGACCAGTCAGGATTCATTATACATTTAAGCTAAAGTTTGCTGTAAAGTGAAGGGGGGGGAGACCTGGTCATTAAAAAAAAAAAGACTCACACAGGGATCGCTTTACCTCTGCTTTGTCTGCAGAAGGCAGTATGAGCGCACCACACATTTTAGCAGAACTGATGACCGATAAATAGCGAGACAAAGACAATCCTACGAAGCTTGCTCATAATTAGCAGTCATATACATTTTGAAAAAAGCAAGAGCATAATTATGGTCTTTTGAAAAACCAACAAAAAGGCTGTGTTGTGTCTAAAATGACTGAATAAAATCCAAGGTCACATTTACAATCCATTGCTCAGTCTGAAAGAGAAAAACCTCTAAATATATTCTGTTAGGAATGTTGAGCACCTAAACTGAACATGGCCAGCTGTGCTCACAATTGGGGCTATTTATCAAATGGAACGCTGCGTCTGAAGCAATGGGATTCAAACACTGTTATTTTCACAAGAGCCATTTTAAACCGTTATGACTGCTTAATAATCAGATAGTCAACAGCTGTTGAGTAAAATTTGGCCTCTTCAGAAAAGACAGGAAATAGTGGAGCTGATCACAGAGGGGCCAACAGCTTACTCAATAATAAATGCGTAACAATTGGTGTCACAGCTCAGGGAGATGGCTCCTGTATATATTGTTTGGCTATGGACTGTACAGTATATCACCAACACCGTGATAAGTTGAACACTTGGGGCCTGATTCTTGTCTATAAGGAATTGCACAGCTGCAAGGAAATGGCTGTACAATTCCGTGTCATTACAATTCAAATGCAACAGGAGGGGTCTGTAGGAGATAAATGCCTCCTGTTAGTAGCCTTTGATCTCCATCGCAACCATCGGTCACGATTCATGGTGGTTTCAAGGACCGGGGCAGCCTGTGTAAGCTGAAGCTTACTCAGGTTGTCCGTAGGACTCACCCATTTTGAAGAACGGTACCAGGTGCCTCCCCCTCTCCGCCCACCAATTGCCGCAGCATGTCAATTATGCTGCGGCTGACAGGGCTGCAAATTGCAAGACCCTGTCTGCACATGAGCAATCCAAAGCCAATCCAGTACCACTTTTCATAAATGTCTGTCCACTGATCATCAAAGTCTGTCCAGTTTGGCCATATACTGTAGACTACAGCTTTGGTGATTGCAGTAACGTTTTTCAAGCAGATCTCCTTTCTTAGCTCTGCTGGATTGTTTGTTATGATATTTATTTTCTTTCCATGCCTAGGAATTTGAAATACTGTTCAAAGTTAAATTTTTTTTGTATTGTGTCTGTTGTTTTTTGTATGTGTAACAAAAATAAAATATATATATATATTTTTTTGAATGTGGCTAAAATAGTGTGTATAGGGCCTGATTCTGAGTTGTTCACTACTACACATCCACTGCAACTTTTTCAAATAGGGACACATGACGTCAGTGGCGTCACAAGGGGGGTGCAGGCCGCACCCGAGTGTCACCCGCCACGAGGTGACACCAAGGTGCAGGCTCCCCCTCAGTGACAGGAGCTGGGTGCTGCACTGTAGCATAAAGTGCACAACTCGGCTCCTGTCACAGAGAGGGAGCCGGCACTGCCGCCCACACCTCTGGCACCCCTCACCACCCCATTGATAATCACGGGCCGGGGTTCAGGCCGTGAGACCATGCCCCCTCTGAGGTCATGCCCCCTTTTTGATGGTGTAGCTGCGCACATGGCATCTCTCCCCGCATCGGGTGTCACCTCGGGGAGGGACGTCGTTGCATGGCGTGTGTTAGAAAAAGGGGCGTGACACAATGGTCAAGTGTCCTGTACAATGATGAAAGGCTACCGATCCCTTTCTACCACTGTTATCCAGGTGTCATTGACAAATACAATGTGAATCCAATGGCTGCAGTGATGATGTTCTAGATATAGGAGAGCTGTGCTGGTGAAGCTGCATCTGTAGCAGGATTTGTCCATCAGAACAGCCGTATACAACCTAGAGCCAGCAGAGTAGATCACTGGCTGAAGGTATAGAAAAAGTGCTGCTTGTAGTGTATATGCAGCAAATATCAGCGGAGGGGAGGTCCGTGTATGTAGTATGCGTTGGTAGCTGAACTTACTGGTGTGCTGGTAATATCTGGGTCAGGAATCGGTGGCTGTATTCAGATGGAGGGGACAGATGTGGCTGGATGGGAGGTGGTCTGATGGAGTCGGAGTCGGACAGGAAGGAGATGGGGGCTGCTAGGAGATGCTGGCGATCAAAGAAGAGGAAGCTATAAGTAAGAATGATTCTAAACAGAAATTTGTGAGGCCCAGCTGAACAGCTCCCCCTGCCCTGCGGTGCCCTGTACCACGGCACATGTCGCACCACCCTAGTTACGGCCCTAAAATAGCATGCAGAACAATGATTTGACTCACTGTTTTACTTTATAAACACCTGCAAAGTTTACAGGATTAGAAGCTTTAGCTGCACCTCTTAATAAACAGAGCAAACATAATACCTTACTGCTGTATTACATATGGTCCACACACTTTCATACAAGTTCACACAACTGCACCTTGCAATCTGTGGAATGTATTAGCTATGGCTGGCAAGATGGCACGGCAGAGTAATACAAATAATAGAAATGTATATATAGGCTCCAGGTTTTGTTTTACTGCCAATGATAAGTGCAGATATCTATCAGGGTTATTCAACATGCGACCCTCCAGTTGTCGTGTAACAACACATACCAGCATGCCCTGCCACAGTTTTGCTGTAAGTGCATGATAAAACGGTGGCAGAGCATGCTGGGATGTGTTGCACCACAACAGGGGGGCTACAGGTTGTATGTTAAATACCCTGATCTTTATGGCTTACTAGCTGAAGTACCCGGTGTTGGGGGAGCGTTAGGTTTAGTGAGGAGGGGGAGGGTTTTGTTTAGGCAGTGGGGGGAAGGTTAGGTTTAGGCTGCGGGCAGGGAGGGCTAGGTTTAGGCAGTAGGGGGGGAAGTTAGGTTTAGGCTGCGGGGAGTGAGGGTTAGGCTTGCTTACCAGGAGGCGTCGGGATTGTAACCTGGTCGGGATACTGGCATTAGGATTCTCACCACCGGGATCCCAAGCGCCGGCATCCTGTACCCATCCCCTCCCACAACAGCACCTAGCACTTGGTTGCCGATGCCCTGATGCTTATAAGTGTTGTGATCGATAATGCAGCAATGTAACTTTGTCCTGTATTGTGTTGTACTGTTAATAACTGTTTTCTGTGGCGTTCATTTGCTTATGTACTTTGTAAGATGCTGCGGAACCCTTATGGTGCCATATAAATAAAGGAGGATAATAATTTTCAGATATCTGTCATGATCATTCACCTGTTCCCTGGAGGTGGATGTCGCTCTAGTGTTGGAGGCATGAAAATGTCCCCAGGTCCCGCTGCACACCCCCAGTCTTATTACACTGGGGGCATGCCCAGCACTCCAGAGATGCCGGGGCCCGGGCTGTCCCCTGGACTGCCGTCTTCTCCTCAGTGACTGGCAGCGAACACTGCACAATAACATCACAATGCAGCGCCCGGCTATAGGGTCAATGAGCAGTGCGATTCGCACCCCCCATGCCCCTCTAGTGACACCACTGCCCCTGATCTGACCTTTAGGCCAGCATTGGACTAGCCTATTGGTGAGTAATGTAGCCGGTCGGGATGCCGCTTGTCAGAATACTGACGGCGGCATCCTGACAGTGAAAATCCTGACAGCGGTAGGTAAGTATACTACCACTAACCCTAACCCCAACCCTCCCTCCCCGGTGCCTAATCTTAACTCCCCCCAGTGCCTAAATTGAACCTTCCATTCCCTGCACCCTAAACCTAAGCCTCCCTCCCCGGTGCCTAAACCTAATCTCCCCCCTAGTGCCTAACCCTCCACCTAGTGCCTAACCCTAACCCAGTGGTTCCCAAAGTGTGCGCCACTGCACCCTGGGGTGCCACGGCGCTGTCACCGGGGAGCCGGGCTGGAGGGGGAAGCAGGTCTCAGGTTTTTTCCCCCCAGTGCATCGTGTATGGAGCCAGAGGTGGGGAGGGAGGTGGCAGTTAGGCACTGTCACTTTGGTGCCGGAGGGAAGCTGTTTTTTTTTTATTTTAGTGCCTTGCGATATGAGCTGAAGCTGGACCGGAGGCGGGGCGGTGGTTAGATTTGATCACACGTGAGCCTGCAGTGAGCTGGGCTGGGCTGCCTGTGTTGACGCTGTGGCTGGAGGATATGAGGAGCTGAAGAAGTAAAGTTGGCTCCTGTGGAAAGAATAGGAGGGAGGAGGGAGGATATGACCTGCACTGGTATAAGTACTGTCTGTATACATTAAGGAGGGGGCCCACATAGGGAACTATAGGGGGGTAGGGATGACTGTAGTGAAACACAGGGAGACACATGGAGGGGGTTGCACAGAGAGACTCATGAAGTGGAAACTATAGTAGGGGGGGTGGATATGACCTGCACTGGTATAAGTACTGTCTGTATAGTGTAGGGAGGGGTCCATATAGGGACCTATAGGGGGTTGGGGATGGCTGCAATGAAAATCATTGAGGAGGGGGCTACAAAAAATACATATGGAGGGGACTGCACAGGGAGACACATGCAGGGTGCTGCACAGGGAGACACATGGGGGGTTTGCAACGGAAGACATATGGAGGGGGCTCCAAAGGGAGACATGGGGGGGATGGAAAGGGAGACACACGGAGGAGGGGCTGCAATGAGAGACATATGGATGATAGAGCTGCAATGAGAGACACATGGATGGGGCTGCACATGGAGACACATGGAGGGGGGGGTGAAAGGAGAGACACATGGAGGAGAGGGCTGCAGTGAGAGACACATGGAGGGGGGGTGAAATGAGAGACACATGGAGGGGGGTGCAATGACAGACACATGTAGGAGAGGGCTCCAAAGGGAGACACATGGAGGAGAGGGCTGCAATGACAGACACATGTAGGTGAGGGCTCCAAAGGGAGACACATGGAGGAGAGGGCTGCAATGAGAGACACGTGGAGGGGGGTGCAGTGACAGACACATGGAGGAGAGTGCTGCAATGAGAGACACATGGAGGAGAGGGCTGCAATGAGAGACACATGGAGGAGAGGGCTGCAATGAGAGACACGTGGAGGAGAGGGCTGCAATGAGAGACACATGTAGGAGAGGGCTGCAATGAGAGACACGTGGAGGAGAGGGCTGCAATGAGAGACACATGTAGGAGAGGGCTCCAAAGGGAGACACATGGAGGAGAGGGCTGCAATGAGAGACACGTGGAGGGGGGTGCAGTGACAGACACATGGAGGAGAGGGCTGCACAGGGAGACACATGGAGAGGGGGGTGCAATGAAAGACACATGGAGGGGGGTGCAGTGACAGACACATGGAGGAGAGGGCTGCACAGGGAGACACATGGAGAGGGGGGTGCAATGAGAGACACATGGAGGGGGGGTGCAATGACAGACACATGGAGAAGAGGGCTGCAATGAGAGACACAAGGAGGAGGACACATTTTGTTGCATTTTGTTTTTATTTTGTTCTTATTCCTTTCGGTGAGTGCAGTAAATTGTTTGTTGAAAGAACTATAATTAAAAAAATATATATATATAAATTCTTTTTCCTTGGATTTATGTGTATTATTTTGGAAACAAGTTAATAAGTATTTCTGTCCTGATGTAAATACTAATTACGTAATATTGACCCATCTACTTTAAAAAAGGGATTGGTCGGTAATTATTTTGGTTTGGGGTGCCTTGAAAAAATCATGGAGACCTAAGGGTGCCTTGAACTGAAAAAGTTTGGGAACCACTGCCCTAACCACTAACCCTACACCTAACCCTTGATACTTACCGGGATGCCGGCGGTTGGGATACTGGAGCTGATGCTGGTATTTAGACCTTTGGCATCCCGCATGCCGAGATACCTGTTATATCCCATTAAGGTATAGAGTTTGTGAATTTTTTCCCTGGTAATAGGGAAATTGAATTCTTGAAATGCCTGTATATTCGCATAAAGTGAACTTTAGTTTTGAGTTTTTGTTTTCTGCACTTAGGGCCTGATTCAGCACTTCTGATCACAGACTGATAATTATTGGGAATCCGTGCGTACGCAGGACTCGTTCTGCACATGTCCAGTACGGGCCCGTGTGATCGCATGCAGGCCCCCGTATGCTTCTGGCTGATTGACAGGCAGAGGCATTTACTGGGTGGTGCGGGGACTGCCTGCGCTCCCAGAAATGGGGCATGTCGCCCCCATTTTCTGGGAGTGGCAAGGCCAGGACCAGCGTCAATGGATGCGGATCCATAGCCTTGCATGCTGGCCAGCTTGCATAAACTGAGGCTTACTCAGCTGGCCGGGGCCGTCCAACATCGCGACCAATGTTCACAATGGTGATCCTAGGCTGCGACCTACAGTAGGTCACATCGCTGGGATCGCAGATGCAGCAGGGGGTGTCATAGACCTCCTACTGCATTTGCATTTTAGCAAGGACAGCATTGCACAGCTGCTTGTGTGCGGCTTTGAAATTCCGTCCTATGCTGAATCACCCCCTTAGGTTTTTTTTTTTAGATTTTTAATGTTTTTTATGTTTTTAACACAGCATTTAAAGTACAAATTTGACTGGTAATTTGACCAAGAAATCTAAAAAGTGGAAGCACTGCCTTAGACCAGTAGGTCCAATCGTACGTGTCCCTGCCCTCACCTCTTGTTCTATCCACGAACAAGAAGACATTGACAATGTCAGTTTCTGCTCATACCAAGTTGCTTTTTTTTTTTCTAACTTCAATACTGTAAAGTACACTCACGCATAATAAAAGGCAATAATAAAAGAGAATTATATCAAAAGAAACATGCAGTGGGACCTTTTGTTATAATCACACTTTTTATTTGTATTGCTTCACAATTATTTGTCTTAGGTCATGTCTTTTTTTAAATATTTTGCTAACTGAATTTATATTTTACTACTAAGAAGAAATAAAAGTTATATTTTAATCTAATGTAGTGCATCATAAAAAAAGACAACTCCTGTTTGCTCTCTGTATATAAGCGTTCTACTTAGTTGTCATTAGTCTGCACCCCCAATACAATACGATTATAAGAACAATAGTGTAAAGATATACATATTTGAATCAACCATATGGGGTTAACTCACATAGGATTAACGATACTGGATCAGAACCTCTATATACCCCTGAAATGGGAGGGGCTGGGCTGCACATCCTAATATTAAACATGATAATAGGTGCTACCATGCTGAGGCTAGTAGTTCTACAGCAAAAAGGAGAGGGGGGGGGGAGGAGCAGGTGCACACTATAAGCACTAAGAATACAAATGATCAAAATATCTATAATAGACTGCAATAATTAACATGGTTTTAAATGTAAGTTTCTTAGTACATGTTTGGCCAAAGATGTACGTCACGGTGAACCATATACAGGTGGGTCCCTAACATCTCTAATACTAACACACTAACAGTGGCGGGCTGGGCCGGGGGGCAGGGTGCCATGTGCCCCCTGGGCCGCAGCGTCATGTGGGCCGGTGCAGTCTGTGTCACTGTGACACTGACTGCACCGCTCGTGTAGCGCTGACCGGACGGAGTCTGGTCAGCGCTACACAGCCGCCGGAGCCAGCAGCTGTGTGTTTGCTGTAATCAGCAGCCGCTGAGAGTCTGTCAGACTCTCACCGGCTGCCGCTGCTCCCACTGCGGGAGCCATCTGCCGGCTCCCGCAGTGGGTAATGGGAGAGCCGTCGTCATGACGACATCTCTCCCATAATGCAAAGCGGCCAGAGGAGCCGGTGGAAGCATCGGGACCAGGAGCGGGAGTTTCAGGTAAGTGTTTTTTTTTTAATTAAGTCTCTCCCTACTGGGGGGGGGGGACTACTGGGGGCACTACCAGGGGGGGGATTACTATGGGGGCACTACCAGGGGGGGATTTCTATGGTGGCACTACCAGGGGGGGATTACTACTGGGGGCACTACCAGGGGGGTGGATTACTACTGGGGGCACTACAAGGGGGGGACCTCTACTACTGGGGGCACTACAAGGGGGGGACTACTACTACTGGGGGAACTACAAGGGGGGACTACTACTACTACTGGGGGCACTACAAGGGGAGGGGACTACTACTAGGGGCACTGCATAGGGGGGAGGGGACTACTACTAGGGGCACTACATAGGGGGAGGGGACTACCACTGGGGGCACTGCGAGGGACCACTGCTGGGGGCTCTATATAAAGGGCAATACTGGGGGTACTGCATAGGGGGGAGACTACAACTGGGGCCACTATTTAAGGGACATTGCATAAGGGTTACCACTATTGGGGGCACTGCATGGGGGGGTGGACTGCTACTGGTGGCACTGCATAGGGGGTACCACTTTTGGGGGCACTATATAAGGGGCTTACTACTGGGGGCACAAGGGGCACTGAACAGGGGGGACCACTACTGGGGGCACAAGGGGCACTGCATAGGGAGGGATCACTACTGGGGGCACTACTGGAGGCCTGCATAAGGGTGTTATCTCCTGTGGCACACGGGGGCACTGCATATGGGCACTACGACAGGGGGCTGCCCCTAATCTTTATTTTTACCTTACATTAATCCCATATGGACCCGCCTCCTCCCTGAAACACTTGAGGGGGGGCGGCGCTGTAGCACGCACGTTCTTTGGGCACCCTGGCTACACACTACTCCTCTGCCAGGGCCGCCTGCATGCATTTGCCCCCCAGGCTAAAAGTTGCCAGCCAGCCCCTGCACACTAATTAATTTATCTAGGTCTTACCTATCATAGAGCCCATTAGATGTGTGTACTGCAATGCAAGGACCCATACCAGATAAAATCACCTGGGGCAGGCAGGAAGAGTGCTAGCCCAAAGAATTGGTCTCACCTTCAGAATGTACCTTAAATACACACACACAGGAAATGGGAGGGGCTGGGCTGCACATCCTAATATTAAACATGATAATAGGTGCTTCCATGCTGAGACCAGTAGTTCTACAGCAAAAAGGAGAGGGGGGGGATGAGCAGGTGCACACTATAAGCACGAAGTGCTTATAGTGTGCACCTGCTCCTCCCCCCCTCTCCTTTTTCCTCTATATACCCCTGCCTGTACCTTCTAAAATCCTTCCTATAAACCTCTAAGGATGATGCTAATTTGCATACGCAGTCATACAGTAAATAAAGACTTAAGCTGGCCACACACTAGACCAACTTACATCCAACCAGCCAACTTGTTGATTGGTTGGAATGAAAATCTGGTAAGGAATGAAAGCAAATGACAATCAGCAATTTGCTCCCAAACGCCGGAAAATTAACAAAAACTGTTGTCTGACGACCATTTTCATCTGTTTTCTGGCATTTAGGAGCAAATTGCTGATCATCATTTACTCCTATTCCTTACCAGATTTTCATTCCAACCAATCAACAAGTTGGCTGGTTGGATGTAAGTTGGTCTAGTGTGTGGCCAGCCTTAGACCTGGAATCTGTGGTTCCAAAGCACAAGTGTTATTCAAGTAAAAGTTCAGACAGTTACACGCAATTGATCCAGACACAATTTAGGCGCAAAAGGAATTATGCAGACCCAAGTACAGTATACACACGCAGCGCTTCCGGACCCGAAGATAGGCATCAGCAAGAGACACCTCGTCATTCGGCATTCAGCACGAAGACTTAGAACCCAGCATTTGAGCGCACACATTTATACCCCCCCAGAATAGACAGGACAATAGAGAAGTTTGTTGCTGATGTCATTGGTTCCCAGGGGAGAAGCATCTGTTACAGAGCATTTAGCAGGCTGGTTCAAAATAGACTCTCCCTGCCTCTAACAGCTGGGGATCTTTCCCTTCCCGCCCCCTGCAACATCCTAACAGTTGTTCATGAAATATACATTTTGTTGCTTGTAGGCTCTGCGATCCATAACTCGAGAATGCATGATGTGATCTCCCCACTGATAACACTGGAATACTGTAAAAAGAGTACGCATCAGTACGAAACCAAACATGACTTGTTTAGCATGTATAAAACCTTAGTTATCAAATATCTTTATTTCTCAGCATTTAAACTAACTGAACCAACTTAAATCATATACTTTAAAGCTTATTACACCTTATGTGTGAATATGTAATGTGTGAGTATTCGGGGTTTGATATAAGGACGCTAGTTAACTTGGGGCAGATGCGTGCGCATACAGCTAATAAAACAGCGGTTTCATACAAAGTCCTATGCATTCGCTAATATGCGACTAGTTAACAGCGCAATTGTGTGTATTAATGTGTGTATGAGAAATGGTGAAAGATGCAATCGCATGGTGCTAATAGTATTATCGCCACATGTACTAAAATGTGAGTTTATTTAAAATAGCGCTTAGGCGGCCATTCGCAAAATGGCGTCTTGCGATCTCATTTTCAAGATGGCGTTGTTGTGATTAAATCTTAAACTGAACTTGTTTCAGCCAATTATTCAGCTTCGACAGTCCAGCCTTTGATAGCAAACAACATGCTATCACAATCTGCTCTTAGAATTTAATTTAGGCTTACATTTACATATTATTTAATGTTATTGTGGGATGGCACAAGGTGGTTCTTAATCCATCAATAATGTGTCTCTGGGTGGGGACATAAAACTACTATTATACGCACACCGCGGATCTTGGAAGATCATGTGAAAGGTGTGGGAATGCACCAGTCTTATAACAGCAGTCTTGAAGGGGAATTGAGACTTTACATTATCTGAGGTGTTCTATAGATAACATTTCAATAATACATTCTATGCATGTCTAAATATAATACATCAAACGATAGTATTTCCTAGTTCAGGGTTGTAATGCAGTTCTATATTTACCTCGGTATACATATTGTCATTACTGACCACCATCATAGTTTCATTCTTACGTTTTACTCTGTTTTTACATTTTCCACACTTCAATACAATAGGAACACACCAGATGCATATGCCAATTATTATGATGACAATCAGTATAAGGATTAAGAATTTGCGTATACTGGCGATCACTTCCTGGACCCATTCCCCTAGGCCTGAGAACCATTTCACTGGGTTCAGCCATAAAACCCATCCTTCTATCTTCTCCCCTACTTCAGCCACTGAAGCGTTATGGTTCTTACGAAATTCCCACTTTAGCTGCAGAATTTCATCCATCTTCCGGTCTATCACCTCCTTGGGGTCGCTGGTATCATTGGTGACATAGGTGCAACATTTTACTCCAAATTTGGTGGCCAATGTTACGCAATACCCTCCAGTAACAGCAGTTAAGTAATTCAGCACTAGCCTGTGTTGCACTAATTCTTTCTTGTACGCTTGCAATTCTCTCCCTGTATACCAGAATGTGTCATCTTACATCTCGGTGATATTATCTATAAATTTAGCAAGTTCCTGGATATATCTAAAATTTAATGTACCCCGAGCGATCCTGGTGGGATCCAATGCGACTAAAATGTGAAAGCCAGTTGCCTCACTGATTAACTGAGTGGCTTTATGTACGTCACCAGGTATCATATTTCTTTTGCCTCTGTGTTCATATTGTGTGTGAAGATATGGTGACGGTGTGTTTTTATGTATACCCAGCATTTCAACATGTCTGAGGGTCATAACTTCTGGGACTACTCTTCCCAGGTAACACAAACCTTCGGAACTCAGGGAGAGACATTTATACGCTTTTCTTCCACAGATAAAATATACATTATCAGGGAGAACATAAGGAATGGTATGCATCATTATCATTAAGCACATTTCCCTTGCAAATAATCCTATTTCTGGGTCTTCCATCTGGTACATGCAAGTTTCTGGCTGTATTATTTTAGCACAATAACCATTTGGCACCTTACCAATAATTTCTTTGGTGGAACTCAATGTATACTGATACCTAAAATGTTTCCCACCAGACTTAATGGAGCATAACAGATCATGGTTTATGGACTCATTATCAGCTCTTTGTGAGAAGGTCATCGTCTGATTATTCCCCGTCACTTCCCAACTCCCGTGTCTATTGGGGTTGGTTATGTTTATGCACAAAAGTGATTTATCTACTTGGAATTGATGGAGTTTGAAATGAGGTGGTTTGGATGAGAGAAATTTTCCATCCAATGTTTTCCCTTTTTGCAATTCTAAAATTTCCGTTATATTCAGCGGAAATGGCACCAACCCTACGTTATGCTGTCCCTGTGGAACATGTGAACACACCCAGCAATCAGTTTGATTTAATACTTTGCTTACCATGCTATGATAATCCTCTAGAGGATACCCACCCCAGTACGGATTATATTTAGGTTGGCACCGTTGGATACAGTTCTCATCAACTAGGGACCCACAAAGCTCACAAATACAGGAATCTTTAGATGATAAACCTCCACACCTTCCCCGAGTATCCGGAATGACAGCTCTCTTAACAATAACAGTACTAAGATTGGTCAGACACTCCCCTGATTGGCATTGCACTCCTCCTGACTCCACTCCATCAGCACTGCCATCAGCTCCCGTTTCCTCAATCGGTCCCCCATCACAGACACTGGATATCCCCGAACTGACCAGGATGGTGAACACTCTAAAAGAGAATATGAAAATGAACACAGCAAGCCTGTCCATTGTCACAACAAGATCTGCAAATTTCTCTCAGTTCAGGTATCTCACTACAACCTGTTCAATCCTCCCGGAACAAGCTCGCGATCGACAGGTCCACACTATCAGCTTTGTCTCCGACTTGTTTCTCCACCGGTTGATTGACCTTTTTGCAGTGAGTGGAATGGACCCAGGTATCTCTCTCGGCCACCTTCAAAGATGTAGTACTCGTCAGCAGCACCTGGTATGGACCCTCCCACCAATCAGTCAAACAACCTGAACGCAAGAAATTTCTGATCATTACATATTCTCCTGGTTCAACATCATGACAGTTAGTTTCAGGCATATCATTAGACAACAATTTCAGTTTCTGCTGCTGTTGCTATAACTGCTTACTCATTGATATAAGATACTTTACAGTTACCTCGTTGTTACCCTTCAGGTCTAAAAGATGTTTTATGTGTCGGGAATGTGCAACTGGTGTGCCTGCTGCTGTCATAAAATTTCTCAGATGCCATAGAGCCCCAAAATTGTGTACCACCCCGAACGCGTACCTCGAGTCAGTGTAAATGTTAGCAGATTTGCCTGCTGCCAGTTCACATGCTCTAGTCAGTGCTACTAACTCTGCCACCTGGACTGAGTGAGGAGGACCGAGAGGTTTAGCTTCTATGATGTCTGTGTCATTTACAACGGCATAACCTGTACATAATTCACTTGTGTCTGTTTGTCTATGACAACTCCCATCCGTATAAAAAGTTACATTCACATTCTCTAAAGGTGTGTCATGTATGTCAGGTCTAGCAGTAAAGGTCTGATTCAGATATGTCATACAATCGTGCGTATCATTATGTCTACCGAACTCGCCTCCCGCCAGCAACTCCTCTCCTTCCGCCCTTTGTACAGCATGTTGTACATATGGTAGGTATGTTGCTGGATTCAGCGTACTGCAACGTTTAACAGTAATATTTGCAGGAGCGATTAGAGCTAGTGCCCATTTGGTTAACCTAGCCGAGGAGACGTGTCTGGTTTGAGCTGAGTTCAACAGAGCAGATACAGCATGGGGAGTGTAGACAATGATATCATGGCCCAATACTACGTCCTCACTTTTTCTCACCAATAGAGCGGTAGCTGCTACACTTCTCAAACAGGTGGGGAGTGATCTTGCCACAGTGTCCAATTGGGCACTGTAGTATGCTACGGGCCTACTGGCATCACCATGTTTTTGTGTAAGGACACCTGCAGCACAACCATCGGCTTCCGTACAATACAAATCAAAAGGTTTTTCATAATCAGGCATTCCCAATGCAGGAGCTTTCGTCAGACTATCCTTAAGATTAAGGAAAGCCTGCTCTGATTCCTCTGTGTGTATGACACGATCGGGCTTTGAGGAAGAGACTAATTTCTGTAAAGGTAAGGCCAAAACAGAAAAACCTGGGATCCACATTTTACAGTATCCACACATTCCCAAGAAGGTACGAATTTGCTGTTGATTCTGCGGCAGTGTCATGTTTTGTATGGCCTGGATTCTATCTGTTGTAAGATGTCGTAACCCCTGGGTTAGGCAGTGTCCTAAATATTTTACTCTGGATTGGCACGGCTGTAGTTTGTCCTTAGCCACCTTGTGTCCTGTTTGTTAGAGATGAAGTAACAAAAGTTTAGTATCATTCAAACATGACATAAACGAGTCAGAACATAGCAATAAATCGTTCACATATTGAATTAGAACAGATCCATTGGCAGGTTGAAGAGATTGTAAACAGTCATGCAATGCCTGGGAGAAGATACTGGGGTTGTCTATGAAACCTTGGGGTAACCGTGTCCATGTGTATTGTAAACCTCTGTATGTAAATGCGAATAGATACTGACAGTCAGGATGGAGAGACACAGAGAAGAAAGCAGAACAGAGGTCAATGACAGTGAAATGGGTTGCATTTGGTGGGATCTGCTTCAAAATGACAGCTGGATTTGGCACTACAGGGAATTGGCTCTCTACTACCTTATTAACACCTCTAAGGTCTTGTACCAGCCTATAACCCCTCCCACCACTCTTCTTCACCGGGAAAATGGGACTGTTGGCTACACTAGCTGTACGAACTAAAATTCCCTGTTGCAATAATCGCTCAATTATTTGAAAAACCCCTAATTCTACCTCCTGTTTTAATGGGTACTGGGGAATTTTTGGAGCTTGCCTACCGCTTTTTAAATATACCATTACGGGACTTACGTTTGCCATTAATCCAGTGTCCTGTCCATCTTTAGTCCAAAGAGAATCTAAAATTAGGGGCAACATTTCATCTACCTGTGATGGAGTTTCATTTAAAACTGTAGAGTGATACATTATCCTTTGAGGACTGTCTAACATATCCCGCACCTTGTATACCATTCTCTCTGGGATATCTAAAAATACACCATCAGGGGTGCAATATATAACACATCCCATCTTACATAACAAGTCTCTGCCCAGTAGGTTAGTAGGAGCTGCAGCAGCCAGGAGAAAAGAATGCCTGGTATGCAATGGCCCAATAGTAACCTCTGTGGACTTTTTTAAAGGATAATGTTCCACTTTACCTGTTACACCCATTGTTGGTACTGTCTAGTTGGTCACCTGCAAATTAACAGGAGATTTTATCACTGACCTGGTCACCCCTGTGTCTACAAGAAAAGTATATTCAGTACCAGCTACATCAACCATCATGCAAAAAAATAGGATAGACACAGCTCACCAGCGCAATCACATAAATAAAATAGTATTAGAAAGGTAAATGATGTTAGACTCAAATCCTTTTATAGTAGTCCTCAAAAGAAAAGGATTCTTGGTCCGGTCTTTTCAATGGTCAGTCGTCATGAACCCCCAAGAAAAGAATAAAAGGGGTATATATAGTGTAACACAATTTAATAATCCAATTTTAAAACATGATACAAACAACAAAAATGACGTGGACTAATGAATCCCCCAACAGCTGAATAGGTAACAATTACCAGATCTCAGGAAAAAACTTGCATCAAACAGTCCTTGAGGAACAGTAGATGGTGTATTCACCAACAGGCATCAAGGATCCACAGCCGGCTAGGATTCCTTTTTGTCACCAGTATTCAATCAGCAGGGGCCTCAGTCCATAAACACCGACGCGTTTCCACCCCTGTCCTGGGGTCTTTTTCAAGGTGCAGCAGCAAGCAGAATGACTTAAACTGCTAAACAACATTCTATATATACCCAGACTAACCTATCATCTCAGCGCTAGCACAGCTGGTTCCTATACATAAATTGACTACAAGTCCCATGAACACCTGCTGTGCTAGGCCTTTCAATAAGGAGCTAAACCTCCCCTACGTCGAACCGGAAAGCCTCCATAATCACCCTATTATTGCTGGATTTGCTCCTTTCCATAATACGTTCTGTTGTTATGGGAACCGTCTCCATAACAATCTGAGCGCTATCGCTGTGTTCCATACGAAACGTCACTTCCGGGTAGTTACCCGAGTAACCGGGGACTCCTTTACAATTTATTTGTTTTGTTGTTATGGGAGCCATCTCCATGACGATCAGGACGCCAACGCTGTGTTACACGCGGAGAATCCCTTCCGGATAGTTGCCGGAGTGGCTAAGGACTCCTTTATAATAAAGTCCTGTATCTTCACGTCTTTAATACTTAGCTGTGAATTGTCATCCAGCTTATCGTCATAATGGAGTCCTGCATATACTTGAGGCATCCGGTATTAATTTCTAAAGCGTAGGACATGGAATACAGACTTTATTCTCTACAATAAAAAGGGAATGATATCAATCAACACAGGAATATAAAAAATAAAATATATACCTTAAATAAAAACAGGACCTTAAAATCAATAATAAAGTGCCCAGTGCAGGTGAGTGGGTAATAAAAAAACTTATAGAAACCATTTAACTTCAAAATCGAGATTTAACCCTCCAGGCTTCAAAGTATTAAATTCATATATTTTCTGCATTTCCAGCTTAGCTAATTGACTTGCCAAATCCCTTTGTCTCCAGTTGCCTTTTACCCAAGTCAACCCCACAAATCTTTTTATACCCGAGGGGGAGCAATTATGATGAATTTTAAAATGGTTGGACAATGCATGCGTCTCTAGCCCTTTCCTAATGTTCCTTAGGTGCTCACTAATCCGCACCTTAAGTGGCCTACTGGTACGACCTATATAAAATAGGCCACAATTACATTCAATCGCATAAATTACATTGCTGGTATTACATGTTATAAATTCTCTGATTGGGTTATTTCTCCCATTTATCTCAATTTCAATTGTTTTCATGGTTCCATTTCCAGAAATATGTCTACATCCCAAACATAACCCACAGCGAAAGAAACCTTTTGATTTAATGGTTGCAACAGTTTTCTTCTTGGGTAAAGCACTTTTTACCAGAGCCGATTTAATAGTAGGTGCCTTTCTATAAATACATTTGGGTACTACTGGTAATAGTGTACCAATCACTGAATCCTTTTGAAGGATTTTCCAATGTTTCTTAAGAGAATTTTCTATTAATTTAAATTGACTACTGTAGGAAGTGATGAAAGCCCATTCATACACTCCTGAATCTTCAACCTTTGATTTATCTTTCAAAAGATCTTCTCTTGGAATTTGGTCTACTACCTTCAGAACATCATTTATTTTCTGTTCTTGATAACCACTCAATTTGAAATTAGACACCATCTCTCTCGATTGTGCCAAATAAGTATCTGTATTGGTACAATTTCGCTTCAATTGTCTCAATTGGCTGCCTGGAATTGAGTGTATCCAATTAGAATGATGGCAGCTGTCTGCTTGTATATAAGACTGCGAATCTGTAGGTTTTGAATAGTTTTTGGTGTTTAGACAATTATTTTCAATGAATATCATAACATCCAAAAAATTGACGGTATTTTCATTGGCTACAAATGTAAATTCAATATTTAAAATATTATCATTTAAATATCTAAAAAACTAATTTAAAAGGTCCTGACACCCCTTCCATATAAAAAATACATCATCGATGTATCTAAGCCAGGACACCAGGTTCGCACTATATGGGTTAGGGTTCCATATCACTTCATTCTCCCATTCCCCCATAAAAATATTTGCATAACTTGGTGCGAACCTGGTGCCCATCGCTGTCCCTACTTTTTGTATATAAAAAGCATCATCAAAGTTAAAATAATTATTATTTAAAATAAACTCCGCTGCCTCAGTAATAAAATTCTGTAAACCTGGTTGTAACTCGCTTTTTTGTAAGCACATAGTAATAGCTTTTAACCCATCTTGATGATTAATGATGGTATATAACGACCGGACATCTGCTGTAACCATCGTCATACCTTCCTCCCATTGGATTGACCCCAGTCTATTTAAAAGGTCTTTGGTATCTTTCAAATGAGATCTATTTGTGACTACCAAAGGTTGCAGGTAGAAATCTATGAACTCAGATAGATTAGAAGTAGCTGATTTTACTCCAGAGACTATCGGTCTTCCGGGTGGATTGAGGGAGTCCTTGTGAATTTTAGGGAGTATATAAAGAACTGGAATAGTAGGATCTTTCACCATCAAAAATTCACCTTCTCTATCTTTAATGACTTCATTAGTCTTATATTTGGTTATCAGTTCTTGCAACTTCACTAAAATTCTTGTCGTGGGATCAGATCTCACTTTCAGGTATGTTATCTGATCCTCGAGTTGTCGAAACACTTCTTTTTCGTAGTTGATCCTATCTAGGATCACCACTCCTCCACCTTTATCGGCGGGTTTGATAACTATTTCCGATATATCCTTTAGTTCTTTAAGCGCCGTTCTTTCCTTAAATGACAAATTATGATTAAATTTTTTGGGATCTATTTTTTGTATATCATCCTGAACCAACTGGGAAAAAGTCTCAATAAAATTCCCTTTTAAATGCGATGGGTAAAAAATAGACTTTGGTCTAAAAGGAGTCTGTGACCCACTAATTGTTTCTTCTATTATACTCGTGCCCTTATTCAAGAAGAATTTTTTTAAAGTTAATTTCCGTATGTATTTATTCAAATCCACAAATGTGGAAAATTTATTTAATGAAATTGCAGGTGCATATTTTAAACCCTTCTCCAAGACGTCAGTCTGTTCTTTGGAGAGTACATGACTGCTTAGGTTAAATATTTTAACCTTCTTTAATTTCATAGAGTTATTCACATCATTATTTCCAGTAACCTTAACTTTATTCTTTTTATTGAGACTTTTTCCCAGTTGGTTCAGGATGATATACAAAAAATAGATCCCAAAAAATTTAAACATAATTTGTCATTTAAGGAAAGAACGGCGCTTAAAGAACTAAAGGATATATCGGAAATAGTTATCAAACCCGCCGATAAAGGTGGAGGAGTGGTGATCCTAGATAGGATCAACTACGAAAAAGAAGTGTTTCGACAACTCGAGGATCAGATAACATACCTGAAAGTGAGATCTGATCCCACGACAAGAATTTTAGTGAAGTTGCAAGAACTGATAACCAAATATAAGACTAATGAAGTCATTAAAGATAGAGAAGGTGAATTTTTGATGGTGAAAGATCCTACTATTCCAGTTCTTTATATACTCCCTAAAATTCACAAGGACTCCCTCAATCCACCCGGAAGACCGAAAGTCTCTGGAGTAAACTCAGCTACTTCTAATCTATCTGAGTTCATAGATTTCTACCTGCAACCTTTGGTAGTCACAAATAGATCTCATTTGAAAGATACCAAAGACCTTTTAAATAGACTGGGGTCAATCCAATGGGAGGAAGGTATGACGATGGTTACAGCAGATGTCCGGTCGTTATATACCATCATTAATCATCAAGATGGGTTAAAAGCTATTACTATGTGCTTACCAAAAAAAGCGAGTTACAACCAGGTTTACAGAATTTTATTACTGAGGCAGTGGAGTTTATTTTAAATAATAATTATTTTAACTTTGATGATGCTTTTTATATACAAAAAGTAGGGACAGCGATGGGCACCAGGTTCGCACCAAGTTATGCAAATATTTTTATGGGGGAATGGGAGAATGAAGTGATATGGAACCCTAACCCATATAGTGCGAACCTGGTGTCCTGGCTTAGATACATCGATGATGTATTTTTTATATGGAAGGGGTGTCAGGACCTTTTAAATTAGTTTTTTAGATATTTAAATGATAATATTTTAAATATTGAATTTACATTTGTAGCCAATGAAAATACCGTCAATTTTTTGGATGTTACGATATTCATTGAAAATAATTGTCTAAACACCAAAAACTATTCAAAACCTACAGATTCGCAGTCTTATATACAAGCAGACAGCTGCCATCATTCTAATTGGATACACTCAATTCCAGGCAGCCAATTAAGACGATTGAAGCGAAATTGTACCAATACAGATACTTATTTGGCACAATCAAGAGAGATGGTGTCTAATTTCAAATTGAGTGGTTATCAAGAACAGAAAATAAATGATGTTCTGAAGGTAGTAGACCAAATTCCAAGAGAAGATCTTTTGAAAGATAAATCAAAGGTTGAAGATTCAGGAGTGTATGAATGGGCTTTCATCACTTCCTACAGTAGTCAATTTAAATTAATAGAAAATTCTCTTAAGAAACATTGGAAAATCCTTCAAAAGGATCCAGTGATTGGTACACTATTACCAGTAGTACCCAAATGTATTTATAGAAAGGCACCTACTATTAAATCGGCTCTGGTAAAAAGTGCTTTACCCAAGAAGAAAACTGTTGCAACCATTAAATCAAAAGGTTTCTTTCGCTGTGGGTTATGTTTGGGATGTAGACATATTTCTGGAAATGGAACCATGAAAACAACTGAAATTGAGATAAATGGGAGAAATAACCCAATCAGAGAATTTATAACATGTAATACCAGCAATGTAATTTATGCGATTGAATGTAATTGTGGCCTATTTTATATAGGTCGTACCAGTAGGCCACTTAAGGTGCGGATTAGTGAGCACCTAAGGAACATTAGGAAAGGGCTAGAGACGCATGCATTGTCCAACCATTTTAAAATTCATCATAATTGCTCCCCCTCGGGTATAAAAAGATTTGTGGGGTTGACTTGGGTAAAAGGCAACTGGAGACAAAGGGATTTGGCAAGTCAATTAGCTAAGCTGGAAATGCAGAAAATATATGAATTTAATACTTTGAAGCCTGGAGGGTTAAATCTCGATTTTGAAGTTAAATGGTTTCTATAAGTTTTTTTATTACCCACTCACCTGCACTGGGCACTTTATTATTGATTTTAAGGTCCTGTTTTTATTTAAGGTATATATTTTATTTTTTATATTCCTGTGTTGATTGATATCATTCCCTTTTTATTGTAGAGAATAAAGTCTGTATTCCATGTCCTACGCTTTAGAAATTAATACCGGATGCCTCAAGTATATGCAGGACTCCATTATGACGATAAGCTGGATGACAATTCACAGCTAAGTATTAAAGACGTGAAGATACAGGACTTTATTATAAAGGAGTCCTTAGCCACTCCGGCAACTATCCGGAAGGGATTCTCCGCGTGTAACACAGCGTTGGCGTCCTGATCGTCATGGAGATGGCTCCCATAACAACAAAACAAATAAATTGTAAAGGAGTCCCCGGTTACTCGGGTAACTACCCGGAAGTGACGTTTCGTATGGAACACAGCGATAGCGCTCAGATTGTTATGGAGACGGTTCCCATAACAACAGAACGTATTATGGAAAGGAGCAAATCCAGCAATAATAGGGTGATTATGGAGGCTTTCCGGTTCGACGTAGGGGAGGTTTAGCTCCTTATTGAAAGGCCTAGCACAGCAGGTGTTCATGGGACTTGTAGTCAATTTATGTATAGGAACCAGCTGTGCTAGCGCTGAGATGATAGGTTAGTCTGGGTATATATAGAATGTTGTTTAGCAGTTTAAGTCATTCTGCTTGCTGCTGCACCTTGAAAAAGACCCCAGGACAGGGGTGGAAACGCGTCGGTGTTTATGGACTGAGGCCCCTGCTGATTGAATACTGGTGACAAAAAGGAATCCTAGCCGGCTGTGGATCCTTGATGCCTGTTGGTGAATACACCATCTACTGTTCCTCAAGGACTGTTTGATGCAAGTTTTTTCCTGGGATCTGGTAATTGTTACCTATTCAGCTGTTGGGGGATTCATTAGTCCACGTCATTTTTGTTGTTTGTATCATGTTTTAAAATTGGATTATTAAATTGTGTTACACTATATATACCCCTTTTATTCTTTTCTTGGGGGTTCATGACGACTGACCATTGAAAAGACCGGACCAAGAATCCTTTTCTTTTGAGGACTACTATAAAAGGATTTGAGTCTAACATCATTTACCTTTCTAATACTATTTTATTTATGTGATTGCGCTGGTGAGCTGTGTCTATCCTATTTTTTTGCATATTCTGTTTGGTGGAGGTGAGGAGAACTCCTTTAGACACAGAATACCTTAGCTGCTCTGATCACGCCTTGCGCACTCTAGTTTCTTCACACACTGTTTCAATACATCAACCATCATGACTGGTTCTTTCCTAGTACTTCCTGTTAACCTGACTATCTGTAGACTACAGGTATGACCTGACCCCTAGCATTGGCTACCATTCTCCAATAAAACATTTACATCTACAATTGGAGCTGGTACCTGCTGAACATTTGCTGGCCTCTATGCATATCCCTTATGGGGATATCCAGGTCTTCCCTGATGTGGGGTCCCTACTCTTTTTACTGTACAGTTTCTACTTAAGTGTCCCTTTTGTTTACAGTTAAAACATGTTCGTGTATCGGGTGAAGACATGTGGTGTTGTGAGGTTTGCGCAGAGGGTAAAGGTGGTGGATATGGGTAAGGATAGGGAGGGTAAGGGTATTGTGGGGGATAAGAAGTTGGTGGGTAGCATGGGACCTGTGGTTGCATCGGGTTAGTGGGATAGAGTTGTGTTTGTTTGTTGCGTGGGGTTAGTGAGAGCACATACTTGTTCAGAAGTGAGTGTGTGTGCAAGTGTGTCTGTTGGCTGTGATGTTACCGTCATTCCCTCCAGAGCTTGTATACTGACAGCCATTAGTTTTTCGCTCTGGGCTTCTCTCTTCTTGGAGATGTTTTTATCATGTTCAATGGCGGTTTCTATGAGGGTATCTATTGTGAGTCCCCGCCAGCCAGGCTGTGAGGTCTGAACCTGAGTTTTTAAACTCTCTTTCAGACCGTCCACAAGTACTGTAACTATCATTCCCCGGTGGTGAGTGCTATCTTCAAAATCCTCTATCCCAGTGTACTGGGTGATAGCCTGCAGAGCCCGATCGCAATAATCTTCTGCAGTTTCACTCTCCTTCTGCTTAATGGTGAAAATTTTGTTCCAGTTAACTACTACTGGAAAATATATACCCAATTGAGTTACAATGCGGGAAATGTTACCTTGGTTTACTTGGTCTGTTAAGGGAACGTCACCATCCAATACACAATCCGTGATAAATTTTGTCACATCGGTATTGCGTGGCAGACAGGTCCTTGACACCACACGCCAATCTTTATTAGTGGGTTCATGTGAACTACCCTAATTTCTCAAAAATATTTGACATTTGGCTAATTCCTTTTTGGGATCGGGGAAATCATTTATGATGGATTTTAGTTCTGCTCTTGTCCAAGGACAATGTATTACTACTTCACTCGTGGGCACTATACCGTTTGCATCTGCATTTCCATTTGGAACAGTTATTGTCCGAATGGGATGCAGACCGGTAGCGCTGCTACCTTTGACCTGATTACCTGACTGGGGGTTTAGTCTGCTGCTGCTATGTATGGTATGAACAACTTCCTCTATGGGTGCAGAGGGCATTAACACTTCCCTTGCTGTTACCGATGGAGATGGTGGCACCACTCGTGATTGTGGTGATGCTGCATCTATCATTTGTACAGCATGGGAAATGGCAGACATTACAATAGGCTCATCATCCACATCATGAACATGTTCTTTATAGGTGCTTAAGAGAGGGTACAAGTTGCTTGTTAAATTTTTATGGGTATTTTTGGTAACTGTACTTGCACCTCCATCCACATACGGTGGGGGAGGTGAGCGTGAACTGCTGGCAATACTGTCCACGATGCTACCTTGCCGCATGGGTGCGCCATTTTGCGGCTCGCCCATATTGCAATTTAGTACCGCGGATGTATTTTCTGGCAATGTGCTCACGACGCTAGTTTGCGTCGTTTGCACATTTTTAAGCCACGCATCCCCTTCATGCTGCCACAGTTTTAAACATTCAAAATATTTAACCTTTTTCTCTCGGGAGCGTATCAAACTGATGTGATCCCGGACATTGTCTAACACATTTTTATCAAAACTACCAATTCTGGGAAACGGTCTAACACTCTTCCTCGTCATATTAAACCATAAATCACAATACCTTACTGCATAAGTACTGTACTTAGTATGCATGATACGATGGTCCGATCCAATTAGCGCCTCCATTAGCAGCACATCATTGTCTAACATCTCTACTGTTTGCGCGGCTCCCATTCTGAGACAACTCCTACGCTTTTCAATAAAGATTTAAACTGGTGAAAGACAATCAAGATACTTTCACTTAACTTACCTGTGGACTATTTAAGTCGGCGGCGCCCACACACCTGGATAATATTTGAAAAAGGCAACTTCCACACCCGGATAACATTTAGTAAGGCAACTTCCACACCTATGAGAGTTTATATGTCGGCTACTCCCACGCACCTCTCTACAACAAAGACAACATGTACACCTGCTACTGTGTATAGAACGGTAAAGCTACTTACCGAGCAGCTAGACTAACCCTTGCACCTAACCCTTAAGGATCATACGATACCCTTAACTTTGTTCAACAAATATTCACTGTTACACACTTTTTTCCTGCGCAGAAAAATAAACGTTAACCAAGATATTGGTAACAATTGAAAAAAGGTAAACCTCAACGGCTTTGTTAAAACATGTGGCAGCCAAACCGGAAGTGCATATACGCTATTGTGCGATTAGCCGCATACACAATAATGCAACTACCACACAACCGTATAATGACTTTTTAGCTGCGTACACAAAAGTGTGTCTTTGCTATGTGCAAACCTGCGACTTAGCCGCGTACTCAGTACTACGGCACCCCTTTAAAAGTAATGTTCTATCAACAGAGGAAAACAAACTTTTTCCTCTCTTGTCCCTGGTTTCTAGTCAGCTTCCTTGATTCACACGGAGATGGATAGCAATCTTTCAGCACAAAGCGGTTGCAGGCAAACCCTGCATGTGGCCACTCCACCCTTTGCTGAAATATCGATAGACGTATGTACCGTGTGAGCAGGTAAGTGACTTCACTACGAGCCCCCAACTAATGATACTGGATCAGAACCTCTATATACCCCTGCCTATACCTTCTAAAATCCTTCCTATAAACCTCTAAGGATGACGCTAATTTGCGTACGCAGCCATACAGTAAATAAAGACCTAAACCTGGAGTCTGTGGTTCCAAAGCACAAGTGTTATTCAAGTAAAAGTTCAGACAGTTACACTTTGCAATTGACCCAGACACAATTTAGGCGCAAAAGGAATTATACAGACCCAAGTACAGTATACATACGCAGCGCTTCCGGACCCGAAGATAGGCATCAGCAGGAGACCCCTCGTCATTCAGCATTTAGCATGAAGACTAAGAACCCAGCGTTTGAGCACACATATTTATACCCACCCAGAATAGACAGGACAATAGAGAAGTTTGTTGCTGATGTCATTAGTTCCCAGGGGAGAAGCATCTGTTACAGAGCATTTAATAGGCTGGTTCAACTAGACTCTCCCTGCCTCTAACAGCTGGGGATCTTTCCCTTCCCGCCCCCTGCTTCCCGCCCCCTGCAACATCCTAACAGTTGTTCATGAAATATACATTTTGTTGCTTGTAGGCTCTGCGATCCATAACTCGAGAATGCATGATGCGATCTCCCCACCGATAACACTGGAATACTGTAAAAAGAGTACGCATCAGTACGAAACCAAACACGACTTGTTTAGCATGCATAAAACCTTAGTTATCAAATATCTTTATTTCTCAGCATTTAAACTAACTGAACCAACTTAAATCATATACTTTAAAGCTTATTAAACCTTATGTGTGAATATGTAATGTGTGAGTATTAGGGGTTTGATATAAGGATGCTAGTTAACTTGGGGCAGATGCGTGCGCATAAAGCTAATAAAACAGCGGTTTCATACAAAGTCCTATGCATTCACTAATATGCGACTAGTTAACAGCGCAATTGTGTGTATTAATGTGTGTATGAGAAATGGTGAAAGATGCAATCGCATGGTGCTAATAGTATTATCGCCACATGTACTAAAATGTGAGTTTATCTAAAATGGTGCTTAGGCGGCCATTCGCAAAATGGCGTCTTGCGATCTCATTTTCAAGATGGCGTCTTGCGGCCAATCGCAAGATGGCGTCATCGCGATTAAATCTTAAACTGAATTTGTCTCAGCCAATTATTCAGCTTAGACAGGATATATATATTTATGAATAAAATATAATTGGTACAGTAGTCACTTTTCTTGTTTCAATGAGGGTAGTTCAGTGGCACAGATGGGTAGGGGGTCAGAGATACACATGGGTTGGGGGTGTTCAGAGGCACACCTGGGCAGGGGAGGTTGGAGGCACACATGGGTAGGGGAGGTTAGAGGCACACATAGGGCTGTAACTAGACTTTATGGTGCCCTGTGTCAGGGAGAGCATTGCCCCCCCCCACTACTTTTTTAAATAGGGGCAATTAGATAGTGCACCTGAAAAAGGGCCATGGCCTCAAGGGGAAGGGCCAGGGAAGAGATAGGGAAGACCAGGAGATGCTGGGTGTAAAAGAAGAGGAAGCTCAGGCTTGCCTACCCTCCCGATTTGGCTGGGAGCCTCCCAATTTTTGGGTACCAATCCTGGCCCTCCGGAAAGGCAGGCAAGCCTCCCGACATTCCCCAACCCTCCCGACCTCCCCCCAGAATCCACTAGAAATCCCCACAGCAGGGGGGGCAGTGACGCGATTCGCGCTGAATAGCGTCATCGTGGCCCCGCCCCCTGCTTCACAGTGCCAAAAATAATGGTATTCTGAAGAGGGGACAGGTTCACTTCTGGCCGGACACACCGCCACCGCTGCTAGCCAACAATCAGCATGTCGGCATGTATGAGGAAGCTACAAGTGAAAATGATAATAAACAGGAAAATTGACAGGCCCAAACAGTGCCCCCTGCCCTGTGGTGCCCTGTGCCATGGCACTGGTCGCACTACCCTAGTTACGGCCCTGGGCACAAATAGGTATGGGAGGTCAGAGGCACACAAGGATAGGAGGAGGGTCAGACGCACGCCCTCCCCATGTGTACCGTTGGGAGTGATCAGAAGCACACATGAAGAGAGTAGTTCTGAGACACACACATGGGTATGGGGTTTCAATGCCCACCAAGAGCCGACACAGACCTGGCCTGTGTCGGCTCTTGGTGGGCATTGAAACCCCTGATGGGGGGTGTGGACTAATCACGGGAGGCTCCCTGCTTCCACTGTAGCCCAGCACAGCAGCGTGTTCTGGGCTGCCGACAGATAAGTGGAAAGGGTGGTGACGTCAGCCCTGGGCCCCCTCCGGGCCAGCCCCCCTCTCAATGCCCCTGGGGGGGGCCGGGGGAACACCTGGTTTGGGGGGGTCAGAGGCCATCACAATGATGTGAGCCCTGAACATAGTACAGCACTGCTAGCACTCCTGGGGGCAATAATACAGTTTGGCCGCCGTCTGCTTGTCCCTGACTGCAGTTCTACTAACTCGGGGAGGCGGCGGTCATCTTGCAGGCGTCGGGCTGGATGCTCATGGTCCTGGAAAGCTCCTATCAGAACCCTAAGCAGTCAACCAGATTCTGCAACAGTTTTAGTTCTTCCAGCGCAAGTTGCACTGTAGTACACAGCATGCACCAAAAATGATATTAAAAATAAAACTTATTATGTGGTTCTGAATGCCATTCCAGAAGACGTAATTTTTCACATGAAGTTCTGGAACGGTGTTCCGGCACAATATAGCCCTGCTTCTGAAACATCTGTATGATTATTGTCCCAAGCACCAAGGGAACTTTCAGAGGTGGACACAGTTTACATTTAGTTGCATCTGTCCAATGTTTTGTCTACTGCTCATGCGTATGAGCTGCACTGCGCATGTGCAGCGATGGTCTTGCGTGCCATCATAGTGTGAACTAGGATGCAGGTTGATGGACAGACAGCGACTCTTTGGGGGAGGTAATGGGTGAGTGGCAACAAAAAATGCAGGCGTGTCTCGACTATTTCAGGGAGGTGTTGCAGCCAGCGACTGCGTCTTCGGTCGCAGTGTCACTGACCCTGACATTTTTCTTGGGATGGGCATTCTGAACAACCATAGGGTTGCTCAGAGGTCCGATGGTGTGACCGATGTTTGAGCAATGCTGCATCTTTTTACGCAAGCTGGGGGTGGGCGTCTCTTTACAAACAGTATTATTGTAAAAAAAAAAAAAACCCACCCGATAATTAACATTCTGACTTGCCGCGGCTACTGGAGCAACTTATCTCCTACTTTCCTTCCTTTTGCGGAATAGCCCGCTGTCCCCATACACTAGTATGGGGACAGAATACATCTTCAGATGGTGAATGCTCCTGCATCGCAACCCGCTCCTTCCCTATGAGAAGGAGGTCCGGGTTGCTATGAGGAATCCTTTTTTGGATCCCTCCGCCCCTGTCCGGCTCCTTCTGCTGGTCGTCTGTGTTCTTGTGCGCATGCGTGACCTGTAGGTCATGAAGGCGCAGCCGCGTCACTGCTCCGATAGGAATTGCACCGGCACTCGTGGCAAGATGAAATGTTCATTATCGGGGTCCGTGATAATTAACATACTGAATAGACCCCTTTGGGTCCAAAAGGTTTGAACACAGATTTTGAATTAAAGTGGTTCCTACTGAGAATATGCATGTACAGTATATGAAACATTCTTTGATCAAAGGAGTATTAGTTGTACATATAAAATAAACCTCTGTATTTATTTATTCTGTAAAATCCTTAAAAAGTATGCTTAGAATTGTAATTATATAGGTTTACATTTAATTACAAATTGAAAGAATTTTCAGATTGTATAATTTTTTGTAAAATGTGTTTTGTATTATTGTATTATTATGCAACTGCTCGTGCCAGGTGTCTGTTGCATACAAAGTAGAGCCATCCAGCCTCTCTCACCTGTGCCTTGACAACCCTCACCTGTGCCTTGAAACCCTCACCTGTGCCTTGACAAAGAACTAGAGGGTTGAAACGCATCAGAAAGCAGGTGAGAGAGGATTCTATTACTGCAAAGTATCCTACAGAGAGATGGCAGTGGTTAACCTAGTCCCGGGCATATGAATTAGACCACCGGGTTTACACACTACATGCTCATTCAACCAGTTTTTCTGGTAGGCAGACTTACAAGAGTCCATTTTTATTCATGTTTGTTTGGATATACATGTTATTGTTGTTTATTTATCCCTTTTTTAAGGGTAAATTTATCTTTAGTAATAAAGAAGATAATGCACTAGAAGTGCTTTCTCTGCTTTCTACAATCCATTCTTTTGAGGAATACATTTAAAAAGAAGGGAAGAACAACCTCAGAAGGAAAAAAATAAAATGAAAAGAGAAGTTTTAAAATAGAAGAAAGAACCATCACAGAGACTTCATGCAATGCTGACTTCATCTATACTATTAAGTAAGTGCATTACCATTAGGGCATGAAAGACGCTACTAGCAACTTTTTCACAAGCAATTATACATTAGACTTTCTTATGTGAAAAATCAGTAGCAGGAACAAAAGAGAACAAAAATGTCTTTATTCACACTGCTGTACTTTCCTTGAAAACCCACCCTGCGTTATTTCTTATTTCTATAGGCGCATACACACACAACTATTTTTTTAATGATTATCAATAACTATATCGTTTATCGTTCAATCGTTGACTTTCAGAGTTAAAATGATGAACGATTATTGTCTATGCGCGTTCACGTTTGTAGTTCAGTCAGACTGACCAACTCAACGATTTTCAGTAAAAGAATATGCAAAAATCATTTGTAGTTCAAAAAAATCTTTCATTACATTTAGTAAATGAACGATTTTAGTACGATTTTCGTTACTTTTTCCCTTGAAAAAAATGAACGTAAATCGTTTACTAAAATAGTTCATTTACTAAATCGTTGTGTGTGTATGCAGCTTATGTATAACTTTATAATTTTGGGTGTGGTGAACCCAGTATTTGAGATAAGCAGCAGGGAAATGCCTAAACGCCAGAGCAGACTTTTTGTTGTTCTTACTATTCTAGTATTTTTACAAAAGACAGTGGCTGCAACATTTGCACATTTTCTCAGATCCGCTGCTTAAGAAGACACAGCAATGATGGCCTTTGCCAGGGGTGTATCTATAAATGGGTGCAGGGTGTGCATGGCACATGGGCCCCCGGGTCCAAGGGGGCACCTGCACCCATATTATTTAAAACTCACCTGTCCTTGGTCCCGCGTCGGGTGTCAGCGCAGCACAGAACACCGCAATATGTCCGCCGTGGCCATTTTGCGCAGTAGACTCTGGGCACACTCTAGTGCCCAGAGTCTACTGCTTCTGCGGTGGCCGGTCAGCCGCATCAGTCGGCTGCCAGCCGCCGGGGAGAGAGGAGGGGGCCCTCCACGGGGAATGCACACAGGCCCCGTCCTCTCTTAGGACGCCCCTGGCCTTTGCGTCCACCTGGACATGCTCATTGGTATGTAGGTGACTGCCTGGTCTTAAAACTTGGGACAGTAGGGGCTTACACAGCAATCCTGCTGATCAGAGGATATATGCGGCTGGAGATGGACTAGGTGGTAATGACAATGGAGCCGAGATGCGACTTAGGTGGCAAGTTGCAACCTTGAGGGTCAAGGTGCAGCACTGGTGCCGAGGTGCGGCCTTGAGGGCCGAAGTACAGCACTGGAGCTGAGGTGCGGCCTTGAAGGTCAGAAAAAGTCACTGGTGCTGAGATGCAGCCTTGAGGGCTGAGGTGCAACTAAGATGGCAGCAGTACAACCTTTTAGGGTCGTGGTGTGACACTGATGCCGAGGTGCATCCTGGAGGGCCCGATTTGGACACAGGTGCTGAGATGCAGCTTAGACAGCAATGGTGCGACCTTGATGGCACTGGTGCCAAGGTGTGGCCTCGAGGGTTGGTGAGAAGCCTTGAGGGCTGAGGTGCAACCTTGAGGCCAGAATTGGGCACTGGTGCTAAAATGCGGCTTTGAATGCCGAGATGCAGCTTAGATGACAGTGGTGTGACGTTGAGGGTCATGGTGCGGCACGGGTGCCGAGGTGTGACCTTTAGGGTATTGTAAGTGGCAAACATAGATGACTGTATACAGAAATGGGAGTCGCCAAGAGAGGTGAATGCCTCCGATGCGACAAGGCCGTAGACTGACCCCAGATACAAATCCACTGAGATGGTCATTAACACAGGCAGGGCAGTACAAGGCATAAAATTACAGTTTACTGGCAGACAGGAATATAGACATACTAACAGAAACCATTATTCACACACAAGGTGTAAACTATCACCAGCTCTGTGGCACTGGTTCAGACAGACTGATAAAAGATCCTGAACCAATGAGGTGTTCTGTTTTCTAGTTCCTATTCTGATTTACCTTTTTATTTTTTAATAGCACAGACTGTAGGCTTCCTCATTTCCCTCATATTGAGGAAGCAAGGCACTGGTTCAGACAGACTGATAAAAGATCCTGAACCAATGAGGTGCGGCTGCACAGATTGACAACTGACAGCTGGGACACTGCACGTCTATCCGGCAGAACTAACAGCACCTGCAGCCCTTCGCCATCTTGGTCTTCCAGCAACTGCAAGCCCCATCCCAGTTAAGCGTCCATGTTGCCTGGTGACCAGGGAGGTAATCAGAGCCTGCAGTTGGATGATATGGCATGATGGTAACAAGCCTTAAGATGCCTGTATATGCTTGTATCCTGTGACCACCAGAATAGCAAAAAATGCTATTCAGTTCTCCGGCTGTTCCAAGATTGAACCCAGTATCCACCACCTGAAACCCTCTGCCAACTATTCTGTGTATACTGCTTTATAGTGGGGGATCAGTGGGAATTAGCCAACACTACCCAGGAAGTGTTGCAGCAGCATGTCCACAAATATATAGAAGTAGGTGCACACAGGTGCCAGTGGTAGGAGAATGTGTGGAAGAGCAGTTCCGGGTGCTGATGTAGTTTCTCACCCACTATACAGTGGGAAGAGTCAGTAACAGGTGGTTACCAATGGTGAGAGGGAATCCCACAGAGTGGTGAAGTCAGCCCACTCAGGTTACTCAGAGACGAGTAACTACCCTCTATTAAACCAGTGACAAAAATCTGTGAGAACCTGGCAGACCAAGGTCATTCAGTCGCAGACCATCTTTCCAGTACTGTGTAGTAGTGCTGAGGTTCAACATCTAAGGGGAAATGCACTAAGCTCTGGAAAGTGAAGAATTGATCAATTGATTATAACACTTGTTCTGCGTACCAATTTGGTCTTTTAGACTGCAATCTGAAGCTTTTTGCCCTACTTTGTGGCAAATACGAGAAGCATTTGTACTTTTTTTTTAAACTTAGTGTCTTTAGTATATAAGGTAGATGTTCCAGCAAAATTGCCCACAGGTATCCATTCCTGCAATTGTAGCAGAATTGCCCTTATAATGTCAATAGTTAATGCAGTGGTATTTGACTCTAATTCCGCTACTAGAAAATCTATTTCTGGGGTCAAGTTCTGCAACATAGCCATAGTGACCTCTTCGTCGTCTACCTTAACTCCAACAGATGCCAATTACTGGGTGTTGGAGAACATCTTATCAATGTATACAGTCATGTTCTTACACTCACTTAGTTTAGTCCCATACAAAGTGCGTTACAAGACCGTTATATCCAAAAGCTGTTTTTAGGGCTATGTACATGTCCTTTGTGGATGCCTTCCCATTGATTATGGAATATACTTGCTGTTCTACAGCTAAGCCTATGGTTCCAATGGATATATCCACCTTTTGGGGATTTGGGTTGTCTCCTGGATCAATTGTGATCTTTCACAGCTTCTCCTGGTTTAACTGCATTTCTATGGTGAATTTCCAAGTAGAGTAGTTCTCCGAGCCTTTCAAATTTATGAAGCTCATATTTGTGTTTGGAGAATACATTTTTATCTTTAATATGAAGTTGTAATCCTGTAGAACGTGTCCTTCACAGCCGCAGTCCTGGGCCCATAACCTATTGGCAGATTCCTGTAAATTAGTAGGTGCTTAGCAAATGAAAGCAAGGAGGTTAATCCACATGTTGATTCCAAACCAGATTAGGTTTTATTGAAGATAACAGGATGTAGGTGATAGAAGATAAACAGCGCTCAATATGATAAATTATCAGTCTCTCTTGGGCTAAGTACTATACAGATGTACAGCACTGACATACAGTAGAGTTCAATAACACAGTGATAGGCTTGGGCACACACAGACCCTTTTATAGAGGCAAGTAAACAAGTCTTGCACCTGCAGTCTAGGCAGCCTGACCATTAAGTTGGTGAATAACATTCACTCAGACATGTGATGTTTATTCAGACTGATGAGTCATGCACAAACAATTAAGAGACAGCATGTAGCAATTAACCATTTAATTACATGTCAACATTTTCTACGTAATTTTCCACTTGCATTCTTCCAAGTGAAACATTATGTCAGCACCTCCTTTCAATGGTTCTCGGATTGGGATTGGCAGAACCTGGTGAACGTGTTATTTCAGTCTCCTCCTGCTCCACAGTTGTCATTGATCATTCATAGACTCGTACAGACTCGTACTGGGATGCATTAATGGCTGCAATAATTCCTGACACTTTCCTGTGAGGTTATAAATTGTGCATTAAATGAATCCTATAAACCCTTAGGGGAGATGTATCAAGAAGTGAAAAAAGTGGAGGAGTGGACAGTGGTTAAGGTGTTCATAGCAACCAATCAGCTTCTAGCTAGCACTTATAAAGTACAATCAATAAAATAATAGGTAGAAGCTGAGCGGTTGCAATGGGCATCCTCTCCACTTCTCCACTCTTTTCACTGATTTATACATCTGCCCTTGCTTGTTAGCCAATTTCAAGAAATGTTTCTCATTCTCATCCACAAGGCTAATTTCCCTCCATGTAGATACTTTTTAGTGGGCATGTCTGATTCTCATATTTGCAAATAATGGGCAAAATTTACTAAGTGGTGGGTTCTAAACCCTGGTGGGTTGGTGGCAGTTTGGTGTCGGTTTTGCTATCTGCAGATTTACTAAGGCCAAAACCTCTGCAAAACCGCCGTCAAAACACATTTTAGAATAGAATGGAACAGTGCTGTCATTTAGAAACCGCTGCAAAATCGCCACCAAACCTCCGGGGTTTAGAACAGAATAGAACCCACTGTCAAACCGTCGGGGTTTAGAAACCGCTGCTTAGTAAATTTTGCCCATTGTCTTTTCTGGCCCCAGTTCCCCCAATTGAGTAATCAGTATTACTTCTTTGACATAAATAGTTTATTGAAAATTTGTAGTACAGCATTAATACAAACGTGACTTTGTACTTTTCTAGTACAGCAGGTGATGCACTGCATAAACTTTGTTAGGCGTTTCACAGGATTGCTACCAGTTTCTTCAGACAGTTTATGCCTATTTTTTTCTGATGGTCCTATTGCTGGAATTAGAATATATATGCTTTTTATCCTTGCAGAGTGCTAACTTCTAGCTTGTTCTGTGCTGGGGATTATTAGCAGATTCGTGTGTTTGGCAGAAATGCTACACACTGCATGCAGATATGGTTCATTGTCTCTAGGCATGTCCTCTTCTCCAATGCTTTTGGCTACAGGTAAGGGAATATGCTCTTAATAATCTGGCTAATTAAACCCTTACTTGCAAGAATTACCAATATTTAGTTTCCTACATCTTGGACAGATAATTACATACCCTTGAATGGTATATACAAGAAAGCATCATACCTAAGGGTCTCAAAATACACAAAAAACCTACCCACAACAAAAACAATGTAATATTCATTGAGAAGTAGGACAGGATCCTATTCGAGTGTTCCACAAAACTTATGCAATTAATTCTAGCAGAAAGGAATACAGAATTGGTCAAAATAGGGGAATGCATCACACAACTGGTTTCTGAACTAGAACCATATAAACAGGATCTGGAATATGTCAACGTAGAAAAAATAACCGAAACACGGCTAGACAGAATTGAGAAAGAGGTGATTGAAGTAAAAAAAGCCAAAATATTAAGAGTCAAATTTGGGATCAAATATAATAAGAGATCCAACATCCATAAAAAAACACACACACACATCTCCAACCCCCCAAAGAAATCAATAAGAAAATAAATGAACATTCAAGCAAATACCTCAAAAAAACCCTGATCTACAAAAAACTCAATCTCACATACCAACAATATATGAAACAAATTCATTCCATACCAGAAGCACAAGATACCAGCATCAATCTCCTGGATCTCACCAGCCATAGCCAGGAGTCAGTTAGGAGTGAAGCGTCATCAGACGACAGTTTTTCAGTTTATTCACTAGAGGAGGAAGAACTAGAAACAGAAGCACTCACGAACTTAGCACGTCTATCATTCGAACAAGGGTGGAAAGACTCGTTCCACCAAAATTCCATATACATTGAATCTATAACACAGGATAAGGGGATCCCAAATACTGCGTCCATTGAAATAGAAGAGATTCCTCATAATTCAAAGGAGTCAACAATTAACGAGATCAGATGGGGGGATTGTTTTTTAGACTTGGGAGTGAGCACAGCCAAACAAAAAATACACACACCCCAAAAAAGAAAATTGAACACACTAGACGTGGATGCAGGGGAGGGCAAACAAAGCAAGGTGGAAGCAGTAGTAGAAGTGAGCCCCCCTCAGAAGCACCTATAGGTATTTTCAATCTCAGCAGCAAAATACTCACCCATCCTCAAATATCATTATTGAACAAAGGGTTAAAATTTGCCCCAAATAATCGATTAAATAAATTCAACACATATTTAGATCTCAAAAGTTTCACAAGAAAATTAAGTCTGAAAAAATATTTTTTGGACAAAAACACCAGCATCGATGGATGCAGATACATCTATACATAAGCATACGGGATTAAAACCCAAATCAAATTTCAATCCCAGCTATATGAAAGGTAATTTTGTCAACACGTTTGAACAAGCAGTTTTAAGAGACATAAAGAAGTTGGACACTAAAACAGGCATGACCCAACCTAATCTCACTAAATCAGAACAGTCAGCCTTAAAAGAACTACAAGAAGATAGAGATTTGGTCATTAAACCGGCCGAAAAGGGGGGAGGAATAGTCATGCTGGATAAACAGGATTACATAAAAGAATCATACAGAATACTTAATGATAGAGACACATATAAAACCCTAAAAGGGGATCCCACAAAGGATTTCCAAAAAGAGTTAAGAGCACTGATTCATGAGGGTAGTACAAAAGGCATATTGAACAAACAAGAACAGAACTTTTTGGATCCCACTTTTCCTGTAATTCCAGTCTTCTATCACTTGCCCAAGGTACACAAGAGCATCACCAATCCAGCGGGAAGGCCCATAACATCAGGCATCAATTCAATTACTTCACCATTGTCAGAATACATAGATTATTTCCTGCAAATCAATGTACTCAACACAAGTACTCAATATCCTCAAAGACATCAAATGGGAGGACTATTGGTTAGCAACAAGCGATGTTACCTCATTATACACAGTGATTGATCATAGTCATGGGTTGGAGAGTGTCAAGTATTTCTTACAACAAGACCCAGAACTCAAAGGAGAACTTTATCCTAGATGGGATAAGGTTCATCCTGACACATAACTATATGTGGTTCGAAGAGGGATTTTTCCTACAACAGAGAGGGACCGCCATGGGAACCAAATTCGCCCCGAGCTATGCGAACCTCTTCATGAGCCGCTGGGAAGACGATAAGATCTGGTCCAATCCCGAGCTCGGGGAGAATTTGGTTCTCTGGCGGAGACATATAGATGACGTCATTTTCATCTGGAAGGGGAGGAGACATCATTACAATACTTCTTACAATATTTTAATAACAACAACAAAAACCTACAATTCACCTCTAATTATAGCAAAAAAGAAATACAGTTTCTAGACTTAGACATCCGCATTGAAGATGCAAAGATCCTCACCAAAACACATCATAAAACAGTTGATGTAAATAGCTACATCCTGGCTAGTAGCAATCACCACCCGAATTGGATTAAAGGCATACCCAAGGGACAATTTACCAGATTAAGACGAAATTGCACAAACTTGGAAGATTATGTCATACAAGGAGAAAACCTTAAGCAGCAATTTGGACAAAAAAAGTACAATATGAAGGAAGTAGAGACAGCATACCATACATTGAAAGGGACATCAAGAGACTTACTGCTAAAAAACTCGATAAAATCATGTACTGCAAACAGCGAGAAAGTATATTTCATTACAGAATACAGCAAAGCAGGCCCTAGAATTAAAAATATTTTACGAAAACACTGGCACATTCTCCAGATGGACGATAAATTAAATCAAATATTACCCAACCTACCAGATGTAGTATTTAGAAAAGCACTGGATCTAAAGAAAAAACTAATTCATAATCATCTATAAGATACCAAAGAACAGATACAAAGTACAATAGAGGGCCATCCGGTGTCTAAGGGATTTTTCCATTGTGGGAGATGCGCCAATTGTAGGAATTTAGGATTCAAAAGTACGAAACCTATTAACCATATCATATCAAGAATAACATCAAGAAAGCATAAAATAAGAGACACCATCACGTGCGATAGTGACCATGTGATCTACATGCTGGAATGTCCTTGTGGACTCCAGTATGTGGGACACACAACCAGATCATTAAAAACAAGAATAACTGAACATCTTAGAAATATAAGGAGAGGATATCAGAATCACAGTGTATCAGAACATTTCAGGTTAGTACATCAAAGTGACCCCAAAGGTTTGAAATTCATAGGGATTGAAAAGATGCACTATAACTGGAGGGGGGAGAACAGGATAGGAAAGATAGACCATGCCGAAAGTAGATGGATATTTGAACTACAGACTCTACAACCAGAAGGTCTCAACATTGACCCATAAATAACACTGTCAACATCAAATTATCTGGTTGAAAACAAAATGACAAAGAGTTTATAAATTAACCATAGGTCATTACTTCACTATAAGACATGATTAGGAGTCGGAAAATATAAGATGAAGGCATCAGAACATATACGAAAGCATTCATGGGAGTTTATTTATTAAGTTATTATAGTCCATTAGATTGGACTAGACAGTGGAAGGGTGTCCAAAGGGGGGCGCACTACTTACCATTTTACTGAGGACCCATACAACATTGATAACAACAAGTCCTCTCAATCAATTAATTAATTATAGATTATATACAATAGCTTGATACCGAGAACAGCAATTGTTTATAGTATGTACAGAATAGTTTGTTATTTAGTGTAGCAGACATCAGCTACATCACTACATGTACTTATTACATACCATTATGACATTTGGATTGACAAATAGATCATGTGATGAGTAATGATTAATCTTTCCCAAATCAACACAAATCAATACATCGCTATTGCATGCTTATAAGACATGAGTAATTTACATGCATAACACGGGTAGAGGTTTTTTGGCTGTATCCATCATATACACTGCACATACCATTAACAAGTGCAGAAGTTAACCCCCGCAGAAGGATGTATACAAACAATGGGAAGATCGGCAACATGAACTGAATACCAGAAGACCTTCACAAAATGGCCACCTCCAGCATTAGAGACCGAAGCCCGGTTATCATGAAACTGATATCCATAGCAATCAAAGGGAACCTTGGCCACCAGAGGGAGTAATGCTGGACAGAAACTAAACACACAGTGGCCGCAGCAGCAGTGTAACGCATGCGTATGAGAGACACTGAATGACGCAACCCACGTGACCAGTCACATGACCGGGACATTGACGAACCCGGAAGTCAGTTAGAAAATACCGCGAACGGACACCTGAGTGAGTATAAATCAGAGGGGGACACAGGCAACACCATTTGCCCTTGAAAAAGTCCTAATTAAGGACAAAACGCGTTGGGACCAGCACCAAATATTATTGACTCAGTATTGACTTTTACAGGTTTATAGCATCTATTTTGGATGACTGTATTACCATTGGAAAATAAATTGCATTATTTTAGACACTTATGAGCATAACAGCTTAATTATTAGCATTATTATTAGCATTGCCCACCTACACATAGCCTCAGATTTACACCTATTGGGAGAGGAACCGGTAACCAGGAGGACCAGCAGAAGCTGTTTTCGTAAGTACCATCCAACTTACCTTTATCTGCACCATCAGTGTCCGCACAATCCTGATACTGCACTCATTGTTTTGAGGTACCCAAGGTGAAGTAGAGGCAAGAAGAGGTTTTTTGCATACAACAAACAAAAACTAAAGGGAGCAAGTGTGTAAAATTACAATTTACCACAACTTCAGCATCATTGAACACACTGCCCACAGTTATTGCAAAGCTGACACATCACACCATCATAACGCAATTTGCTACAGAATAATGCCATTCCAGCATCAATGAACACACTGCCCACAGTTGTTGCAAAGCGGACACATCACATCATCATAACGTGACTATCTATAAACTGATGATACTAGGGATTTTATTTCCAAATAACATTTGTATATCGAAAGTTCTGCCTACAGTTATTGCCGACCAGTAGAACAAGAAGCTCAGAGTCACAACTTTCTTTACACATTTATGTTATGGGATCCAGCCAATACACATAATCATACAGTACATGTCCAGATTGCATGCTAGATCATCGAGCGCTTGCCCTTCCCCATAGGGGTTGTAAGAATTTGCTATTAATGATTATAGATGTGGCACTGAAAAGGCAGATTAGACTAGACGAAGGCTGTAAAAGCATGAGCTATATAAGAGTCCTAAGTTTTTTGTGATTGGTAGTTTTAGGTAAACTGTTGCTAGGCAGTTTTCTAATTTTGTGAGGCTTTTTTTCATTAGTTTGCGGTCAGCCAATTAGATTTCATTGGGTCGGGTACATTTAAGTTTTGCTATTTAAGGCCGAATTTGAATAGGTTCAGCCTCTTTTTCAGTTGGAAGCCAGCTAAATAGTGTCTGTGTATTTAGTGTAGTTACCTCAGGAGTTTTCTTGTGGTCCTTTCAATTTCTTTTCAAACCCCCTTTTCTTTTAGCCTTTTGTTTTTCTCCCCATTTGCTTTGGTGCTTGTTTATCACTTCAGCCAACCTATTTTGTCATCCTTTCCTTTTCAAACCTTGCCCTCACACAACCTTTTATACCCCTGTGCCTTTTATCTCCTCCCCACCTTATCCCTTTATCTTTCCTCTTTTTCTTGACTACACTATGCCTCGCCCCAAGCACGTTGCACCCCCTCTCCGGTGACTTGATGAGGTGACCCACCCGCAGCTGTGGGTTACTGCTACCCCAGCATCTCCCTCATTCCCATCTCGGCTGGGGAGCTTGCCGCAAGCACTCCTGCCCCTCCTCCGGGCGGGACCACGGTCTCCCAGTCTCTGCTGCCCACCTCCTCTTTACAGGCTCCCCCCACCTCCGGCGTCCAATGCGGCACAGGCTGCGGGATCGCCGCTGGGGAGGGAGAGAGGACTGGCGGTGATGTGCAGCCCGGGGACATTGAATCCCCGGCAGCGCTGCTTTTGCCGCCCTTAGAAATCACACCTGGGTCCAGCAGAAGTTGCGGCCTTGGTGCACTCGCGGGCGCGGTGCTCCGCCTCCCTCCTTACCTGCTGCCGGTCCTGGTGTCCTGCGCGGCCCGAGTGTCCTTGTGGGGCTTGTGTTGGACACCGGGGCTGAGGGGGTACATATTATGACGCACAAGCCTGAACCTTAGTGATGAAGCAGGCAATGGTACAGGGACCCCTAGCCTCTCTGCGGAGGTCTCAGGACCCTGGCCAACAGCTAGTTCTACGGGTGCCATTTTGAGGGTTGCAGGGGGGAGCTCTGCAGCCCCTGTGATGCCTGGACCCACATTACATGTGCCTGGGGCGCCACCTGCTGGATCTGCAGCATATGTGCAGGTCATGAACACTGGAAGTTCATGGTCAGCAGCTTACAGTTTTCAATCTTAGCCCACTATTTTAAATTCACATAGGGCTTTAGCTGGCTATGCTGTATCTAGCATTCCCGTTCATGCCCTCCTTTTCCTGCCATCAGTACTGCTCGGCAGCTGTTTTTTCAGATTCCTTTGTCACCCGCAGTTTGTTCTCAGTTACCTTCATTGGTGTCCTCTCCTCATGCCGTGCAAACCACATGGTCATTAGGCGCACCGCATGTTTTGCCCCAGAATCCCATTTTCTCCTCTATGGTGGTATCGTATCTCTTCTACACCCCCTTGGCCTCGGCGTTTAGCCATTTTCCCTATGGTCAGCTTCACCCGGGGCCTGGTTGCCAGCATACCCTCCGCCAAGAGCAATGCACCAGAGTTTTCCATCATCCCCAGCCACGCCCGCAGCTTCTTTCAGCCCTGTTTACCCTTTGCTCCACTGCTCCGATCGCTGCCCGGCAGATGCCACCCATCCTGCCGACCTCCTCCCCTACCCCCCCATTGTTGAGTCAGTCATCTGTGGATTTAAACGTGTCTGTTTCCACCCCTGATATTTTCCCTAGTGATTCAGCGGCAACTACGGTGACAGAAGAGGTAGTCCGACGAAAGAGACAGGTGTCTCGGGACGAAGTTGCGGCATCAGGGAGCATTCCTACGGGGCCTGCAGGAGTTGTATTGGGGGATTCGGAGCTTCCAGGCCCATCTGGATCTGGTGAGCATACATCTGAACAAATTTCCAATTACAGTTTTTCATCTGACTCATTTACTAGCAGCGAGTCGTCTGGGTCCCCTAAGCGCCCAAGGAAATTAGCTAAATTGATTGCTCTTCGCATTGTCAAGAAAACAGCGAAGAGCAAGGGTGGGGACAAAACAGCTGCGCCTACGGAAGTGCCACCGTATTCGGATATGGTTCAATGCGCCAATACGGTTATAACGAGGGGTTTAAGGAAGAAAATTAGGGAAAAATAAGGAAAGGGAAATATACTGATATGTTTACCCTTACGGAAGACATGAAGCAGGATTTTAAAAAGGCTAGGAAGACGGGTGGCATCGGGGAAAATGCTTTTGGTAATTTCCAACATTGGTTGAGGGGTATTTTGTTTTTTTCGGCTTGCTACCTTGAAACCAGGCCTGGGGAGGACATAAACGTGCTTAAATATATTTACCTCATTCATGAAATGTTCATGAATTCCCGGGGTAGTCTGGAGGGATTATGATGAAAAATGTTGTCATAAGCAGGAGGGGAATTTGGTCATGCCTTTAGGTGTTAAGGACATAGAGGTGTGATTGAAGGTGACATAGCATAATAAAAACCCATCAGAGAGTCAATATAGGAAACCAAATGTAGGGGGGAAGGGGAGCTCAGGGTACATGGCAAAGGGTAAGTGCTTTGCCGTCAATGATTCTAAATGCACTAGAGGAGCGAATTGTCGTTTTCGATACTCATATCGCAATTGTGGGGGAGGGCACCCAGCCAAAGATTGCAAGGTTGGGGGTGGTGGTTCTCAGTCAGAGCAGAGGGAGAGCAGTGGGGCCACTAAATAGGGCACCAACACCTATTTTTTTAGAAGAGCTTGGTAAATGGTTGACATGTTATCCTAAGCGGGATGATGCAAGGTTTTTGTTTGAAGGTTTTAGTTTAAGTTTTCGTTTGCCCATTTCCGGTTCTTTCCAAGTAGTCGCTCGCAGGAATCTCAAGTCGGTGAGGGAGTTACCACTGGTGGTGAGGCAGAAGGTGGAAACAGAGGACCTCATTCAGAGCCGCACACAAAATGCGAGCGCTCTCTCTGAATGAGGGTGGCCGCATCTCTAAAATGAGCCGGCCTCCTAGCCGCTCGCTAAGCTGTGGGTGACCATTTGCGACCATCTGGGCTTGCGATGAGACCCTTGTGGTAGGGTCTCGTCTGCCGTAAGCCCCAGTGAACTTTCGGCTCTATCAGAGCCGGAAGCTCACCACTGACATCACGAGTGATGTCAGTGGGGCCGTCCCCAAACAGCAGGTGTTCCGTCGGGAACGCCTCCATTTGGCAAGCCACCCTCCCTGCCCCGCCTACAAAACGGTGCGAGCTGTCGATCACCATCGACAGCCGCCCCTTTTGTAGTGAGCCCCGGAGCAAGAGAATTTCTCTTTCGCTCCGGGGCTTGCGCACGCGCAGTGCGTCTGCTGCGCGTGTGCAGGGCCTCTACATCGACCCGCTTGCAAGCGCATTAGACCCAGAGGTTCAATTGGGACGTATGTGCGGCCCCTTTGAGGTGGAACCCCTGTCGGGTTTGTGCATTTCCCCTCTTGGGGTGGTGCCCAAGAAAGTACTGGGCAAATTCCGTTCAATCCAGCATTTGTCACCCACGTGGGGGCTCCGTCAACTACGCCATTCCTGAGGAGCTTTACCGGGTGCGGTATCAGCTGTTTGATGACGCACTGAGTTTGATTCACAGCTTTGGCCCTGGGGCGTTAATGGCAACATTAGACATTGCATCCCAATTCCATGTATGGTTTATGGGTTTTAAGTTGGAAGATAAGTTACATTGATAAGTGTCTGCCAATGGGGTGTTCTGTCTCCTGTGCCTATTTTGAGAAATTCATCACTTTTCTTCACTGGTTCATTGTGGCGGGCACTGGCCAACATGGCGTGGCCCATTATTTCGAAGATTTTCTCTTTATAGGTCCAGGTGACAGCAACATTTGTCAGGAAATTTTGTTTTCAGCCAGCTCGTTGTTACATGTTTTGGGGGTTCCAGTTGCGCGTGAAAAGACAGTGGGACCCACTTTTTGTTTGTCCTATTTGGGTATCGAGGTTGATACCAGGGCGGGATAAGGTCCAGAAGCTTTTCAGACAAATTGAGGCTGGATAGGCTTAGATTGAGGCAGGTGCAATCCCTTTTAGGCTCATTTAATTTTGAATGCCGAATAATTCCAATGAGACAAATTTTTTGCCGCTAGAGAAATCAACAGCTGGTGTGGTAAAGCCGCATCATACCGTCCGCCTCTCTAAGGAGATCAAGGATGATCTCCGAGTGTGGTTTTCCTTTTTGTTAAAATTTTAATCGTGAGCTTTTATGGCCCTCTAGTGCATTTTTTTATTCCACTCTGCAATTATTTACCGATGCGGCCGGTTTTACTAGTTTCGATGCATTTTTTCAGGGGGATTGGTGCGTTTCACATTGGCCGCGGTCATGGTTCGTCCAGGGTTTCACGGCCAACCTATTGTTACTGGAGCTATTCTCAATAATCGTGGCTGTGGAAGTTTGGGCCACCAGATTGGCAAATCAGAGCGTGGTATTTCGGTGTGACAATTTGGGAGTGGTTCACGCTGTTAGCAATCAGCGCTCCTCTTCCTCTCAGGCCTTGCGGCTTCTGAGGCACTTAGTGCTGAGGTGTTTACAATTTAATATACATTTTTCAGCAGAGCATGTGCCAGGGGTTGAGAACGAGATAGCGGATGCTTTGTCACGTTTCAACTTTACTAGATTTCGCGCTTTGGTGCCTGGGGTGTCTGGCAGATTATCGAGCAGGCATAGCTGGGCTGGCGTGTAAGTCTTTGGCACCATCTACTTTACGAGCATATATATCTGCATGGCAGGACTGGGAGGCATACCGGGCTAAGTATGGGGATGTGGGTAAGTCCCAGGAGGATTGCTTGTTGGCATTTTTGTGGGGTCACTATGAAAGGGGTAGATCTAAGGCAGCCATGGCTGCTGCATTAGTGGGTATTTCCTTTTACTCGAAGATTTATCAGATACCTGATCCCACCAAGACCTTCGTGCTATCTAAGGCCCTTAAAGGTTGGGCCAGAGAGAGACCTGCCCCTGCAGATGGCCGCAGGCCCATTGATTTGAGCTTATTACGGGACCTTATGTCAATCTTAGCATCTGTGGCTTTGAGTGATTTTGAAGCCTTGCTTTACAGGTGTGCATTTTTCTGTGTTTTTTTTGGGTCAGCGAGCTGGTGGCGATAAATAAACGTTTAGCGGTCACCGAAATGTGCTGATTAAAAAGGAGTCAGTCATTTGCAAAATTCCCCGTTCTAAAACGGATCAGATGGGCCATGAGAGGTGGGTTTCCCTTAAATCCCATGCCATTCCTGACATCTGCCCTTTGCGCCTTGCGGCCCTTTACAGCCAATCAAACCCCACGGGGGGTTTGCAATTTTTAGCTTATTTAGATTCTTCCAGTTTGCAGCAGTTTTTAGGCAATGTTTACTTGGTTTAGGCCTTAAGAGCGAGGAGTATGGTACACACTCGTTTCGCATTGGCGCTGCTACGTGCACTGCGGCTGAAGGATTGCCAGCAGCTGCTATTCAGGAGATTGGGAGGTGGATATCAGCTGCTTTTAAAAGTTATGTTAGTTGTGATAAACCTTGATGTTGCGCCCGTTGTGGCAACACAGAAACATTGCTTACCTTTCAGTTTTTGAATGATTAGCATTCAAAAACGGGGGGTGTGAAGGGATTTTAATTTTTCCTCCGAGGGGGCCCAGATTATGATTGGCTATACAAGTGGTCCACGGGAGGTTTTTTTAAGTTTTCTTCTTCACCTGGGTTTCTGTATTAATATGCATGTTGCACGTTTTCATTAATTTACATGGTTTTGGGGTACAGAACACTGTCTGACGGTTAGGTATTTTTTCTTTTACAGCATCCACTGGCTCTGTAGAGAAGGTGTGTCTTGTGGGCCACTCCTATCTGTTTTGGGCTGAAAGGCACCCGTTGGCTAAAAAGGCAGTTATGTTACTGGGAGGTTGCAAATTTAGATGGCTTGGGGTCCGAGGATTATGTTGGGCGTCCCTCATGGCTTTGCTGTTTAAGCAAGAGCAGCAATGGGGCCATCCTGTGGCTAATTTTGCATTTAGGAGACAATGATGTGGGCCAGATTAAGGGCATGGAGCTGATCCTTCGAATAAAGGGGGATTTGGATAGGGTGTTGTCCCATTGGCCGGGGGTACATATAGTGTGGTCGGAGATTGTACCCCGTTTTTGTTTGGAGAAGCTCCAGGGATTTAGTGGCTTTAGACAAAGATAGGAAAAAGGTAAACATTGCGGTGTCTAGGTTCGCGAGCGCTGCCAGGGGTGTTGTGGTCAAGCATCCACTGTTGGTTCTTGAGAGTCCGATTTATTTTAGACCAGATGGAGTACATTTATCGCCTTTTGGGGTTGGGAGTTTTCCTTAAAGGAATTTTTTGATTAGCTGGTTTTGTTGTTAGGTGGCAGGCTGCGGTTCGGTGAACCTGGCATTGGCGGGAAGGCGCTACTAACCAGTGGTTGTGGGGCACTTGCCCCTTTTGAAGGACGGCGAGTGTGTCCTGCCAATGCGGGTTGGACAATTGGGCACTTTCTTTGCGGAAGTGTTCGAACTGTGCCAAAGTCAGGGGCGGTGAGACTCGCACAGCACAGGTTATGCATATTGAAAGGGGGGGCGTTTAAGTCATCCCCCATTTTTTGTATTAAGAGGTATTTTGGCTGGAGCAGGGTTGTGGTAGCACCTTATTTTGCCACCCTCTTGGGCAGCACAGATGGTGTAATGGTTAGCATTACTGCCTCACAGCACTGAGGTCATGGGTTAGATTCCCACCACGGCCCTACCTGTGTGGAGTGTGTATATTCTCCCTGTGCTTGCGTGGGTTTTCCTCCGGGTACGCCGGTTTCCTCCCACACTCCAAAAATATACTGGTAGGTTAATTGGCTCTCAACACAAATTAACCCTAGTGTGTATGTGTGTAAGGAACATGGATTGTAAGCTCCACTGGGACAGGGACTGATGTGATTGGACAAATATTCTCTGTAAAGCGCTGCGGAATATGTGTGCGCTGTATAAATAACAGATAATAAATAAATTAAAATAAATTTGCAATTAATAAATACAACAATTCTGATTCGAACCAAGCAGTTGTTGTCAGTGTCGTTATTTCTTTTAGAAGTTAAGCTTAGCATAAGAGGTTTTAATGTTTGTCACAATAAATGAATGGACGCCTTACATACTTGGATCATTATTGCTCCCCCTACTTTGAATCACTTTCAGGAGAAACTGCTCCATATATTTAATATGGTTTGGCTAGAGACTACGCATATAAATTCTTTAAATACTTTGACTCTTGGAAGAGCTATTTTGATACCCTGTCCCCGGAGATTAAATTGAAAAAAAATCAAGATTTCCTTTAGGCAGACTATGTAGTATGAGTACCAAATGTTATTTAATCACCCACCGATTATAGTGGATCCTGGGTGATGGGTGAACATAAGGTTCTTTGCTTTTTTTGGTCTTTGGATCCACAATTTTATATGTCTTTTGGAATAGGACGTGTACCAATAAATTCAGTTTTTTCATTGTTTGCATGCATGTTTTTATGTTTGTATTGTACGCTCTTTATCATCAGTACAAACTGTCACGGCCAGGGTATTTCAGCATGGCGCTAGGCGGGTATTACCTGTGAGGTCGTTGTGGCGCGGGCTGTCTGGTGGCGGAGCTGGTGTCTGGCGGGGGGCTTTGGCTGCGCGCGTTGTTGTGCGGCCCTGTTGTCACTCTGCGCTGGTGAGGCCTGGCGGCGTCTCCGTTCCGTTTGGCATGGGCACCGCCATCTTGCCTTCTGGCCATGTGATGCGGCTGGCCAATCCTGGTAAGTCACATGTTCCCTCCGGCCAGTAACAGCACGGCATGGGGTATTTAGGAAGGGTCAGTGCCTTCCTTCTTTGCCAGTGCAACGTGTATCTCAGCCTAGCTGAGAGGGCGTTCTCTGTGCTTTCCTGTTCCTGTGAATTCGCTGTCTGCCAGTCTGCCTGTCAGCTCCTAGTTCCCACTGGACTACCCCGCTACCTCCACCACCCTTGCCCATACCTGAGTGCCTGAGCCTGCTGACATCCTGCGCTTCAGTTCACTACCTGCAAACCTGGCTTGATTATTTTCAGTTTCACTACCTGCACACCTGGACAGCTCTAATTGTTTCTACCTGGACATTAACCCTTTTGCTCCCACCACAGAACTCTTGTGCACATTTATATTTTCCTGGACTTTTATTTACTGCCACATTATATGTCTACTCAAGCACTTATTAAAAATCCTAGTTTTATTTACAAATCTGCTTCTGTGATCACTCCTGCTACCACCCCGGGTCCACAAACAACCCAGAACATAACACAAACAACTCAGAAAAAGTTGCTTAGATCATTTTGTCAGCTATTTTAGTCAACATATTTGTTTTTCTTTTATTGTAAAATTGTTATATTGAATGACTAATTGTAATGCAGTGCAGTGCTTCAATAAAATTCTGTAAAAAATGTTTTTTTTAGTATAAACATATATTTTTGCATTTGTATATGTATTGAACAGTAGTTGTATTATAACCTTGAGCTAGAATAAGCCTTTTCTCTGAAGTAGAAAAGTAAAATAATCCATATGGGATACAAACTACCAAAAGCAGAATACAGAATGAATGAGGATTTAATGTCAACAACATAGGAATGTGACCTTGGAGTTATAAATTCAGATGATATTAAACAAACAGTATAGTCAAGCAGTGAGAAAAGAAAAATCAGTAAAATACTTGTTGTATACAAAGAGGTAATGCACCAAGAGGGAGGCTATATTGCCACTTTAAAGAACATTAGTGGTAAGATCTCAAATATACTGTGTACTGGATTACCTATCTCCACTAAGACATTAATAAAATAGAAAAAGCTCAGCATATGGCTTTATGTTATATCTCTGCTTGATGGGAAAAAAATGGGGTTTATTTGGAAATAATACTTGGGTCACAAGGTAGTCCAGCGAAGTTGAAGGTTAGGGAACTTTATGTATGGCCAAGAATGTTGTGTTGGGAGATTTATGAAGAACTGTTCTGACTTTGAAGTGTATTTAAGGTTAGGAACCGCCTCACTTTGGTGGCTGTTGCATTACTTTGGGAGAAGATGGCTAAGAATTGGGAGTAGATCATAAAGAAGAAGAAATGGAGTGGACCAGCTCATACACTTGAGTATATGGGAAACAGTACAACATAGTTAACAGAGCTACTGAGGCATAATATGTAGCAATAAGAATTCATTAAAAGCAGATACTGTATACATACAATTAGAAGATAGAACTGTGTTCATGGTAACATAACAGATGTCATCCTTACTAGAAAGACTAATGTCAGTAAAGTTACTATGGCATAGTGTTTATACTTGAATTGTGGTTTATGCAGAGCCGGATGTGAAGCAAGGCCAGCTCTAGTGCTACCTTCTGGCCTCCACATAATAGGACCCCATGGACCGAAAAACCCCATTTCCACAAAAGGCAACATTTGTTAACCACAAACTCTTATTTTTGCTTGGTTAGTAGCCTTTGTAAGTACATTAGGGAATGATTTAGAGATGGCTGGTAATGCGGGTTATGGGAATATGCAAATGTTAATTTCAGCCTTCCTTTTGTGTGGGATGGTGCAATGGGGTGATCAAGCATTAAGAAGCCCACTTTCAGACTCCGTGGTCTGTGCATTTGCGATGGAGATTGTAAACATCGGCTCAACCTCAGTCACACAATCTACATTTGCGGTAGCCCAGTGTCGACTGGAGCTACTCTCCTCTAATCCAGGGATTCTCAAACTCGGTCCTCAGGACCCCACACAGGTCACATTTTCCAGGTCACCTAGCAGGTGCACAGGTGTATTCATTATTGGCTGACACATTTTAATAGATCCACAGGTGGGGGTAATTATTTCACTTGTAATTCTGTGAGGAAACCTTGAAAACATGCACTGTTTGGTGCCCTGATGACCGAGTTTTAGAACCTGTGCTCTAATCCATCTAAACATAGCCTCTAAAGCTGTGTATTTGCAATTGGGAATGCAAACACTCATGAAATGGCTCCTTTTAAACATCACAATAGGTCATCTCCCAGTTTCCACCCTGAAATGCCCAGCAATTGCTAACCCCTTCTCAAGTGTTAGTGATGCCGTACGCAATTGTTATTGCCAATGGACACTTGGGTTCACATGTGAGCAGTAAGGCTTTCTCTGATTTTTCACACATGCACATTAGAAAAAAATGGCCCAATTGCAGGGACATTGAAACTGTGTCTATCTCTGAATCAGGCCCTTAAAACAGCAGCACAGAAGTCTTAGAACAATTACCTCAGCGTGCATTACCTGGGACACCCCTAACGAGGAGGAGCAGCCCGTAGTGCTTGTACAGGTTAGTTAATGTGACAGGAGGCTCATGCACATTTTTATTTGACCTTGGTATTACAAGTATATGTAGCCTTGGAGTTTTGCATCTATGGGGGAACACACAAAAATAGTTGCTAGTTTGGTGGCGTGCAATATGGTACACGGATATGTTGGCACTATTTGTACAGCACGTAGCATGCAATAAAGTACACAGAGGTGTAGGCACTGTTTGTATAGAATCTGGCGTGCAATAAGATACACGGAGGTGTTGGCCCAGTTCATACAGTGCGTAGCATGCAAAAAGTTACACAGAGGTGTTGGCACTGTTTGTACAGAATGTAGCATGCAATAAGGTACACGGAGGTGTTGGCACTGTTTGTACAGAATGTAGCATGCAATAAGGTACACGGAGGTGTTGGCACTGTTTGTACAGAATGTAGCATGCAATAAGGTACACGGAGGTGTTGGCACTGTTTGTACAGAATGTACCATGCAATAAGGTACACGGAGGTGTTGGCACTGTTTGTACAGAATGTAGCATGCAATAAGGTACACGGAGGTGTAGGCACTGTTTGTACAGAATGTAGCATGCAATAAGGTACATTGAGATGTTGGCACTGTTTGTACAGAATGTAGCATGCAATAAGGTACACGGAGGTGTTGGCCCTGTTTGTACAGAATGTAGCATGCAATAAGATACACGGAGGTGTTGGCACTGTTCGTACAGAATGTAGCATGCAATAAGGTACATGGAGATGTTGGCACTGTTTGTACAAAATGTAGCATGCAATAAGGTACATGGAGATGTTGGCACTGTTTGTACATAATGTAGCATACAATAAAGTACACAGAGGTGTTGGCACTGTTTGTACAGAATCTGGCGTGCAATAAGATACACGGAGGTGTTGGCCCTGTTCATACAGTGCGTAGCATGCAAAAAGTTACATGGAGGTGTTGGCACTGTTTGTACAGAATGTAGCATGCAATAAGATACACGGAGGTGTTGGCACTGTTCGTACAGAATCAGGGGCAGAACTATGGGAGACAATGGAGGCGCCTGCTGCCGGGCTCCAGCTCTTAAGGGGCACCTCCTTCATTGTTCACAACATATTCACCCCACTTAAGGCTGTAACTATGTACCCGGAGTGTACTATCATGGCTGCCTAATACATGGCACCCCTTCCCGACACCTGAGAAGCCACCATAAACTAGTGAAGAGCTCCATGTCAGACCATCAGCTGCTGCCTTCGTCTATCTATAGCCTGTCTGCATGCGAATTGCTACATTACAGTGTCAGCGGCTGTGACGGGGGGGGGCCTGCACCAAATTACAACTTCCTTCCGGGCGTCTGAGATGAATTTACGTCACAGTACAGAATGTAGCATGCAATAAGGTACATGGAGATGTTGGCACTGTTTGTACAGAATGTAGCATGCAATAAAGTACATGGAGGTCTTGGCCCTGTTTGTACAGAATGTAGCATGCAATAAGGTACATGGAGGTGTTGGCACTGTTTGTACAGAGTGTAGCATGCAATAAGGTACACGGAGGTGTTGGCACTGTCCGTACAGAATGTTGCATGTAATAAGGTACACAGAGGTGTTGGTACTGTTTGTACAATGCGTAGTGAGCAATGAGGTACACGGAGGTGTTGGCATTGTTTGTACAATGCGTAGCATGCAATAAGGTACACGGAGGTGTTGGCCCTGTTTGTACAGAAGGTAGCAAGTAATAAGGTACATGGAGGTGTTGGCACTGTTTCTACAGAATTTAGCACGCAATAAGGTACATGGAGGTGTTGGCACTGTTTGTACAGAATGTAGCATGCAATAAGGTACACGGAGGTGTTGGCACTGTCCGTACAGAATGTTGCATGTAATAAGGTACACGGCGGTGTTGGCACTGTTGGTACAGCACATAGCAAGCAATAAGGTACACAGAGGTGTTGGTACTGTTTGTACAATGCGTAGCGTGCAATGAGGTACACGGAGGTCTTGGCGCTGATTGTACAGAATGTAGCATGCAATAAAGTACATTGAGATGTTGGCACTGTTTGTACAGAATGTAGCATGTAATAAGGTACACGGAGGTGTTGGCCCTGTTTGTACAGAATGTAGCATGTAATAAGGTACACGGTGGTGTTGGCCCTGTTTGTACAGAATGTAGCATGCAATAAGGTACAGGGAGGTGTTGGCACTGTTTGTACAGAGTGTAGCATGCAATAAGGAACATGGAGGTGTTGGCACTGTCCGTACAGAATGTTGCATGTAATAAGGTACACGGAGGTGTTGGCACTGTTGGTACAGCACATAGCAAGCAATAAGGTACACAGAGGTGTTTGTACAATGCGTAGCGTGCAATGAGGTACACGGAGGTCTTGGCCCTGTTTGTACAGAATGTAGCATGCAATAAGGTACACGGAGGTGTTGGCCGTTTGTACAGAATGTAGCATGCAAAAGGTACACGGAGGTGTTGGCCTGTTTGTACAGAATGTAGCATGCAAAAGGTACACGGAGGTGTTGGCCCTGTTTGTACAGAATGTAGCATGCAATCAGGTACACGGAGGTGTTGGCCGTTTGTACAGAATGCAGTATGCAATAAGGTACACGGAGGTGTTGGCACTGTTTGTACAGAATGTAGTATGCAATCAGGTACACGGAGGTGTTGGCCCTGTTTGTACAGAATGTAGCATGCAATCAGGTACACGGAGGTGTTGGCACTGTTTGTACAGAATGTAGTATGCAATCAGGTACACGGTGGTGTTAGCACTGTTTGTACAGAATGTAGTATGCATTCAGGTACACGGAGGTATTGGCACTGTTTCTACAGAATGTAGTATGCATTCAGGTACATGGAGGTGTTGGCCCTGTTTGTACAGAATGTAGCATGCAATAAGGTACACGGAGGTGTTGGCCCTGTTTGTACAGAATGTAGCATGAAATAAGGTACACGGAGGTGTTGGCCCTGTTTGTACAGAATGTAGCATGAAATAAGGTACACGGAGGTATTGGCCCTGTTTGTACAGAATGTAGCATGCAATAAGGTACACGGAGGTGTTGGCCCTGTTTGTACAGAATGTAGCATGTAATAAGGTACACGGAGGTATTGGCCCTGTTTGTACAGAATGTAGCATGCAATAAGGTACACGGAGGTGTTGGCACTGTTTGTACAGAATGTAGCATGCAATAAGGTACACGGAGGTGTTGGCCGTGTTTGTACAGAATGTAGCATGTAAGAAGGTACACGGAGGTGTTGGCACTGTTTGTACAGAATGTAACATGAAATAAGGTACACGGAGGTGTTGGCCCTGTTTGTACAGAATGTAGCATGTAAGAAGGTACACGGAGGTGTTGGCACTGTTTGTACAGAATGTAGTATGCAATAAGGTACACGGAGGTGTTGGCCCTGTTTGTACAGAATGTAGCAGGAAATAAGGTACACGGAAGTGTTGGCATTGTTTGTACAGAATGCAGCATGCAGTAAGGTACACGGAGGTGTTGGCCCTGTTTGTACAAAATGTAGCATGTAAGAAGGTACACGGAGGTGTTGGCACTGTTTGTACAGAATCTAGCATGCAATATGGTACACGGAGGTGTTGGCACTGTTTGTACAAATGTAGCATGCAATAAGGTACACGGAGGTGTTGGCACTGTTTGTACAGAATGTAGCATGCAATAAGGTACACGGAGGTGTTGGCCCTGTTTGTACAGAATGTAGCAGGAAATAAGGTACACGGAGGTGTTGGCACTGTTTGTACAGAATGTAGCATGCAATAAGGTACACGGAGGTGTTGGCACTGTTTGTACAGAATGTAGCATGCAATTGGACTAAAAATAGGCCCTGGCATTTAAAGAACAGACAGGCCCACCTTGGCGTCAGCTTCTGGCTCCTTTCATAGACTCCTCCCATTTCTATTTCTGACTCCTCCCACTTCTTAATCTATGCTCTTACAAATATAATTAATATTAGAACAAAATACAAGTATACATCATTCTCTCTATTAAAATACAGACAACAGAACTCATCCTGCTTGTGGCGTCCCTCCCCACGGTGTCACCCGATGCGGGGAGGGATGCTGTGCGCGTGGCTCCACCACACACCGCCAAAAAGGGGGCATGGCCACGCGTCAAGTGGGGCGTGGCCATGCGTTCCAAATCCCCTGTGCTTATTTGGGGGGTAAAAGAGGGGGTCCCAGAGGTGTGGACTGCCCTGTGTGTGCAGTGCCGACTGGCTGGCTCCCTCATAGTGTCAGGATAAGAGTGCTGCACTTAATGCTAAAGTGCAGCACCCGGCTTCTGTCACTGAGGGGGAGTCTGCACCTTGGTGCCATCCCTCGGTGAGTGACAACCCGGTGCGGCCCGCACCCACCTTGTGATGCCACTGCATCCTGCAGGGGATTCATACATGTGCCATAGTCAAATATTTGGTTGGTTCTGTTAGGTAAAGCTGGCACTTCATTGGTGTAGGTCACACTTAAAGGGAAGGCATTTTCCCAATTGACCAACCCTAGCTTAGCAGTTGTAGAGGATTAGAGAGGGTTCACTGTAAGAATTTTTAGGGCAGAGGAGGACTCATCTGTACACACCTTAGCAGAGTCATAACTATACACTTTGGTGCTCTGTGTACATAAAGAGCATTGGTGTCCCCCTTCAAACCTTAAGAGCGTGCCACAGGCGCGCTTAGAATAAAACACAGGTTGTAGTCTTGCTGGGAAAGGGCGTGACCACACAATAGTACCCACAATTCAAATTATGCCACACGGTAATGACCTTAGTGTCATTTACACATTATGCCACACACCATAATGGTCCTTACATAAGTGATACTAGAAATTTGGTAATGGGTGGTCCCAGCAGGGCTGCCAAGACACTGGGCAGGCCCAGATATGGTGGGAGTACATGACTACATGGGAGGGCATAGCAACTCTCACTAATTTACAGCATGATTATAGTGTTAGCTGCTGTGAAGCAAAGGTGTGAGTTGAGTTGTGTGTGGTTGCTGCATATTGGAGACATTGGTTACACCTCTCCTGTACACCAATGCCCCTAAAGAGACTTGGGTACTTTTGTTTCCTTGACAGTTTGCCACCCTGTCTCATGACCATTGCATATGTAAAGTTTTCAAGCTTCAACTCTAGTCCCTGCGATGTGTTATGCTGGGCATACACTATACAATTGTCGGGACGATCCGCCGGATATCAGCAGATCGGCTTGATAATTGTACTGTGTATCCGGGCGACTGAGGGTAAAATATCGATTTGTTGGGCATGCAGAATGGTCCAGCATGCCCATCCGATGTGATATTCTGCAAGTTAAATGTCGGCCAAATTGGGCAGTGTATGCCCAGCCGCAGCCGACTGACAGGCATTTCCTTTTTCCTTCACCGGGAAGGAATGGGGAAATGTCTCCTCCCCAGGGGCAGAGCGCAGATATCTCAGTCACTGTGGAGATATACTAAGCTCTGGAACGTGATAAACAGTGATAAACCACCAAGCACTCCTAACTGTCACGTTACAAGCTGTGTATGAAAAATGACACTTAGGAGCTGATTGGTTGGTGGTTTATCACTCTCCACAGTATCCCTTTTCACAGCTTAGTACATCTGCCCCACAGTGTATGCCGCAACATTTGTTGGGTGTCAGGCTGCCAGATAAAATGTCTGCCAGTCTGACAGGTATTTTATCCGGCAGTGTATGCCCAGCATTAGGAATGAAGTGACTGCATCAGCGATATCTTCACTCCTCTTTTGGCACTCCTACGCGTGCCTTGTCTGCTGACTACTCATGTGCAGCGGGAGGGGGGGACGGACGGATTGGGAACTTAAAGTGGCCCTGGAAAAAACTCTGAAAGTGGCCTCATGTAGATGGGACCAAATAAATTGAAGGAGGAGTCCAACATAAATATAGTTGTGATTGCATTTGGTACTAGCCATAATACAATATATAGAATATCCATATGACGGCCATACAATAAAGAGAGAATCCACATGATCGTCATACAGTACAGACATCCCAGTAACTGCCATACATATCGGAGAGCATCCTTGTTACTGCAATACAGTACAGACAGCAACCCAGTGAATGTCATAAAATACAGACAGAATCCAAGGTCAAGGTGTGAGTTAATAGATGGACTGAACTAATTATTTTTGCCACAAATGAACTACCAGATTTAGGGGCCTATTCATCAACACTAAAATAACGTTTTTAAGGACATTTTCCTTAAATAACGTTATTTTGGTATTCATGAACAGACTTAGCACAGGAGATATCACAGATATCTCCTTGCTAAGTTCCCCTGCGTTAATTTCCACACTCCCCATACATTAGTATGGGGATGTGGAAATTGTGGTATTCATCCAATTCCAAAAATTATGAATTTTCGGAATTTGATGCAGTTACTATTCGCCATTGTGAGGTGGCGAATAGCAGAATCGACTTACCTGTATCCGCATGTGCAGGTTCCCCCACGAGTCCCTCCTGCGCTCTGCTCCGTCCTCAGGCTCCGGAGGCTGATCGGACATGTGTGCTCCCCAGCTGAGCACAAGAAAGTTTAGAAAAAAAAAAAAAGTTACACAAACTTAACGCATCTGTAGGCAGTGCTGCGCATGCGCTGGTTTTACAGATGTAACAGCGCATGCGCAGCACTGTTTCCAGATGCGATAAGGTAGTGTAGGCAGGGAAAAGTATCTATTTCCTGAAAAGCTGTCATCGCAAAAATGACAGCTTTTCGGAATAGATACTTATGGAGAGGTGGAATGATGAATTCCACCTATAATTAGGTAGAACTCCATGCGAGTTCTAAACCTAATTATCTCTAGAGAATTTTTAGGTTTAATGAATAGGCCCCTGAGTGTTAAATCTACTGGTTGTTTAATGTACCAAAGAAAATTAAATTTAAACAGGAATAAAGCAGAACAGTGTAGGATGGAAAAATCTGATATCTTCAAAATACTCAAAAACAGACAGGTGTTCAGTAATCTAATGGTGGGTGATATAAAGTCCATGGGCTAAGTTACCTATGCAGAAATGTTGCGGTTTTGAAAAGCACTGCAAATATAGGGGGTCATTCAGACCCACTCGCGAGCGGCAGTACGCTCGCAAGTGGGTCGATGGTCCCCACTGCGCATGCGCACGACGGAGGGAGCTCCGTCGTGCGCATGCACGAGACCCAGCGAGCAAAGGACTTTCCATCGCTCCGGGTCTCACACCAAAGGGGGCGTGCTGTCGATGTTGATTGACAGCACGCCCCCTTTGGTGGGCGTTCCGTGGGCGTGCCTGCCAGACGGAGGCGTTCCTATGGGAACGCCTACCGTCTGAAGCCGGCCCCACTGACATCACTAGTGATGTCAGTGGGAGAGATCTTGGCTCTGATAGAGCCAAAATCACTCCTGGCCTTGCGGTTGTGAAACCCGACCACAGGGTTTCACTCGCAAGTCCGATGGTCGCGATGGTCAAGACCATCTCGACCATCTTGTTGGACGCTCATATATGCTGTGGGTGGTGACCCACAGCTATACGAGCGTCCAGGAGGACGCTCCATTTTAATGGAGGTGGGCCCTGATTCAGAGCGAGCGCTCTGGTCAGAGCGTCCGGCTCTGAATCAGGGCCATAGCCCCTTGTGATAAAATGTGAAAAAGATTGGATTTGACCAGAACAAAAATGAAAAGTGAAGGCAACTTCAAAGGAAAATGTCTAATTGTGTGTACATACGGTACGATAAAAATGCACGATATGAACGATAACAATATCGAACATATCGTCCACTTTTTGGTCCCTTCCAACCCACCAACAACCTGGCCGTGCATGTAGGCCAACCTGGTCGATACTGACCAGGTTACTATAGGGACCCTCTGGGCGTCGGTGGGTTGGTGGTGTGCTGGATGATCGATATCGATCATCCAGCACACCAGGAAGGTGCAGGACGATCAGTCAGCAATATCATTGTCGCTGACTGATCGGACCGTGTATACACACCATAAGAGTTACTGAATTAAACAAGCAAATAGTTAAAATCACCATCTGCATAACAAGTCCCTCATTCATATCAGATGGACACCATAGTGAGGAAATAAGTCACCTGCAAGAAAGACAAAATACCAACAATACCATTTATATAAATAAGCAAACCATGGCACTGAAATATACAATTTTTCTTCAATAAAACTTAAATTAACTACAGAAATATTTAATAAACTAGGCACCAGCAGCTCAGTCCCGAGGCCCCCGCCCCGGCTCCTTGACCAGCACTCACTTGGCATGGCACATTCCTGTGTGTCATGTATGTGTTGCTGCAACCACAGCACAGCATGACACCACACTGAGTTTGGCAGTGACTGGGTCCCACCTCAGATTATGAAGGCGCAAGGTCATCAAAGAATAGGTAGAGGCCATACACTGAAATAGTAGACTGCACAGCCTCTACAAGGAAGGGACAGGAACTTCACCTGACCCGCCCCATGCTTCTGTCCTCCAGTCCTGATTTGTCACACAAACTAAAATGTACTAAAAAGTAAAAGGAAATGGATAGAAAGAAAAACATCAGGAGGTTTCTGGTTGGCTCCATTAGAATAAAGGACAGGTAAGGCTATGGCCAATCTGCCCATGCCCATCACCACACTCACCCACCATTTAGTGAATAGCTCTCACCCATAAATGAATAGCCTATAAATTAGGGATGAGCGGGTTCGGATTTCTGAAATCCGAACCCACCCGAGCCCCCCCGATCAGAGTCGTATCCGAGTCAGGCTCGACTTTTCCTGCCTGACTCGGATCTGAAATCGAGGCAAAACATCAACATCCTGCCTTCCGGATCTCGCGGGTTTTGGATTCTATAAAAGGCCCCCGCGTCGGCGCCATTTCTCACTCCGGCTGTGAACAGTGAAGAGGGAGGGTGGGAGCTAGTGCTGGCTGGGCTGTGCTGTGCTGCTGTTGTCCATAGGGGCTGTGTCCACTCAGTCCATAGGGGCTGACTGGGCCGTGTTGTGCTGCTGTTGTCCATAGGGGCTGGCTGGGCTGTGTTGTGCAGTCAGTTGTCCATAAGTGCTGTGTCCACTCAAAAGTCTATAGGGGCTGGCTGGACTGTGTTGTGCAGTATCCCATCAAGGCTGTAGTCCTAGAGGGGTGCTGTAGTGTTGTCCAGGGGGTGATTTGTGCAACAGGGGTGCTCCCCCAAAGTGCACTCCAAAAAAAATGTTTTTTTTTTCTGTTTGTGAATTGTGTGCGCAGTAGCCCACATGCATCAACAAAGTAGTGCCAAGCGTGCGCCTGTGTCATAAGTAAAGGGCCGGGTGGCTTGACCGTTAAAGGGTGCTGTAACCCCAAAGTGCACTCCAAACAAAATAAAAAATAATTTTCTGTGTTTGTGAATTGTGTGCACTGTACGTGCATCCTCAAAGCAGCAGTGCCAAGCGTGTGTCTGTCCGTTAAAGGGTGGTGTAACCCCCAAAGTGCACTCCAACAAAAATAAACAATTCTTCTTTTCTGTGTTGTGAATTGTGTGCACTGCACGTGCATCCTCAAAGCAGCAGCGCCAAGCGTGCGACTGTCTGTTAAAGGGTGGTGTAACCCCCAAAGTTCACTCCAACAAAAATAAAACATTTTCTTCTGTGTTTGTGAATTGCGTGCACTGTACGTGCATCCTCAGAGCAGCAGCGCCAAGCGTGCGTCTGTCTGTTAAAGGGTGGTGTAACCCCCAAAGTGCACTCCAACAAAAATAAAACATTTTCTTCTGTGTTTGTGAATTGTGTACACTGTGTAACCCCCAAAGTGCGCTCCACAAAAAATAAGAAATTCTTTTTGTTCTGTCTTTGCGAAATGTATGCGCAGTAGCAGCAAATGCATCAACAAAGGAGCAGCGCCAAGCGTGCGCCTGTGTCCCATAAGTCTGTTAAAGGGTGGTGTAACCCCCAAAGTGCTCCATATAATATATAATATAAAAAACTATTTTTTTTTCTGTGTTTATGACTTGTGTGCGCTGTAGCTGCAGGTGCATCAACACAGTAGCAGCGCCAAGCGTGAGCCTGTGTCATAAGTCAAGGGCCGGTTTGGACATCTGGTCCGGACTGAAGGACGTGCCAACAATTTCTGACATGTCTACTATCACTGCATATGATACTGTCACCACTGACAGAATGGTGGAGGATTACATTGGTGACAGCATCCAAGTAGGGATGTCAGACAGTCCGTACCTGTACTGGCAGGAAAAAGAGGCAATTTGGAGGCCCCTGTACAAACTGGCTCTATTTTACCTGAGTTGCTCCCCCTCCAGTGTGTACTCCGAAAGAGTGTTTAGTGCAGCCGGGAACCTTGTCAGCGAAAGGCGTTTGAGGTTGCTTCCACAAAATGTGGAGAAGATGATGTTCATAAAAATTAATTATCAACTCTTCCAGGGAGACCAGCCTCCAGAACGTACAGAGGGACCTGTGGTGGTGGATTCCAGCGGGGACGAATTAATACTCTGTGAGGATGAGGATGTACACAACACTGAAGAGGATGAAGAATCGGTGGATGAGGAGAATGAGGACGACATCTTGCCTCCGTAGAGCCAGTTTGTGCAGGGACAGATTAATTGCCAGCTTGTTTTGTGGGGGCCTAAACGAACCAATCATTTCAGCCACAGTCGTGTGGCAGACCCTGGTACTGAAATGATTGGTTTGTTAAATTGTGCATGTCCTGTTTATACAACATAAGGGTGGGTGGGAGGGCCCAAGGACAATTCCATCTTGCACCTCTTTTTTTTCTTTGCATTATATACTGTTTGGGGCCTAGTTTCTCAAACTGCCATCCTCTCTGCCACTGCAGTGTCACTCCTAGATGGGCCACGTGTTTGTGCCGCCCACTCGTGTCGCTTAGCATAGTCATCCAGCTACCTCGGTGCAATGTTTTGGACATAAAAACAATATTGTGAGGTGTTCAGAATAGACTGGAAATGAGTGGAAATTAATGTTATTGAGGTTAATAATAGCATAGGAGCAGAAAAACCCACAAATTCTGTGATTTTAGCTGTTTTTATGTTTTTTTTTTTCAAAAAAACACAGATCCAAAACACAAAACCCAGAACCCAAAACACGGAAGGGTGGTTTTGGCAAAACCAATCCAGATCCAAAACATGAAGAAAGATCCAGATCCAAAACCAAAACACAAAAAGTGGCCGGTGCACACCCCTACTATAAATCCTCATCCACATTACACAAATATACTACACACTTACTATGTTCCTGAGCTGTATACAGTAGGAGGCAGACTCTTCTGTCTGCCTCCCTTGCTGCCTGCACATGTGGTTTGCATGCATGTCAGGAAAAGCATAGAGTAGAGTAGAGGTTGTAAACTATGCCACAAGCATAGGGGAATGAATAGAAGAAAGGTTGCACAAGGTGGGGAGAAAGTGGGGGAGTCTAAAAACAAGAGGAGTGAAAGGGAGACAGGGGGCTCTGACATACACAGAGAGAGGGGGAGGAAACAGCTGTTGAGGCTGTCACATGTGAATAGGGAGAGGGTTGGGAGAGAGAAGGAGTCTGTCCGGGCAGAGGGTTAGGATGTTACATGTTGAAGGTATGTATGGGGGAAACAGAAGCTGTGATATGAAAAGAGAAGAAAGCTGATTGGCAGAGGCTTCCATACAAGTATGGGTGGGATATGAGAGACAGGAGAGGCCGTTATATGCAGAGTAGAGGGTTGGGGCAGTTAGAAGCTGTTACACACAGAGAGGATGGGGGAGGGAGACAGTTGTCACACAAAAAGAGGGGGCACACAGTTCTCTCACATCATGGGGAAGAGACAAGCTGACACACACTGAGGTACAAAAGTTCTCACAACACAAGGGTGAGGGGAGGAGACAGAAGCTGTCACAACAAAATGGGGGGTAATGAATAAGAAATGTGGGGGGGGGTGAAGAGCTATCATACACTGGGGGAGAGGGTAGGACTGGAGACAAAGGGGGGGGAGCTCTGCTATCAGCAGGGATGAGGGGTAGACAGGCTGTTGCACACAAGGGATAGATGGGGAGAAAGCCTGTCACACACAGGGAAGGGTGAGTTGAGATGCTGTAGGTTTAGCAGAGGGGCTCAGAGGAGCGGGAATAAGATGTCACACATAAGGGGAAGGAGAGGGGGCACATGGTATGGGACTCAGAAAATATCAAAAGCAGGAGAGACCATGAAGTGATTGGGGGAGAGGGTAGGAAAGGAGACAGGCTGTCACACTGGGAAAGATAGAGGCTTGAGGGTGGGGAGTGGAGACAAAACCTGTCACACATGGGGCAGGAAACACGTGGTTGGGAAACAATAGATATAACATGCTGCAAAGTGTAGGTGAAGTAGCAGCCTAAGGGGTGAGCGTTGATGAGCGGTGTGTGTGTCGTACCTGCTTCTTTCTGTACTTGTAATTGGTCCCGACCTTCCGTCAGCTTTTGTACCATGCTCCGCTCTGGTGTGCAGAGAGACAAGGACTCCCCAGAGAACTCCCCAACAAAATCACTACTAGTTTGGACAGTGACTATGTATTTTATTTAACTGGAACACTGTGTCACAGTACTCTGGTGAATAAAAGGTCAATTATTCAAATCAACATATAGTATTGAAATTACTGTTGGCTATAACTACATTTCAGATTAAAATAGAATTCACAAATGCAACTGCAATCACATTACATATTCAGATAGTCCTTCAAGACCTGGGAACAGGCCCTGTAATATCCTAGACTGGCCACCAGGTGGCGGGGTTGAATGCTAATGACAAAGCAAACAGGTGGACTTCCTAACTGCCTAGCATTTAGCAGTATAAACTCACAAGGCAGTACCCTTGGCTAACTGCGGAAGCAGATACAGCAGTTCTCCCTGCTAGTAGTGGTAGCAGACAACACAGTTCTCACTGTTGGTGATAGCAATGAATACAGTTCTCCCTGTAGAATTGAGATAGCCAGTTATGCAGATCCCCCTGTAGATTAGTATAGCAACCAATACAATTCTCCCTGCAGATTAGGGTAGTGAGTTCAGTTTTCACTTCCTTACTGAAGGACTGAATACTGCAGCTAGCTTATACTGGCTACCTAGTTACTGAAAGTCCTTTCCCTTGGGTGCAGGGTTGGCTGGATCAATCCTCAGTGAGGAACAAACTAGTGGGCTGACAATTGGGGATGAGCACTGATTGCTCTTGACCTGTCCATTTGTGTTATCTCTGTTTTATCTGGCCACCCCCTTTAGCTGGTCTCCCCTGTGGCTTACCCGGAGGATTAGCTGTCTCGGATGTCTGCGACTCCCGATTAAAACTTGTCCAGGCCCCTGTCGTCAGTCCCAGACCCGTGGTAGTATCACAGGCGCGACTCTTGCCTGTTGCGTGTATATTCGCTGCCCGCTCCTCTTATCTGAGCGACAGATACCTGCAGCGTGGCTCTCACTCAGCAGCCCATCCAGCCTCCGCTCTTCGCTGATTCTTGCAGCTCACACTGGATCCTAACCAGTTCCGTGCCTGCTCCTGTCAGCCCAGCTCTCCTCACAGCTCTGTGTTCCCGCCTAACAGGCTCATCTCTTCAGTTCACAGGTCAGGCTGCTCTTTTCTCTCAGGACTCTTCCTGCTCCTCACTCACTCTGTTTGAGTCCAGTGGGTCATAAAGCCCTCCTGCTACCCACTGATTTCCAATGTGAGGGGAATGATCAATGCAAGTGTTCTTTCACATAAACAAGACCTTCCATTAAGGCCAAACAGTCTGTGTTGGGGCATCACACAGGGGCAATAAAGTGCACCTAGATTTTATAGGATATAAAGGTGACCATAAAGAGGGAATGGAGGAGGTTGTCACTTACAACTGAGAAGGGGACAGTCCATCACATGCAGGGGAGGGAGACAGGCTGTGACCCAATCATAACAGAGGTAATAAGCTAGCACACCAGGAGAGAGAGGGGGAGACACCAAAACAGCCTGTAACTTGTAGGAGAGGTGTATGTGGAGGGGTGGGGGGTTGTGCTGCTGTGATCATCTGTGGGGGGGTGCTCCTGTGATCGTGGGGGGGAGGCACCTGCTGCTTTCTGTTGTGATAGCCGGGGGGGGCGCTCATGTGTTTGCGGGGGGGTGTATACCTGTGATGTGAAGCACCCACAGAACCAATAGCTCCACCTCCAGCAGAGCATGTGCTGCTTTAGAGGCACTAGAGCCCACCTCTTCTTGACTACATTGCATTTTTCACTGTGGCAGCGCCCATTTTGGGTGGGATTTTATCACAAGTGGTGTCCCTCGGCCGGGCATCTCCGCACTGCAGTCAAACCGCCCATCTTGGCATTGGCCCTTCTGGCATTTTCCAGAATTGCCAGATGGCCAGTCCGGCCCTGGGTACACGGAGGTGTTGGCCCTGTTTGTACACAGAATGAAGCATGTAATAAGGTACACGGAGGTGTTGACCCTGTTTGTACAGAATGTAGCATGTAATAAGGTACACGGAGGTGTTGGCCTGTTTCTACAGAATGTAGCATGTAATAAGGTACACGGAGGTGTTGGCCCAGTTTGTACAGAATGTTGCATGTAATAAGGTACACGGTGGTGTTGGCCCTGTTTGTACAGAATGTAGCATGCAATAAGGTACACAGAGGTGTTGGCCCTGTTTGTACAGAATGTAGCATGCAATAAGGTACACGGAGGTGTTGGCACTTTTTGTACAGAATGTAGCATGTAATAAGGTACACGGAGGTGTTGGCCCTGTTTGTACAGAAAGTATCATATAATAAGGTACACGGAGGTGTTGGCACTGTTTGTACAGAATGTAGCATGCAATAAGGTACACGGAGGTGTTGGCACTGTTTGTACAGAATGTAGCATGTAATAAGGTACACGGAGGTGTTGGCCCTGTTTCTACAGAATGTAGCATGTAATAAGGTACACGAAGGTGTTGGCCCTGTTTCTACAGAATGTAGCATGTAATAAGGTACACGGAGGTGTTGGCCCTGTTTGTACAGAATGTAGCATGCAGTAACGTACACGGAGGTGTTGGCCCTGTTTGTATAGAATGTAGCATGTAATAAGGTACACGGAGGTGTTGGCCCTGTTTGTACAGAATGTAGCATGCAATAAGGTACACGGAGGTGTTGGCCCTGTTTGTACAGAATGTAGTATGCAATAAGGTACACGGAGGTGTGTTTGTACAGAATGTAGCATGCAATAAGGTACACGGAGGTGTTGGCCCTGTTTGTACAGAATGTAGCATGCAATAAGGTACACGGAGGTGTTGGCCCTGTTTGTACAGAATGTAGTATGCAATAAGGTACACGGAGGTGTGTTTGTACAGAATGTAGCATGTAATAAGGTACACGGAGGTGTTGACCCTGTTTGTACAGAATGTAGCATGTAATAAGGTACACAGAGGTGTTGGCCTGTTTCTACAGAATGTAGCATGTAATAAGGTACACGGAGGTGTTGGCCCTGTTTCTACAGAATGTAGCATGTAATAAGGTACACGGAGGTGTTGGCCCTGTTTGTACAGAATGTAGCATGCAGTAACGTACACGGAGGTGTTGGCACTGTTTGTATAGAATGTAGCATGCAATAAGGTACACGGAGGTGTTGGCCCTGTTTGTACAGAATGTTGCATGCAATAAGGTACACGGAGGTGTTGGCCCTGTTTGTACAGAATGTAGTATGCAATAAGGTACACGGAGGTGTGTTTGTACAGAATGTAGCATGCAATAAGGTACACGGAGGTGTTGGCCCTGTTTGTACAGAATGTAGCATGCAATAAGGTACATGGAGGTGTTGGCCCTGTTTGTACAGAATGTAGTATGCAATAAGGTACACGGAGGTGTTGGCCCTGTTTGTACAGAATGTAGCAAGCAATAAGGTACTCGGAGATGTTGGCCTGTTTGTACAGAATGTAGCATGCAATCAGGTACATGGAGGTGTTGGCACTGATAAGGTACATGCAGGTTTTGGCACTGTTTGTACAGCATGTCAAATTTAAATAAAATATAAAAAAAAAAAAAAGAAAATAGGGAGTATGGTAAAACAAAAATTGAACATAAAATAAAAATAAGTCTAATTTTTCCAATATAAACTATGTATTTCATGGTTCAATAGCTCACTTCCTTAGTAAGTGAGCGCTAGGTCCTTACTGTATAAAGGTCAGGTAGACCCAGATTTGGTTGATCATTGCAGGGATAAAAATTTGAAAAAAGGATGCAAGGAAAGATGTAGAATATAATTATATATCATCTCAAACTAATTAAATATAGATATTAGAGGAGGTATATATTTATAAATCAGTTGAATAAATTTGTTAATGTTATCGTTATTAAAAATTGCTGAATAAGCATATGATAAAGTGCCAGAACAAGTAACTTAATAGTATTCATAAAATGGATGTTACCTAAATACAGTTGCTGTCATGTGCTTGTACAGGAAGTTACTATGCTATATAAGTTTAGTCATAAGGTGCAGAGAGCTGCGATCTTGTGTACGGATATGTGGTTGTGAATAAACCATACTTGCCTACTTTTGAAAAAGCATTTCGGGGAGATTGTGAAAGCAGCACCTATGAGTACGGCGGTAAAGTGGACGTGTACTGCTACATCTGAGAGGTATGCCATAGAATTGCCTTACATCCAAATATAATTGAGCACCAAAGCAGTTAGTTAGAGCATCTGTTCTCGGATCCACTCCAGGAAGACATCAATACTCCTGCAGAATGGTGCTACATCAACAACAATGTGTGGGAGGCCGCCCTACACGTTTCAACTGTTTACTTGTTCGCGGCATGTATAAAAAACTGGCCTGTTCACTAGGATTCTGTTCCAAATAAATGTGCTCCAAAAAGAATACACAGGCATTAAACATGTGTAACATATAAAGCAGAAAAAAACAAACTGAAACATAATACAACAAATATTCTAAGACATTCCTACAGTTGCCTATGGTTGGCATCTATAAAATCCTTTCTATAATATATAGAGAAAATAGTTGGAAGGGTGGGCATCTTGTGGAAGCTCACTTAAGAAATGTGACATTTCTACATTTTTAAAAATTAGGCATAGTCTTTTAAGTTCTAGTAAATCATGGGTATCCTTTTTAGCCTTTACGTTGGGACTGACCTAATACTTTTTGGGTAGATCACCAACTAGATCATATTTTTCAATCTAGGTGCTGCAGCTGATGGCCCATATCCTGAAGACCTTCTACAGCTATTTGAGCACCATTGTAATGGACTATTAGCTTTACTAGGTAAAGTATATTCTTTTCTAACAATAACTATGTACTAATGCTGAATTGTTTACTGATAGAGCACTAAATGCCTCCCAATATTTGATATAACTCTTTTCTCTCATACAAGTGAAAATATGCAAGTCTATCCCTATGCCCACTGTTTTGGGTAGCTGATGGTCTCTGCCAATTTGCAGTGCTTGTTCTGGTACTTGAGACAATTAAGCAGAGCTAGCCCTAGGCATAGGCAAACTAAAATGCATAGGGGTATCCAAACCAGCCTAGGGCTGGGGGAGATTTGGGGCATGCACGGCCGGGGCACCTGCTGCCGACTGGGCAAAGACTCTGGCAGCTGCTACTGCCGCTGTGCAGCGTCCATGATCAGAGCTCAGCTGACAGCTCTGATTGGGCCCAGCAGCAGCAAACATTGAGTGGGCAGTGGCTGAACAGCCAAAGGCGGTTTGCGGGGCAGGGCACCTGGATGGCGGCTAGTGGTTAGGGGCGACATGTACATGGACGTGGCCTGCCAGCCTGAGCCGGGAAAAGTGGGTCCGCCACCCCCGGCTTGCTATAACTCGAAGCTGGCATCTCTGCAGGATGCGCTCAAGTAAAGTAAGGCTGAAACTGGGAGAGGACAAGGGTGCTGTGGTGCTCATTGCAGGGAGAGGGGTTCTCTGCTGGGATAGAGGTGCTGGGTGAGGGTGGGTACTGACACCATGCTGTGTTGGGAGCGGGGGGGTGCTTTGCTGGGTAAGGGCCAGGGTGCTGGGTGAAGGAGGGTGCTGGGTCAGGTGGGGGGTGCCATTGTGTTGTGCTGGGTGAGGGCCGGGGTTCTTGGTGATGGGTGCTGTGCTAGGAGAGTGGTGATGGGTGCTGTGATCTGTGCTACGAGAGAGGGTACTGGGCTGGGATACAGGTGCTGGGTCAGGTGAGGGGTGCTGGCACCATACTGGGCTGCAGGGCTGTATCAAGGCTTGCGGGGGCCCTGGGGAAACCAATTTGTGGGGGTCCCACCAAAAAAATTGACAACCCCCTGCCTGAACGTCTGCATCCCAACACTGCCACTACTATGCCCCTTTCTATGCAGTTATGGAAAATAAAAATGTTCGTATTGTACTGTATACAGTTCAAATAGTCCAGATACATACCTCTAATAGTCCTCCAAGTAGTAGTGCTGTAGCAGGTGCTGCTGGATGTTGCTCCCTGTCCAGTTATGCAGTATTTAGTGGGGATCCTGTTCGCTGGTCTTGGCCGGGTTTATGAGTGGCTACTCCTGAGTGCAGACCAGCAAAGGGGGCGTGGCCACGTCTCCCACGATTAGGCCACGCCCCCTTTCAAAGAGGCCGGCTTTCAGCACCCCTGCCCCAATGTAATGTGGATGCCCTTTGCTTAAGATTGGCAGTACAGAACCGAAGCTGATGTGATGCAGGGTTCTCTGTGGCATGCATGGTGACGTTGGCTACACTAACACTGCCAGAAGCCTTCCAGGTCAGGGCAATTTTTGCTGTAGTGTGTAATGCTGCAATAGCTGGCATTACCCTCTGCATGGGAACCTCGGTGACCACACATTAGTGCATATGGAAAATGCGTTAAAACCCCGGAGAGTGAAACAGGGTTTTTAGTAGGGGTGAGCAGGTTCGGATTTCTGAAATCCGAACCCCCCCGAGCCCCCCCGATCCGAGGCCGATCCGAGTCAGGCTCGACTTTTCCCGCCTGACTCGGATCGGAAATCGAGGCAAAACGTCATCATCCCGCCTTCCGGGTCTCGCGGGTTTTGGATCCTATATAAGGTACCCGCGTCGGCGCCATTTTCTCACTCGGCTGTGGACAGTGAAGAGGGAGGGTGGGAGTTAGGGCTGGCTGTGTAGTGTAGTGTAGTGCAGAGTAGTGTTGTGCTGCGCTGTGCTGCTGTTGTCCATAGGGGCTGTGTCCACTACTTCAAAGTCCATAGGGGCTGGCTGTGTTGTGCTGCTGTTGTCCATAGGGGCTGTGTCCACTACTTCAAAGTCCATAGGGGCTGGCTGGACTGTGTTGTGCAGTCATTTGTCCATTGAGGCTGTGTCCACTCCAAAGTCCTGTGCAGTGTCCCAGTCCTAAAGGGGTGCTGCAGTGTTGTCCAGGGGGTGCTCTGTCCGTCAGGGGTGCTCCCCCCAAGTGCTAAAAAAAAATATATTTTTTCTGTGTTTGTGAATTGTGTGCGCAGTAGCCGCACGTGCATCAACAAAGTAGTGCCAAGCGTGCGCCTGTGTCATAAGTAAAGGGCCGGCTGGCTTGACCGTTAAAGGGTGCTGTAACCCCCAAAGTACACTCCAAACCAAATAAAAAAATATTTTCTGTGTTTGTGAATTGTGTGCGCAGTAGCCGCACGTGCATCAACAAAGTAGTGCCAAGCGTGCGCCTGTGTCATAAGTAAAGGGCCGGCTGGCTTGACCGTTAAAGGGTGCTGTAACCCCCAAAGTACACTCCAAACCAAATAAAAAAATATTTTCTGTGTTTGTGAATTGTGTGCACTGTGGCTGCACGTGCATCAACAAAGGAGCAGCGCCAAGCGTGCACCTGTGTCCCATAAGTAAAGAGCCGGCTGGCTCATTTCTTAAAGGGTGGTGTAACCCACAAAGTGCACTACTCTCCAGCAAAAATAAAAAAATATTTTCTGTGTTTGTGTGCGCCTTAGCCGCACGTATATATCAATATAACATAAATGGAGGACCAAACTTTCTCCGATAAAAATAAAATAGGGAAAGATCAAGAACCACTTCCTCCTAGTGCTGTTGCTGCTGCTGGGAGTTGTTCATCATCCCAGAGAGGAAGTAGGAACACCACTACTTTTACTAAACAATTGACCCTCCAACAGTCCCTAGCGATGAGGATGAAGTACGACAGCAGTCATCCTGAAGCAAAACGTATAACTGAGGCCTTGACTGCTATGTTGGTGTTAGACGTGCGTCTGGTATCCACCATTAGTGCAGTGGGATTTAGACAATTGATGGAGGTAGTGTGTCCCCGGTTCCAAATCCCGTCTAGATTGCACCTGCATCCTCAAAGCAGCAGCGTCAAGCATGCGTCTGTCTGTTAAAGGGTGGTGTAACCCTCAAAGTGCGCTCCACAAACAATAAAAAAAATCTTATTTTTTTTTCTGTCTTTGTGACTTGTGTGGGCTGTAGCCGCACTTGCATCCTCAAAGCAGCAGCGACAAGCATGCGTCTGTCTGTTAAAGGGTGGTGTAACCATCAAAGTGCGCTCCACAAACAATAAAAATATTCTTCTTTTTTTTCTGTCTTTGTGAATTGTGTGGGCTGTAGCCGCACTTGCATCCTCAAAGCAGCAGCGACAAGCGTGCGTCTGTCTGTTAAAGGGTGGTGTAACCCTCAAAGTGCTCCAAAAAATAAAAAACAATTTTTTTATGTGTTTGTGACTTGTGTGCGATGTAGCCGCACGTGCATCAACACAGTAGCAGCGTCAAGCGTGCGCCTGTGTCATAACTCAAGGGCCGGTTTGGACATCGGGTCCAGACTGAAGGATGTGCCAACAATTTCTGACAAGTCTACTGTCACTGCATATGATACTGTCCTCAAAGCAGCAGCGACATGCGTGCGTCTGTCTGTTAAAGGGTGGTGTAACCCTCAAAGTGCGCTCCACAAACAATAAAAATATTCTTCTTTTTTTTCTGTCTTTGTGAAATGTGTGGGCTGTAGCCGCACTTGCATCCTCAAAGCAGCAGCGACAAGCGTGCGTCTGTCTGTTAAAGGGTGGTGTAGCCCTCAAAGTGCGCTCCACAAACAATAAAAATATTCTTCTTTTTTTTTCTGTCTTTGTGAAATGTGTGGGCTGTTGCCGCACCTGCATCCTTAAAGCAGCAGAGACAAGCGTGCGTCTGTCTGTTAAAGGATTACATCGGTGACAACATCCAAGTAGGCATGTCAGACAGTCCGTACCTGTACTGGCAGGAAAAAGAAGCAATTTGGAGGTCCCTGTACAAACTGGCTCTATTTTACTTGAGTTGCCCCCCCTCCAGTGTGTACTCCGAAAGGGTGTTTAGTGCAGCCGGGAACCTTGTCAGCGAAAGGCGTAGGAGGTTGCTTCCACAAAATGTGGAGAAGATGATGTTCATAAAATGAATTATCAACTCTTCCAGGGAGACCAGCCTCCAGAACGTACAGAGGGACCTGTGGTTGTGGATTCCAGCGGGGACGAATTAATACTCTGTGAGGATGAGGATGTACACAACACTGAAGAGGGTGAAGAATCGGTGGATGAGGAGGATGAGGACGACATCTTGCCTCCGTAGAGCCAGTTTGTGCAGGGACAGATTAATTGTCAGCTTGTTTTGAGGGGGCCCAAACGAACCAATCATTTCAGCCACAGTCGTGTGGCAGACCCTGGCGCTGAAATGTTTGGTTTGTTAAAGTGTGCATGTCCTGTTTATACAACATAAGGGTTGGTGGGAGGGCCCAAGGACAATTCCATCTTGCACCTCTTTTTTGTCTTTGAATTATGTACTGTTTGGGGCCTAGTTTTTCAAACTGCCATCCTGTCTGCCACTGCAGTGTCACTCCTAGATGGACCACGTGTTTGTGCCGCCCACTCGTATCTCTTAGCATAGTCATCCAGCTACCTCGGTGCAACCTTTTGGATATAAAAACACTATTGTGAGGTGTGAGGTGTTCAGAATAGACTGGAAATTAGTGGAAATTAAGATTATTGAGGTTAATAATAGCATAGGAGCAGAAAAACCTACAAATTCTGTGATTTTAGCTGTTTTTATGCTTTTTTAAAAAAAAAATACAGATCCAAAACACAAAACCCAGAACCCAAAACACGGAAGGGTGGTTTTGGCAAAACCAATCCAGATCCAAAACACGAAGAAAGATCCAGATCCAAAACACAAAACACGAAAAGTGGCCGATGCACACCCCTAGTTTTTAGTGCATTTTCCATTTAGTGCATCTCGCCCACTATCTTGCCTAGGGCACTAATTTGGCTAGGGCTGGCTCTGCAAATAAGTTTTAACCATAGAATGAACTTACAGTAGCATTTTAGTGGTCACAGAGAGAATTCACCCGCAAAGTGAATGACAGGTATTCAGCGTTTGAGGAAGGTAACGCTCGGTAGCTAGAGAAAAGCAGGTATCTTGGTAGCGCTTAAACTAGGCATGAGCAGGTTCGGATTTTAGAAATCCGAGCCCCCCCGATCCGAGCCGGGAACTGACTCCGGCTCGGGTTTTCCCACCAGACGGTTCCCGGAACGAGGCAAAACGTCATCCTCGGACTGTCGGATTCTCACAGGTTTTGGATTCTATAAAAGGTCCCTGCGTCGGCGCCATTTTTCACTCTGGCTGTGGACAGTGAAGAGGGAGGGTGGGGGTTGCTGTGCTGGTGCTGCTGTTGTCCTTAGGGGCTGTGTCCAAAGTCCATAGGGGCTGGCTGGGCTGTGTTGTGCAGTGCTGTTGTCCCATAAAGGCTGGGTTGTCCATAGGAGCTGGCTGGGCTGTGTTGTGTAGTGCTGTTGTCCCATAAAGCCTGTGCTGTCCATAGGAGCTGTGTGCAGACAGAAGAGGGGGGTTCAGTGGCTTCTGTGTCACTGTAGTCCTAAAGGGGTGCTGTAGTGTTGTCCAGGGGGTGCTCTGTCCATCAGAGGTGCTCCCCCAAGTGCAAAAAAATAATATATTTTTTTCTGTTTTTGTGTGCGTGTTAGCTGCACATGCATCAACAAAGTAGCAGTGCCAAGCATGTACTCTTTGGGGCCTAGTTCTTCAAACTGCCATCCTGTCTGCCACTGCAGTGCCTCTCTTAGATGGGACACGTGTTTGTGCCACCGACTTGTGTCGCTTAGCATAGTCATCCAGCTACCTCGGTTCAACCATTTTGCCTAAAAACAATATTGTGAGGTGTTCAGAATAGACTGGAAATGAGTGGAAATTAATGTTATTGAAGTTAATAGCTGGTTTTATGCTTTTTTAAAAAAAAAATACAGATCCAAAACACAAAACCTAGAACCCAAAACATGGAAGGGTGGTTTTGGCAAGACCATTGCGACCATCAGGCTTGCGACGAGACACTTGTGGTAGGGTCTCGTTGCCGCAAGACCTGGAGTGCTTTCGGCTCAAACAGAGCCGAAAGCACTCCCACTGACATCACTTGTGATGTCAGTGGGGCCGGCCCCAGACGGTAGGCGTTCCCGTCTGGGCAGTCACGCCCCCGGCACGTCCACCAAAGGGGGCGTGGTGTCACTCACCATCGACAGCACGCCCCCTTTGTAGCGAGACCCATAGCGACGGCTTGCCCGTCGCTATCCGGGTCTCGCACATGCGCACAACGGAGCCGGGTACGTCGTGCGCATGCGCAGTGGGCCAACATCGACCCGCTTGCGAGCGCTCAGCCAAGTATGGCCGCCTGATCTGCATTCAATGTTTCCAGTTTTAAGATACTTTCAGTGGGGGTCTCTAAAAACTGGACAGCAAGTGAGTCATTAGCATATTTTAACAATTTCAAGAGACTGCACCTACGATGGCATTTGTGCATGGATCTAAATCAGGCCCAGTGTATGCTCCAATCTGAGGATAGTGGGCCTGATTCATTACGGATCACTATTGAGATCAGAGCTGCGATTACACATGCAGTTCTGCTGCAAAAGTATGCTAATGTTTGCAATGGAATCGGTATGAATAGCTGCCGGATCATATACCGACAGCAATAGACTGACTGGGGCTGGTAAGCACACTAACCCTCCCCTCTCCCTACCTTAACCTTCCCTTAGTGGTAACTAACCGTAACCTCCCCCGTTAGTGCCTAACCCTAACCCCCCCTCCTCGCACCCTAATCCTAATCCTCCTGGGGGGGACCTAACGCTAACCCCCCCGTAGTGGTGCCTAACCCTAACCCCCCCTTTCCCTACCCTAACCCTCCCATGGGGTGCTTGACCCTAAGTCCCCCCAGGGGGTGCCGAAACCTAACCCCCCCCCAACAGCTAGAACCTAAGACACCCGGTTTGCCTTCGTTTGGTATGCCAGGTGTCGGGATTTCGTAGTGGGGCTAATGATAGGTGTCGGGATTTCATCGCCTATCTTTAGTCCCATGTCAGGCTTTCAGTGCGGGATATCGGCGGGTGGGATAGCGCCTGCCGGTATCCTGACTACATCCTGTTTGCAACTGCACAGCCAGCATAGAGATGCCCACTACCGCTACTGTATCTCACATCTGTAAGACCTCGCAATCCTGCGTATACATCAGTAACATCGAGTAATATTGGACCCCCATGCAGAATTACAGCAGGCCTGACCTGTCTCAGAAATTCGCATGCAGTGAGTACTCAAGCTGCGAATGCCGTCTCAGTGGCTAATTTATACACGCCCAGGAATCGGCATTGAAACGGACAGACATGCCTGCGTTTCTCCGACCTTTCCCCTGTCACCACCCCCAAATGCTGACGTCCCATCACTTACTCTGAGATGTCTTTCCGTCTGCGTACGTGATCGCAGTGTGATTGCAATCCTAACCTGTGCACATACACTGCAGTGCATGCATACACACGCGCAGTATGCACCATCGGCCGATCTGCGATCCATGATGAATCAGGCCGGGGTCATACAATATATAGAAACATTCTCTCATGGATGTAACACTAACAGACTACAGAGATAGGCAATGCTGGATCAGGGTTGGAGGAAGACAGGCAGTAGTGGTTAAACAAAGCTGGGTCAGGGCAGATGGCAGACAAACTTGTACAGAGCCGTAACTAGACTTTTTGGTGCCCTGTGCCAGAAAGAGCATTGATGCCCCCCCCATTTTAAAAATAGGGACATACACCCAAAAAAGGGGATTGGCCTCATGGGGAAGGGACAGGGAAGTGATAGGGGAAGCCAGGAGATGCTGGGGATGAAATAAGAGGAAGCTACAAGTGAGAATGATAATAAACAATAAATTGACAGACCTGAACAGCGCCCCCTGCCCTTCGGTGCCCTGTGCTATGGCACTGGTCGCACTACCCTAGTTACAGCCCTGAACTTGTAATCCAGGAATATGATAGAATCAGGGGGTGGAGAAGTGAGCAGGATCGAAAAGACAAATTAAGTGAAAAATATATAATAGGACACAGAATTCCAGGTTTAATGACAACAATTCAGTAACTATCACTAACACAGGAGTAGAGGAACTGCGCCTCTTGTAAAACTTGAGATGACTAGGGAGACTCCCTGAAATAGAAGTAATCTCACTGTCTCCCTGAAGATAATGAAGCATTTACATTTAAAAAAACCCCAGAAATATATACATTCAAATGGTATAATTAGTATAATTTCCCTGCATTGGGTATAAGGCACAATGGGCCTGATTCAGAGCCGGAAGCTATTTGCGCTCGCTCGTTCAGAAAAAGGGACCGGCTATTTAAATTGAGCGCTCGCTCTTTGCGGTCTGTTGACGCCTCTATGTCTGAGCGAGCGAACGAAATATGCACTCGCTATTTTGTAAAGACGCCCCCTGGCCGCTCGCATCCTACGTCATCTCCGCTATTTATTAGATTAATCGAGTACATCGAAAGGCGTCTGAACTGCTCGCAGTGCTTGTGGTTGGAATTTCCTATCGCAATCATGTGAACAGTTCAGGCTAAGAAACAACCAAGTGACGTGGTCGATGACGCTGCTTTGTTAATTATGCACACCCTTAAAACGCCCGTGTTGACCTTTTGGCACGCCTGCGTTCGGATCACCACTCCCCGTTTTCAAGCACCTTTCCCTGTTACCACCCACAAACGCCTCATCCTGTCACTCAAATTAGCAGGCACTCGCTATTTTGCGAGCGCTCGATTTCCGACCGCAATGACTGGTTGGCGCATGCGCATTACAACCCATACGCATACGCAGATGTGCGAACATCGCTCGGAGCGAACGAGTGGCCGATTACGAGCGGCTCTGAATCAGGCCCAATGATCCCTATGCCTATGCGTTTTCTGAAAAGTATCAGTGAGTTTTCATCAACATATAGATCTTACTAACAGCTTTTGGGCGCATTTACATTTGGATGTAAGTCACTCTTATGACACGCCTCTCAGATGTAGCAGTACACGCCCACTTTACCGCCGTTCTCAGGTGGTGCTTTCACAATCTCCCTGAAATGCTTTTTCAAAAGTAGGCAAGTATGTTGTGAGGTGAAAACCACAGACCCTTCTAATGTTAGTGCATAAAAGCTGGGGGGGGGCAGATGATCTGGGAGAGCACTAGGATTCATTACTATGGAGACGGGGCTAGATGTGACCATAATTGTGGTAAAGATTGCTGCTACTTCTAACATTGGGCTTGATTTATTACCGATCGCAACTGCGTTTACGCACACAATTTGCCGATTGTTGAGTTCTGCGCATGTGTATGCATTGCAGGGCGTGAAGACTCCATAGCGATCGGACTGCGATCGCAGTAACTACGCAGACCCAATTGCAGAGAGACAGGAAGTAACCGTATGCAGGTGGTGACAGGGGGGTGGTCGGGGATACGCAGACCTGTCAGTACGTTTGAACATCGTTACAAGGGCATGCGTAATTTAGCCATTGCAATGCCATACGCAGTTTGGGCTTTCACTGCATGCAATGAGGTTAGCAATTTCTGAGTAAGGTCAGGTCTTGTGCAAGTGTGCGTGAGGCTGCGATTGTACTCGATGTTACTGATAGTTTCGCAGACTTGCAAAGTATTACGAATGTGTTTAAGGTAAAGTGGGCGTCCTTATGTTTGGCTGCGATGGCATTGCGATTGCAATCAATAGCATATTTCGCAGAGAGACTGCATGTGTAATCGCAGTTGCAATAGCGATCCGTAATGAATCAGGCTCATTGACTGCTCTTTAATACAGGTAAATCTATTTTGCTTACCAATTTCCTTAGTTGCTGCACACAGGAACATACAGTACAGCCCTTTTAAAATCTGAGGTTCTCTCCCAAGTCAGAAAGTACATATACGCTCTCAGCTGTCTACATAGCTGCTCACTGAATCTTCTGCACTCTCAGGCCTCCTGCTTGACACACAGCAACCTCACTCTGCTTTCCACTCAACTCTCTGCTGAATAATGGTGCATACACACGGTCAGATTTTGTAGGATGATATAAACGATAACGATATCGTTATATCGTTTATATCGTCCATTTTTTGACCCCTTTCAACCCCCAAACGACGGACAATGCTCGGGCACGGATGGTCGATAACGATAACCCCCTTATGCAGTCCAACCTTGTCGGTATCGACCAGGTTACTATAGGGACCCGCGATCGTTGATCGCAGGTAGTTTAGTCATTTGGGAGTTGGTGCTGTGCTGGATGTTCGATAACGATCATCCAGCACATGCAGGACGACCAGACAGCGATGTTTTTATTGTGTCTGATCTGAACGTGTCTATGCACCATTACTCTCTGGTGGATTCCAGTCCTCCAGGGCAGAATTCCTGTCTGCCTCCAACTGGTCCTCTCTCTGCACAGGTCTTCATGCATTTGTCTTTTTCTATTTTCTGGTATCAATTTCTTCTCTACATAAATCTTTTTTTTTTCTGCATTTGTTTTCTGCATTTGTGTTACAAGTAATTGCCTTACTCCTGCACTACATCTCTTTCATGCCCCTCTGGAATTGTCAATGCGAAACTGCTGTTTTTGGCTAATTGTTGGATGTTTACAATTCTGAATGCAAATGTTTTCATCAGATATGCGCCACTATTTTCTAAGAAATCCGAGCCCCTTAGGAACAGTGCTGTCTGCTTGTCACGGGAAAATCTACACGTACAAATACAGTGTTAAACCTCAGCCTCAGGGTGTGTTGTGAGGAGGGGCATTCTGTCTTATTTACAATGGAATAATTATCTGTCTAGTATGTGGTATACTGTTCTATGTGCACTGTCAAAACAGAACATACAGGTCAATTCTTTCCAATTTTATTTCTTTTTCATACCCCTTGGCAGCCCTTACACTAAAGCTGCCCATCCACTAGACGAGCTGAAAACGACTGCATGATTATGACATTAATAATCTGCAAACATGCTGAAGCTGACTATATCATCAGATTGTCCAGCATGTTTGCACAATGATAGATGTTTAAATGACCAGCAGGCACGCGCATCGCTGGTCGTTTAAAGCTGGGTACACACTGACAGATACATTGGGCGATCAATTGATCGGCCAATGTATCTGCTGCCCGTCGGGCAGTGTGTACCCATGATATGTCAGTGAATGTCGGCATTCAGCACCATATCGCATTGGCTGTGCTGCACAGCCGATAGACAGATATGTCTGCAGACATATCTGTCCATCGGCAGGTGTGTACGGGCGGTCGGCAGACCGCCTGTACACACACAGCTGCAGCCGCGAGGAGGGGGATGGGACACGCACCGCCCCTGGGACACACCCCCGACACGCCCCTTGGCTACCGGGACCTGCGGGCAGACACAGATGATGGTTGTTCAGTGTGTACGAACAACCATCATCTGCAGATATATCTGCAGATCACTCGATCTGCAGATATATCTGTGTAGTGTGTACCCAGCTTAAGACATTTTTACAAGCGAGTTGCAGACGATTTGTGAACAATTGAACGTTAACGATATCGTTATCGTTCAATCACTCACATTAATCGTCTAGTGGATGGGCACCTTAAGTTAGCATCTTTATTTAGCGGAGAAGAGGCCAGAATCCCCCCCCCCTCCACAGAGGACATATAAGTTACAGATGTGTCACCCTTATACACTGGGCATCTTTCCGCCATATGGCTTGGGACCCCTAGCGCGACTGAGACACCACAAGAGAAGTAGTGCTCTGTATTCTTCTTCAAAATTTGCATCAGAGTCGCATCACATATGCAGTGGAAAGCTGCTCACAGTGTACCAGAGGCGCTAGGCTGCAACTTACAATGGAACTTGGTGTGAGGGAAAGCAGCAGTCACTCGCCTCAGATGTAACACACTCACCGAGTTGAAAGTTATTCCAGAGATGTCCACACTGATCTCTTCCGGCAGCGAGGTGAAGGATTGACACTAACACAGGCACGGACACGAGAAAATACTATGGGCCTGATTCAGACCCACTCGCGAGCGGTTGTCCGCTCGCAAGTGGGTCGATGTTATGGACTGAGCATGCGCACGACGGAGGGAGCTCCGTCGTGCGCATGCGCCAGACGCGACGAGCGAAGGAAAGTCCTTCGCTCGTTGTGTCCGATCAAAGGGGGCGTGCTGTCAATGTTGATTGACAGCACGCCCCCTTTGGTGGGCGTGCCGGGGGCCATAGGCCCTCATTCAGAGCCGTACGCTCTGAGCAGAGCGCACGCTCTGAATGAGGGCCGGGCTCCATTTTCATGGAGCGTCCTCCTGGACGCTCATATAGCTGTGGGTCACCACCCACAGGCTATACGAGCGTGCATTGTGATGGTCGCGATGGTCGAGACCATCGCGACCATCGAAATTGTGAGCCGGAGCCTGCGGTTGAGGTTTTCAACCGCAAGCTCCGGAGTGATTTTGGCTCTATCAGAGCCAAAATCACTCCCACTGACATCACTAGTGATGTCAGTGGGCCGGCTTCTGACGGGAGGCGTTCCCGTGGGAACGCCCCCGTCAGGGAGGCACGCCCCCGGCACGCCCACCAAAGGGGGCGTGCTGTCAATCAACATTGACTGCACGCCCCCTTTGATCGGACACAACGAGCGAAGGACTTTCCTTCGCTCGTCGCGTCTGGCGCATGCGCACGACGGAGCTCCCTCCGTCGTGCGCATGCTCAGTCCATAACATCGACCCACTTGCGAGCGGACAGCCGCTCGCGAGTGGGTCTGAATCAGGCCCTATATTCGCTAAGATTAGTTTATTTAGTTGCAATAAATTGCATCGAAAAGCAATAAATGTAAGCAATTAACTTTTCTGCTTATAACTCTGGGCCTGATTCAGAGCCGGACGCTTTGTGCTCGCTCGTTCAGAAAAAGGGGCCGGCTATTTAAATTGAGCGCTCGCTCTTTGCGGTCTGTTGACGCCTCTATGTGTGAGCGAGCGAACGAAACATGCGCTCGCTATGTTGTAAAGACGCCCACTGGCCGCTCACATCCTACGTCATCTCCGCTATTTATTAGATTAATTGAGTACATCGAAAGGCGTCTGAACTGCTCGCAGTGCTTGTGGTTGGATTTTCCTACCGCAATCATGCGAACAGTTCAAGCTAAGCGACAACCAAGTGACGTGGCCGATGACGCTGCTTTGTTAATTATGCACACCCTTAAAACGCCCGTTTTGACCGTTTGGCACGCCTGCGTTCGGATCACCACTCCCCGTTTTCAAGCACCTTCCCCTGTTACCACCCACAAACACCTCATCCTGTCACTCAAATTAGCAGGCACTCGCTATTTTGCGAGCGATCGATTTCCGACCGCACTGACTGGTTGGCACATGCGCATTACGACCCATACGCATGCGCAGATGTGCGAACATCGCTGTTATGATTTTTAGTGATAAGCCCACTATTGTCTCATCTCTCATGTGGTGGTTTGGGAACGATTCCACAAAGATCTCTATAAAGTCAATATTTATTTTACTGAGAGACTCACCCGTCGGTCCGCCTGGTAAGTACCTCTGTTCATAGCCAAAAAAAATAAACAAACAGAGGTACTTACCGGGTGGACCAGCGGGTGAGTCTCTCAATAAAATAAATATTGACTGTATAGAGATCTTTGTGGAATCGTTCCCAAACCACCACATGAGACATCATCTATTGTATGGTGAGTGCAATTCATGACGAAACAGAAAGCTTAGCTTTCCGTTCCTCTCCTGTGGTACAGACTTGCTATCTGAGGATAGCTTATCTGTACAGCAAGCCAAACAGAGCATGGAAGCTGCATACTTCCCTGCTGTCTGCCCGGCGCTGGCTCCGCCCCCTTTTCCCTGCGTCCATTGCAGCAGGTCTGACGTGACCTGCTGCTCTCAGACGCCGGGGCATGCGCAGTGATAAGAAGGCATATCGTGCTCCCGATATGTCTGTTTCTCACTATATATCGCGTCGACATGATACGATATCTTTTAGTAGCTGCTTCATGTTCTACATGAATAGACCCCATATTTTGAGGAAAAGGTACAACTGAAGCCACAGTAAAGAAGGGCACATCTGTAGCTCCTCCCTCCTTCTCTTGTCTTTTTTCCTGTCTCATCCAAGTAACAAGGTTGTTTTTCAGCAGCTACTGTAGTATTTTATTTTGTATTGTGGGCTTACCTATTTGCTGAAGTCCCTGTGGTTCAATAGCTCAGTGCAAACATGGATTTCCCTAGGATGTTTCAATGCAAAAGCAGCAATCCCCTTCAATCCCTCTGTGTAAGGACACTGGGCCTGATTCAGAGCCGAACGCTCTGACCAGAGCGCTCGCTCTGAATCAGTGCCCTCCTCCATGAAAATGGAGCGGCCTCCTGGCCGCTCGCATAGCTGTGGGTGACTACCCACAGCATATGCGAGCGTCCATGATGATGGTCGCGATGGTCTTGACCATCGCGACCATCGAGCTTGCGACGGAGACCCTGCGGTAGGGTCTCGCTGCCGCAAGCCCTGGAGTGATTTTGGCTCTATCAGAGCCAAAATCACTCCCACTGACATCACTAGTGATGTCAGTGGGGCCGGCTTCAGATGGTAGGCGTTCCCATGGGAACGCCTCCGTCTGGCAGGCACGCCCCCGGCACGCCCACCAAAGGGGGCGTGCTGTCAATCAACATCGACAGCACGCCCCCTTTGGTGCGAGACCTGGAGCGATGGTCAGCCCGTCGCTCGCCGGGTCTCGCGCATGTGCACGACGGAGCTCCCTCCGTCGTGCGCATGCGCAGTGGGGGAATATCGACCCGCTTGCGAGCGGGTCTGAATGACCCCCACTGGTGGCTGTGTGAACCAGAAGGGCTGCAAAATGCAAGTCGAGTCTCCCATATCCAAAATGCTTAGGACCAGGGGTATTTTGGATTTCGGAATATTCCGTATTTTGGAATATGTGCATACCATAATGAAATATCTTGGGAATGGGACCCAAATCTAAATACAAAATGCATTTATGTGTTATATACACCTTATACAAACAGCCTGCAGGTCATTTTATACACTATTTTTAATAATTTTGGGCATCAAAAAAAGTTTGTGTACATACATGAAATTCATTTATGTTTCATATACACCTTATACACACAGCCTAATGGTTACTTTATACTATATTTTTAATAATTTTGTGCCTTAAACAGTTTGTGTACAATGAACCATCAGAAAGCAAAGGTTTCATTATCTCAGTCATGCTAAAAATATTCCGTATTTTGGAATATTTGGATATGGGAGACTCAACCTGTACTTGGTCCTGGCAGAGTGAACACAACACTGGTGCAGGAAAAGTCAAAGAAAGTTGTATGCTAGACCAGAATTTGATGAAAGAATAAAACAGTAGTTAGTGCTCTGACACTGTGTTCTCTAGACAGAACACAGTAAAGTTTAGTAAAGTAAAAAAATAAAAATAAAAAAAAATGTTTTTCTTCTAAACTTTACTGTGTTCTGCCGGGAGAACACAGTGTCAGAGCAGCCACCGGAGCTAGAGGAGGGACCAGGGAGCTCAGGAGGGAGCCGAGGAGGAACTCCTCATGCGGACAGAAGCCAAGTGTAACCCGCTATACACCACTTGAGAGTGGCGTACAGTAACACCATCAAATTCCGAAAAATACATAATTTCCGGAATTTGATGAATAGCCTAATCCAGGCGGTCTTAACTAGGAGATATCAGTGATATCTCTTATGTTAAGTGTCTTCATGAATACTAAAAAAATTGAATTAAGGAAAATGTCCTTAAAGAGTTATTTTAGTGCTGATGAATAGTAGTCTAGTTTGTGGAGCATGTCATTATCATTTATCAATTGATGCTACTCAACCCCCTGAACATATTAAGGAGACAATGGTCCTGATTAATTACGGATCGCTATTGTGATCGCAGCTGCCCATTGCGAAAATATGCTAATATTTGCATTCTCAATGCCGTTGCTAACCTCATCGCACGCAGTGAAAGCTCAAGCTGCGTATGCCATCGCAGTGGCTAATTTATGCACGCCCCTGTAACTATGTTTAAATGCAATGACACGCCTGTGTTTCCCTGACCACCCCTCCATCAACACCCCCACACGGTCACTTCCTGTCAATCACTCTGCGCTGGGTCTGCATGCATAATCGTAATAGCAATCCTTGCTGAATCAAGCCCAATGAACTGGATGGTGAACACAATGAATATATTTTTATTACTACAGAGAATATAATAAATGAGGGATAAAATAACAATTCTCATGTTTCTAAAGCTCTGGATGAGGTAGAGCCAAGTCCTTTTGTTTGTGGGTCACAAGATATTTTTGATACAGATTTGGCATTCAGCAATTAATCCGGAGGTTGTACAACCAACATAGTGTGAATACAGTGCTTAAGCTTTTTTATTATACATATATATATATATATATATATATATATATATAATCAAAATATGTCCACACTCACGTTTATATAGTCAAAAATTGCTGGGGTAGCTGCCCAAAAGAGACCTTCTGGTCCTGTGTATAACCTTGAAAAAAGGGGTGCACTCACCAGTCTTCTAAAAAAAGACCTTTATTCCAACAATTAAAAGTAAATACAGGATCAACGTTTCGGTCCCAACCGTGGACCTTTGTCAAGATCCACGGTTGGGACCGAAATGTTGATCCTGTATTTACTTTTAATTGTTGGAATAAAGGACTTCTTTTAGAAGACTGGTGATTGCACCCCATTTTTCAAGGTTATATATATATATATATATATATATATATATATAAAATGAATTCCTAATGATCTATACACCCTATTTAGCGTTGTAAGTCGCACAAGACATAATTGCTTTCCAGACTTTGATTGTGGTTCCAAAGCACAAAAAGATATTATTCACCAAAAAGCATATAGTTACACACTGTGATCTAAATACAATTAGCGCAAACAAATTATACAATCACTAGGTACAGTCGAATACATACGCATGCGCTCTGGATCCAGATTTCCCGGCATCAACTATGAAACCTCTATCAACAGAAAAGAAAGATGACTAACTATCAGATTCAGAGTGCCTGCTTATGTACCCTTACAGAGATAGACAATACAATAGAACAAGTTGGCATAATCCCATTGGTTCTTTTTGCTGGTTCTTCTATTACGATGCAGTTCATAGGTCAGTTTGTATTGTAATAGTTCAGCCTATAACAGTTCTTTGTGTCCATTTTCCCACTGAAGAACAAGTCTAAACTGGCTAATAAACATTACATTACAGAGTACATTTCAATGCCTATCTCTCTATGATCCATAATTCACAGACGCATGTTGCGATTTCCTTGCCGATGGAACCGGAAGTCTGCAAATAAACAGTGGTTCAGAGTAGCACCAAACATGGTCTGCTTATCATGTACTAAACCTTAGATCTTAAATACAGTCAAGTCATAACATGATTAATAATGAATATAACCTTGAATATTAACCTTAATGCTAGGGAAAAATGAAATAATGAAATGACTGGCGCTATAATACTATTATATAGTGATTATGGAAGTTGGAGTAAGCAGCGGAAGTCTATTGAAACAAAATAAAACACATTTAATAACAATGAAACATACACATGTCATACACAGTATATATGAAATAAAAGTTACAACTAAAAATGTAATGGTATATCGATAAAAAAATCACTGGTAATGAAGCATCGATGGTGAGTCAAACGATTATTCTCTATCTATGGATATCCTGGATATAGATGTAAATTAAAAGTCCAGATGGTGGAGTCAGGAGACAATGTTATTAGGGTTCAATAACCACAGATATTTACCAGTTTATGGTCCTTCGGGCTAGCAGTCCAATTAGCAGATAACTGCAAGATTGAAATCGATGGTGATATGGTGAGACTGGTATGTATTCTTCAGTCCACAGGAAGATCCCTCAGGATTGAGTCCACTATGCAGATCACTGCAATGCTGGTGGTTGGTAAAGATGTCTCAACGATTGTCTCCTTATGCATAAAGGTGGAACCTGGTAATTTCACAAGGTTCCCTGGATTCACAGTGGGATAAGATCAAAGTCCATAGAGAGCATATGTATAGGCTTAACGCGTTTCGCTGGATGACAAGATTCCAGCTTCATCAGAAGCACTTTGCTAATTACTTAATGCTAGGGAACCTTTCTATGTAACTGTGTAAGTGTAGGGATATTTAAGAAAAGACGTTAGTTAGTGTTATGCGTCTACGTGTTTGTGGAGTACACCGTGGTACGTGTTTTGCAGGACTGTTCATATTATATGTTTTAGTAAATGTATGTATTTATATAATGAGGACTTTTAACATTGTTCTATTGGGTGGGAATCGCATGACTCTAAATAATAACATCGCCATATGTACTGATATTGTGTGAGATTCGCTAAAATGGTGTTGGGCGGCCATTCGCAAAATGGTGTCTTGTTGCCATTCACAAAATGGCGTCGTGCAGATTTTGATTTTTACAGATTCTGTCTCAGCCAATCATCCAGCTTCGACAGTCCACCCTTTGATAGCAAACAATACGCTATCACACTCTGGGCTTAATTCAGACCCGCTCGCGAGCGCTGAGCGCTCGCAAGTGGGTCAATGTTGGCCCAGTGCGCATGCACACGACGGATCTGGCTCCATCGTGCGGATGCGCGAGACCCGGATAGCGACGGCCAAAGGGGGTGTACCAAAGGGGGCGTGCTGTCGATGGCAAGTGACAGCACGCCCCCTTTGGTGGGCATGCCAGGGGTGGTGGCTGGCCAGACAGAGGCGTTCCCATGGGAACGCCTACCGTCTGAGGCCGGAAACTGACATCACAAGTGATGTCAGTGGGAGTGCTCTCGGCTCTGATAGAGCCGAAAGCACTCCAGGGCTTGCGGCAACGAGACCCTACCACAAGGGTCTCATCGCAAGCCCGATGGTCGCAATGGTCTTGACCATTGCAACCATCTTCCATGCCGCTGGCTATAGCTGTGGGTGGTCACCCACAGCTATACGAGCGGCCAGGAGGCCGCTCTAAAAATTCAGAGGGATGGCCCTGATTCAGAGCGAGCACTCTGTCAGAGCATCCGGCTCTGAATCAGGGCCACTGATTTTAAATTTAATTTAGGATTACACTATGACATATTATTTAATGTTATATTATGGGATGGCACAAGGTGGTTCTTACACCATCAATAATGAGTCTCTAAGGGGGGAGATAAAACTACCCTTAAACGCACACCGCGGATCTTGGGAGATCATGGGAAAGATGTGGGGATGCACCTAACCTATAAAGGAAGTCTTGAAGGGGATAGGGACTTACATTATTTAAGATGTTTAAAATAACATTTCACGCATGGCTAAATCTATACATTATCTGATGGTACATTCTAGTTCAGGGTTGTAATGCAGTCCTTCATTTACCTCAGTATTCATATTGTTACTACTGACCACCATCATAATTTAATTCCTTCGATTAACTTTAGTTTTACATTTTCCACATTTCAACACAGTAGGAACACACCTGACATATAATCCAGTTACTAAAATGACACCCAATATAAGGATCAGGAGTTTACCTATACTAGCAACCATTTTCTGGACCCACTCTCCTAGACCGGAGAACCATTTCACTGGGTTCAACACAATGAATATATCTTTATTACTACAGAGAATATAATAAATGAGGGATAAAATAACAATCCTCATGTTTCTAAAGCTCCGGATGAGGTAGAGCCAAGTCCTTTTGTTTGTGGGTCACAAGATATTTTTTATACAGACTTGGCATTCAGCAATTAATCCGGAGGTTGTACAACCAAAATAGTGTGAATTCAGTGCTTAAGCTTTTTTATTATTTATATATATATTGTGACACAGTCAGATTAGGGGTCCCTCTCCTGGGTAGAGGTCTCCTTCCTTACACACACACACAGCAGCAGGGAAGCAGCACACCAGTCTGGATGCGAGTACAAGCTGGTCGGCGCCAGTCTTTATTGTACAATGTCAGAAATAACATAAAGAAAACATAAACATAAATCCTAGCCCTGTCGGGGCACTAACTTCACAGGTGGTTCCCTCACTACCAGAACCTGGCAGGGCCTAATGCCCTCACCAGCAACAAAGGCACAGCACAACACTCACAGTTAGGTTTTCAAGTGTCTCTGAGCAAACTCCCTGCCTGCTCTCCCAGGTGAGACACTCAGCCCTAAACACACAAGGCTTATATTGGCCACTCTCAGGTGGGAACCCTAACAAGCCTGTTACCAGGCTGTGAGAACCAAAACCTGGAGTTTCCGTGGGTGGAGCCCTCCCTCTCCTCTCACCCACAACCCCCAGGTCCCAAACCGGCTTTTCAAAAAGCCGAGACTCAAGCCTGCTATACTGCAGACTTTCTCCTGGGGGTTTAGAACACATAAGACAGGAATCTGGGACAAATGTACCTGCCACAGACCACTTTACCAGTGATCCTATCACATATCCCCCCCCTTTGTTTCGATCTGTGGGGCGGAACAACTGAAGCCCCCAAACAATGAACGCGTGACAACGCATCTGCATTGGCCAGCTGGCTTCCTGGCCTGTGTTCCACTGCAAATTTAAAACTTTGTAACGCCAAGAACCATCTCGTAATTCTCGCATTACTGTCCTTATTTTCGGACATCCACTTCAAAGGGGCATGGTCAGTGATCAATTTGAACTTTCTTCCAACCAAGTAGTACCTGAGAACCTCTAACGCCCACTTTATGGCCAACGCCTCCTTCTCCACTGTGGCATAGTTTCTCTCATGTACATTCAACTTTCTGCTAAGATAGAAAATAGGGTGTTCCTCACCCTCCTTGTTCTAGGACAGGACCGCTCCTATACCTACTTCTGATGCATCGGTTTGTACTATGAATTCCCTTTCAAAATTAGGAGTCATCAGGACTGGTTGGGAACACAACGCTACTTTCAACTCCTGAAAAGCTTTCTCTGCCTCAGGACTCCATTCTACCATGACTTTTTGTTTGCCTTTGGTCAGGTCAGTCAGTGGGACTGCCATGGTGGCAAAGTTGGGTATAAACCTCCTGTAGTACCCCGTAATTCCCAAGAAGGCTCTCACCTGCTTCTTATTCAGAGGCCGTGGACAGTTTTGTATGGCATCAACTTTATTGAGCTGAGGCTTTATCAGGCCTCTGCCAATGGTGCATCCCAGATATTTTACTTCCTCCATGCCTAGACAACACTTTTTTGGGTTGGCTGTCAAACCTGCCTTATAGATGGAGTCCAACACTGCTTGTACCCTGGGTAAGTGAGACTGCCAATCAGGACTATGAATGACCACATCATCCAGATAAGCAGCCGCATAACGTCTATGGGGCCTTAGAATCCTGTCCATCATTCTTTGGAAGGTAGCAGGTGCCCCATGTAGCCCGAAGGGCAACATCTTGTACTGAAACAAGCCCTCTGGCGCTGAAAAAGCTGTCTTTTGTTTGGCACTCTCGGTTAACGGTACTTGCCAATACCCTTTGGTTAGGTCAAGAGTGGTTAAATACCTTGCCGTCCCTAGTCTCTCAATCAGTTCATCCACTCTTGGCATCGGGTAGGCATCGAATTTTGAAACACTGTTCAACTTTCGGAAGTCATTGCAGAAACGCACACTCCTGTTGGGCTTTGGAATCAACACAATGGGACTTGACCATTCACTATGTGATTCTTCAATAACCCCTAACTCTAGCATATTTTTAATTTCTTTCGACACCGATTCTCTTTGTGCTTCTGGTAACCTATAGGGCTTTAGATTAACTTTAACCCCTGGGTCAGTGATGATGTCATGTTTAATGACCGAGGTTTTCCCAGGTACGTCAGAGAACAGCACCCTATTTCTGATCAGAAACTCCTTGACCTCTTGTTGTTGAATTGCCGACAGGGTTTTTGCCACTGTCACTTCGGGAACTAAGGGCCCTGGATTTACTGGAGGGGCTCGGACGGCCGACAGTACCGTTCTATCTTTCCAGGGCTTTAACAGATTTATTTGGTATATCTGTTCCGGCTTTCTTTTCCCCGGCTGGTAAACTTTGTAATTGACCTGCCCCACTCTTTCTAAGATTTCAAAGGGCCCTTGCCATTTAGCCAAAAGTTTATTTTCCACAGTGGGAACCAATACTAACACTCTGTCCCCCGGAGCAAAGCTGCGTAACCGAGCATTGCGGTTGTATACCCTCTGCTGTGCCTGTTGAGCCTGTTCCAGGTGCTCTCTCTCTATCGGTACTACCGCAGCAATTCTCTCCTGCATTTGAGAAACATACTCAATCACCGTTTTGTAAGGACTAGACTGCCCCTCCCATGTCTCTTTGGCAATGTCTAGTAACCCCCTTGGGTGTCTCCCATACAACAAGTCGAAGGATGAAAACCCGGTGGAGGACTGGGGAACTTCTCTTATGGCCAACAATAAATACGGCAATAAGTAATCCCAATCCCTACCATCCTTGTCGACCACTTTTCTAAGCATGTGTTTTAACGTCTTGTTAAACCTCTCGACCAGCCCATCGGTTTGGGGGTGATAAACCGAAGTTCTTAACTGTTCGATTTTGAACAGGTGGCATAACTCTTTCATGACTTTTGACATAAACGGTGTACCCTGGTCAGTTAGTATCTCCTTAGGTATACCCAGCCTGCTAAAGACATGAACTAGCTCTCTAGCAATGGTCTTGGTTGACGTATTGCGCAACGGGATCGCTTCCGGGTACCTGGTAGCGTAATCCATTATGACCAGAATATACTGGTGTCCCCTGGCAGACTTCATTAAGGGTCCAACCAAATCCATTGCTATTCTTTCAAACGGCACCTCTATAATAGGCAATGGAACTAGTGGACCCTTAAAATGTGGCCTGGGAGCATGATACTGACACTCAGGGCAGGATGCGCAAAAGTCAGATACCTCTTTATGAAGCCCTGGCCAGAAAAACCTCTGCATCATTCGCTCAGTGGTTTTCTCTACCCCCAGATGGCCTGCCGTTATATGACCATGGGCCAGATCCAACACTGTTCTTCTGTAGGCTTTGGGAACTATTAGTTGTTCCACAACATCTTCCCCCTTCTTTGTCACCTGATATAACAAATCCTGCCACATTGCCATGTGGGGATAGGACAAAGGACTATCAGGGTCTACGGGTTTACCATCAACTACTTTTACATTCTCCCTGGCTTTTACCAAAGTAGGGTCATTCAACTGCTCCACGGCAAAGACCTCTCTTCTGACCTCTAAATCAGGCAGACGATCACCTGGCCCAACAACACTTCCCACTTCAATGGGAGGCACATCAGTTGGCGGGCCACCGTCACGCTCTGCATTCTCTAGTTCGCCAATCATAGTAGAAAAAGGGAATAACTCTGACTCAGAAGAAACTCCCTCCTCCACTACATCGACAACCTTCTCAAATGGATCGGGGTTGTTCACCTCTGGAACAAAACGGCTTTCCCACAACTTCCAGAAGTGAGCAAAGTCTCTCCCCAATATTGCATCGTACATCAGACCATGCACCAAACCAACAGAAACTATAGCAGAGCCACATGGTGTCTCGATGTTCACCTCAGCAGTAACATAATATCGAGTATCCCCATGTATGCAGGTCACACCAACAGTTTTCCCCTCACGCCGCAAGGGATTCACCAGCTCAGCTTTTATAAGTGTCACCAAGCTACCAGAGTCTAACAGTGCCTCTACTCGGTTGCCATCTACAGTGAGTACACACATGTGCTTATCAGTCTCAGCCTGCCGGTCAGCCGTACAGGCTATCTGTGCAAAGAAAGACCCCCTGCGGTAGACATGAGCAGTATCACATTGCATAGGTTCAGTTGTAAGTGAACAATTAGCGGCAATATGGCCGAAGCCACCACATTGGAAACACTGAGTCATATTAATGTCTAGTCGTTTACGGGGCAAGAACCTTCCCGGCCTGGCAGGCCTGTCTCCAGGTTCTACACCCTCAGTCTTAGGTACATTCCACCGCCCAGCACCCTTCTCCCCTGGAACAGTCTTACCAGTGTCTGTGGGAGTTCGCCGGTGTGCCATCGGGGCTCGGTGGGGCATACTCATCAGCTCCTCAGCCGCCATGTACCTCTCCACCAGCTCGACCAACTGGTCCGCAGACGTAGGGTCTGCATGGCTCACCCACTTGCGCAGAGTCACAGGTAATGATCGCAGGTACCGGTCCATCATGACCCTTTCCACGATCTGTGGTCCCGTCAGCGTCTCGGGCTGTAGCCATTTTGAGGACAGATGGACGAGGTCATGCATCTGTGAACGTGGAGGCTTATCCATATGGAACTCCCAGCGGTGGACCCGTTGGGCACGAACAAAGGTGGTGACTCCCAAGCGAGTTAGGATCTCCTGTTTTAGTTTTTTATAGTCCTTGGCATCAGACAGGCATAAGTCGAAATAGGCCTTTTGTGGCTCCCCCGACAGAAAAGGTGCCACCAGACTTGCCCACTGCTCCTTGGGCCAACTCTCCCTTTCGGCCGTTCTTTCAAATGCGGTGAGGTAGGCCTCCACATCATCGCTCGAAGTCATCTTTTAGAGGAAGTGACTGGCTCGTATGGAGTGAGTGGTGGTGGGAGGACCAGTAGTAACATCTCTGGGCTGGGCGACCAGGTGCTGTACCACCTCTTTTATGGCCTGGCTGTTTTCTGCTAAGGCCCGGCTGTTTTCCGCTAAGGCCTGGCGGGTTTCCTCGACGGCGACCTGTTGTTGCCTCTGGGCTGTCTCCAACGCCAACAGTTGCACCCTGGTGGATTCCTGCTGAACTCTGTTTGTCTCCTGCTGAGCTGCTGTAGCTTGGAGCAAGGCCTTAATAATGTCCTCCATTTTGTCCTGGGGTGTAGGTTGGAAGCTGAACCTTGCCTCTCTGAGCATTGGCTGACGCCTCCTCTATGGGACTCCAAGGACACAGTGTTATTTCCACACTCACCAATTGGGTGTCTGTCCCTTTAATTTTTAAATGGAAAGTTTTCCTCTCGCTGCAACTTCAGTGTGTGTGGGTGCCCTCATTCTCCACCATATTGTGACACAGTCAGATTAGGGGTCCCTCTCCTGGGTAGAGCTATCCTTCCTTACACACACACACAGCAGCAGGGAAGCAGCACACCAGTCTGGATGCGAGTACAAGCTGGTCGGCGCCAGTCTTTATTGTACAATGTCAGAAATAACATAAAGAAAACATAAACATAAATCCTAGCCCTGTCGGGGCACTAACTTCACAGGTGGTTCCCTCACTACCAGAACCTGGCAGGGCCTAATGCCCTCACCAGCAACAAAGGCACAGCACAACACTCACAGTTAGGTTTTCAAGTGTCTCTGAGCAAACTCCCTGCCTGCTCTCCCAGGTGAGACACTCAGCCCTAAAAACACAAGGCTTATATTGGCCACTCTCAGGTGGGAACCCTAACAAGCCTGTTACCAGGCTGCAAGAACCAAAACCTGGAGTGGCCGTGGGTGGAGCCCTCCCTCTCCTCTCACCCACAACCCCCAGGTCCCAAACCGGCTTTTCAAAAAGCCGAGACTCAAGCCTGCTACACTGCAGACTTTCTCCTGGGGGTTTAGAACACATAAGACAGGAATCTGGGACAAATGTACCTGCCACAGACCACTTTACCAGTGATCCTATCACAATATATATATATATATATATATATATATAAATATATATAATTAGCAGTTTTAGTAGGTATTGTAGCTGGTGCCTTCCATAGGGTGACAATATAAAGGACAAAAGAAATGACGGCACTCCACGTTGTAAATTGGAAATGATTATTAGATTTAATCCATCCAACGTTTCGGGCCCATGCCCGTCATCAGGGATACAAACATCATAATGACAAATACACACTTATATATACACATAACAAAGGCAATCAGTCCCTTAGGGTTACTCACCTGAGACGCCTCAGGTGGCAGTTACACCATGGCCATCTTGGTAACCATGGATACCTAATAACACACATGATGAAAAATATTAAAAAGATTTTAAAAACAAAAAGACAGCTTGCACATTACTATTTAAATATGCTCAATATATTTAGTAACAGCATGGTGATATTATAGTACTTTGTTGAGAAATAACAATCTCTATATTCCATCTTACTTATGTCAAATCACCATGAGGATAATGATATACTATGTCAGATAATAATTTATGTAGACTCATCCATCTATTTATTTACAGAAAACACTGCAGTCCCATTGTCTCATTGAGACCTTTGGGAAATAGTGTATCCAACTTGCTAATCCACCTACATTCTAATTGTAGTAATTGTCTAGGTCTATTTCCATCCCTAATGTTGGGGGGTATATGATCTATTATTCTAGATCTGATGTCAGCCACTCCATGTTTTGCTAGCAGACAATGACGAGCAACGGGCTGCTCACTCGAGCCTGACTGTATTGCTCTTCGAATGACTGATCTATGAAGAGCCATTCTCTCCTTGAACTGCCTTTCTGTCTTGCCCACGTAGTGCAACCCACATCGGCAAGACAGAAGGTAAATGACAAAAGTGGTACTGTCTGATCTTAAATTTACTACCCGTATAAGGGTGACCTTCGCTCGGATCGCCCCGGATCCCTGGGTGGGTTTGGATCCCTGAGATCCGAACCCGCTCATCTCTAAAATTATATATATATATATATATACATAAGTATCTACAACAGGGAAGAACAGCACACCAAATAAATGGCAAAAATATATTTATATAGAAAGCATGTCAAAAAATGCTATAGTCCAGGAGCCACATATTAAAGTGCATAACAGTGCATATTGATTATGTGAACTTATCCAATCCAAGCCACTTATGTTGCTCTCTGGCTTCAGAAAGAAATCCTAATGAATGGACAGCCCGACGGCCATTTCGGTGCTGGGACGCACCATCATCATGGGGCACCTCATCAAGTGAGGTATAAAGCCCATAAAGTAGGTTTATATAGATCAATAGGACACACCTCCCGCGTGATTACCTGCAAACTAAAGCCACTCACCTGTGCAAAAATGCTACATATCCCGCGTGTGCTAAGTGATGCGTAGCAGCACGGAAGTCAAAACTTCCGGGTGAACCACGTGTATATACAAAAGCATACCACGTGACTCGCATGTGGTCCAAAATAACGGAAGTTGGAGATCAGCTGTTTCTGCTGTGAACCACACAGCTGATGTAATGGTAATATATATGTATAAATAGTGCTGCGCAATCTAAATCTCTAACACCGGGAAACACCAAAAGCTAAATGATTGCAGTGGGGGCTGTAGATTCCAGTATCACGTGGAAGGATCATCCAACAATATAACATGCTTGAATACACAACGAAAAAGAAATAATCAATGAATATATAGGAAAATAAAAAAGAGAAAAAATTAAACAAATATGAAACAGGATTCACAATATATAATATATGGTAGGGATAACCAAACAACTAAAAAATTAAAGAAAGCAAGAAAATTTTAATTCTTCATTTAACCCTGCTGGCGCTAAACAGTTTAAATCATAAATCCAGCGTGTTTCTTTCTGCAGCAAAAGTTTCTCTCGATTACCTCCTCTTTTCAGCGGAGCTATATGATCAGTTGGCATGACCATAAAGTCCAACAGATTATGACCTTTAGTAATAAAATGTTTCGCCACTGGAGGAGTATTCGCATCCATGATAGTAGAAGCTTTTTTAATAGATGATCTATGGAGAGCAATGAGCTCTTTGAGCATTCGAATAGTTTTTCCCACATAGATTCGATTACATGGGCAAAGGATCGCATATATGACGAATTTGCTCTCACATGTTAGACAATGATGGATTTTGAATGAGCGGCCAGATTGAGGATCACAAAAGTTATCGCCTGTCAACATGAAACGGCAATTAATGCATCCAGAACAACGAAAAGATCCTGGTCTGAGGGTTAACCAACTTTTCTGCATAATGTGTCCCATCTCTGGGGATGTTATCTCATCCTTAATGTTGTTACTGCGTTTGAAGCAGAACAGTGGTTGTTCTTTACTCGGTTGTCCCAAAATGGGGTCTGTTTGTATAATGTACCAATGTTGTTGAAAAGCACGTTTAATAATATGTGACCCCAGTGAAAAAGTACTGGAAAAAATAAACCATTCGGTCTTTTTGTCTGGTTGACCTTTTGACAATAGCGTTTGTCTGTCCAATTTTAAACACTTATTTATAGCTTCTTGAATGTCTGTTGCATCATAACCTCGTTAGTGAAATTTGGTGCCCATATCTGCTAAAGCTTGAGGAAGGAGGGACCGGTCTGAAGTAATTCTTGTCACGCGGACCATCTGTGAATAAAGCAAACCCTTCTTTAAGGGTGCCGAATGAAAACTGTCAGCTGCCAGCAGGGTGTTTTTATCTGTTTCTTTGGTGTAAACTGTGGTAACATACAGACCTGTCGAAATATCAATAGACACATCAAGATAATTGATTTGTCTACTATGATAGTTAAGTGTAAACTTAATTACATTGCTCACTTTGTTTAGTTCCTCAAAGAACGTAATGAGCAACTCTTGCCCGCCTGTCCATACAAGAAACACATCATCGATGTATCGAACAAAAAATAAAATATATTTGGCTAATCGATGTGTCATGATGTGTTTTTTCTCAAATACATGCATGAACAGGTTGGCGTATGAAGGGGCCATGTTCTGCTACAAACGCAGTAACACATAGCAGCTGCCTATAATTACAAGTTTCAAGTGCAAGTTTCTTTGTAATTATAGGCAGCTGCTATGTGTTTTGGTGATGGTTGCTATGCACTTCAATTAACGCTGACAAGCTGTGTTGCACACAAACTTCCGGCGTCGTCACTTGATGTGGATTATAAATAGGTATGTCTGTATGTTACTTGTTTATCCTGAAGAAAGAACTACATTATATGTTCTGAAACGTTGACATCACTGGGCTGTGTGATTGCATTATTTCAAAAGTCATCTGAGTGCCGCCTTCTCTTCAAAGAGATTGTGTATATATATATATATATATATATGGGAATTGCTGGCTCTTCTCTTCAAGATGCATTATTTTCAGAAATCTTAAAGATATTATATTGTTTTAAAGGAGTGGCAAAGATTAGGTAAAGGCAAGCCTAATATGAATAGACTTGGCTGTACAGTATGTATCCTTTACATCAGTGGTCTAACTCGGTCCTCAGGACCTCACACAGGTCACGTTTTCCAGGTCACCCGACAGGTGCACAGATGTATACATTACTCACTCACACATTTTAAAAGATCCACAGGTGATCTAATTATTTAACTTGCGATTCTCTGAGGAGACCTGGAAAACATGCTCTGTTTGGGGTCCTGAGGACCGAGTTTGAGAACTTGTGCTTTACAGGGTAAGGATGATGCTAAATGTAGTTTAGTGCCTAAATTAATTCTGCCTTAGCCAGAAGATAGAGGTTTCAGAACAAATGACATTCCAGAATTATAGCCTCAGCAGTAGTAGCAATGAAAGCTCGTTGGTTGCATCAGTGGGAAACAGATCTGCAATAGAAAGAAAGTGAAGCAATATTTCCTTTTGAAGGCTCTTTTCTTTTTTGTCAAAAGCTAGTTTCTATGATTCCCCTTACTGGTCTTCAAGGTAACAGTTAATTTTTATCCACTAACGGGTGATCTATTACAAATTGTTCTCCAATGGTCCTATTGGAAATGTATTTAGTAAAGGGGGTACTATCTTTTATTGTTTACTAAACATTGTATATCACTGGTACCCGCTGTGAGGGGTACTAGGAAGGGCTGACTGCTACTTAGTACCGGGATGGGGCTTTGGGCACCATTGTTTGCTTTCTCCCCAGCCACTGTTGACCAGGCCATGATACTGAGTAGCACTGGGCAATTACACAATATAGGGTAGAACCATATGTTTGCCATCCAGTTTTACCAGGACGATTGCCCTAAACTGCAAGCATTTGGAGCTAAACCGCATGTGATTTAGGGGTTTTAATGATACACTGCACATTACCAGTGGTTTTTAGAAACTCCTGCGGCTTGGATTTGAAAATAGTCGCCAATATGTGTTGGTTCCACAACCACAAAAAGAAAATGATTATTAATAAATTTCTTGCTTGTGGGAAGATGTATTCTCACTGTCACTTATCCAAACATTCTATGAAATAACAGTTAAAAGCTGATTGGTTGCTATGGGCAACTTCTCCACTTTATCTCTTTCCTTGTTGAGCAATGAAATTCTGAGAAACCACAGTGTCAGTGAGAGATGCAGTGAGGCATAAGCAGAAACTTAGGCACATATCTTCTAGACCATGTCATGCAAAGAATATTAAGCTTTCTTTTGACAATCTGTTGGTTCCACTATATTTTCCAGTGTACCTCAAATCCCGCAATGAGTTACTAATGTTACCAGCCACTAATGGTTAATATCTAGAGCCCTCCTCAGCAGTCTTCATTCCCCTCTCTCTGCAGAAGATATTAGAGATGACACACAGCTGTGCCTCTGATTGATGACGCCATTTTTGCAGTGCCAAGCCAGCCATAGAGTAAGAGAACCAGCAACATTTTGTGAGGACCCTTAAGCTCTCTAGTGCCAAGGACAGCAATTCTCTACTGTTATTCATATTGACCTTCAGCTGTCAAATCATCCTGGAGCCCATTGCTTCAGAAGTGTGTGCACTACTATGATTTCATGAACGATCACAGGGCTAATATGTGAACAATGTAATATAAAATAGTATTATCTACTGTAACCTGTACTTGTTCCTGTAGTGATATTCCTGTCTCCAAAGTTGTCAGTAACCAGGATCAGTGATGTAGAACTTTACTTACAGTACTTGTTTGATTCATGCTGTAGGTAAATTAAATTACAAAAAAATGGAAGTAGAGAGTACTGCGTTATGGTTTAGAGCCACTGAAATAGCATTATTTTTGGCCTCTGGAGCTCTTAATGTACTGCAAATGTATCTATCCCAAGTGGTCACTTAAACCTTTACTGGATTATGGGCCTGATTCATCTTGGTTCGCAGTTGCAAATATGCACGCAATCGGTCACGCAATTGCAAACAGAATTGTGATTGCAGAGGCTACGCAGACCCAGAGCAGAGTGACTGGCAGGTAGTGCCGTTTGTGGGTGGTGAAGTGGGCTGGTCGGGCGAATGCAGGTATGCATAAATTAGTCACTGCAATGACTAAAGGAGTGTGACGTCTCATTGTGTGCATGGCTGATAGCAATTCCTGAGTAAGGTATGAGCTTGTTCAATTGCTGCATATGGGTCCGATGTTGCTTGATGTTACCGATGTTTTAGCTCTGCTAAAAGCCCTATTGCATACCAAACATGCTTAGAGAATAATAGCAGGTGATAGCCATGAGTGTGAATGTATGCAGCAATGGGAAAGTTTGGTTACATGTGTGTTAAAGCAGAGCTACTGTTGTGTTGCATACTTTAAAATAATAGTGTAAAGAGAGTATGAATTAATAGTTTAATAGAAATTGTTTTTTTTAATTTTACTTTTATTCGCAAGTCATTACTATTATTTGGTATTTTAAACATGTTTTATTTGAATTACTTTACATACAGTATATACCTTCAAAGTATGATTGTCTACAAACTATGGGCCTGATTCAGAGCCGGACGCTATTTGCGGTCGTTCGTTCTGAAAAAAGGGGTGGCTATTCAAATGGACCATTCGCTCTTTGCGGTCTGTTCACGCCTCTATGTCTGAACGAGCGAACAAAACTTGTGGTCGTTTTTTTGGAAACTACGCCCCCTGGCCACTCGCATCCTACGTCATGTCCGCTATTGATTAGATTAATCGAGTACATCGACCAGTGTATGAACTGCTCGCTATTCTTGTGGTTGGTTTTTCCTACCACAATCTTGCGAGCAGTTCTGACTATAAAATAACCCAGTGATGTGGTCAATGACGCTGCTGTATTAATTATGCACACCCATAAAACGCCCGTTTTGACCTTTAAGCACGCCTGTGTTCTGATCTCCACTCCCCGTTCTCAAGCACCTTCCCCTGTTACCACCCACATACGCCTCCTCCTGTCACTCAAAATAGCAGGCATTCGCTATTTAGCAAACAAACGATTTTCGGCCGCACTGACTGGTTCGCGCATGCGTATTACGATCCGTACGCATGCGCAGTTGGGCAAACATCGCTTGGAACGAACGAGCGGCCGCTTACGAGCGGCTCTGAATCAGGCCCTATGATTTATATGTTGTTATAATGTAGTGTTATAATGTATTGCAGCAGACATGTATATCCAAAACACATTGTAAAAAAACACTTGTTAATTTGTCTATATTAAATGTCATACATATATAATAGTTGTTTTTTTTGTTAATGGTTAAAATATCAAACACACGCACAACAGTTTTTCTTTTTTACTTTTTAAAAAAGTAACATAAATTGTCAATAACTAATACACAAAATACATTTGTAAAAAAAACCTACTGCATTTTAATCTTGTTGCATTTCTGGAAAGATTTGGACAGGACTTGACAGAAGATGATATGGCTTTGGATACACTTGCAGATGTGTGATGGTGCTGATTCTGCTACTGTGGCTGTACCAAATGTCTCAAATCCAGTTCCTCCTACAACATAATTTCATCCAAATGTGTCTGGCACAGTGTAATCATACCCAATCTGTGATGACAAGATACGAGAACCAGGTCTTAGAAAATCATAGAGGTACCTCAAAGAGGCAATATTGTCCAGATTTCATTGTAGGATCAAGTTCAAAAAAGATCATGAAAAGACTTGTATGGAAATTGTCAAAAAAGTTTATGCTGTGTGCTGACACTTCACAGCTGACTCAGGAGCAGAATAATCCTGGTTTGGGGTCGACCATCAGGTACCCTGCTCAGAGCTGGTTCCTGGCTGGGCAGGGCACTGGTTCACCATGGTGGAGCACACACTTAGGCCAGGAAGTCGATCTTTTATCTCCCTGAGATCTCGGCAGATATCCCTAGAGGTGCCTATTCACATAGTGATGTGCTCACGATCCGACCTGAGACACGCTTTCCCCTGAACTCTCCCCTGGCAGCTCCCCGGTAGTCGTGGTCATGATTTGGAGTAGAAAATATCCAATCTGAAGATGCGATGTACGACGAGCGGGGACGTGCATCGGCATCGTGATCGTGAGTAGAAACTCACGATTTGGGCATATTTTACACGATTTGTCATCACGATTCATCGAAATATGGCAAATCGTGTAAAAAAAATCGCATTGTGTGTAGGCACCTTAAGAACGGAGGTTTGCTCCCACATGCTGGTCTGGATGGCTGCAGTTTGCCTTTCCACTGCCATGGATGACTTCGGCCAGGGTGGCAGTGGTGGATGGGGGATGACACAGATGGAGGTTGTGCCTCCCCCCATCCGACTGCAGCCTTTGAGGGTGTTGGTCTCCTAAAATTTTTTTAAAAATAAATAAAAAATGTTGAAGTTACAGATAGACAGACAGACCGACCAATAGACAGACAGTCCAACTGATAGACTGACTGAAAAATAAACACTTACCAGCAGGGCCGCAAATAGGGTGGTGTGACCTGTGCCATGGCACAGGGCACCGCAGGGCAGGGGGCGCTGTTCAGGCCTGTAATTTTCTGTTTATTATGATTCTCACTTGTAGCTTCTTCTTTTATCCCCAGCATCTCCTGACCTCCCCTATCTCTTCCCTGGCTCTTCCCCGTGAGGCCATGACCCTTTTTCGGGTGCGCGTCTTATGTCCCTGTTTGAAAAATGGGTTTGGGGGGTGCCAATGCTCTTTCTGGTACAGTGTACCAAAAAGTCTAGTTATGGCTCTGCTTACCAGACTCAGTATGTGGGGCATCATTGGCAGAAACCACCAGGTGTTCTAAGTGGCCATCTGCCAACAAACTCCGTTCTAGTGTTCCCAAAATTTTAAGATCTTCATCAACGCCAAGATCTTAGGGAGGGTACCTCCTGGCCCTTTTACATGCTCAATCCAGGATTTTTGATATCGCAGTTAAGAAAATGAAACACATTGCAACATTCCTAAAAAAGCATCTATGATGCATAATACATGAAAATAAATGGTACTAGAATAGCCACGTAATTAGTGTAGATGAACCATATTAAGTAGTTCCTTAATGGATACTCCTTCCTTATATTACACAATCATGTGCTGGCTGAATGAAGGTATATGTTTAAATGTCCCTTAGGTGATGAAATTACCGGGATGGATAATGGAATTATTCACAGTCCTTGGCGACATGCAGTGGCCGATGCAGAAATTCTCAGGGCTGTAGTGTTCCACCGGAAAATGGTTGTGACGCCAAAGTAAACAGGGGTTTGATAAAGTCTAGAAGTAGGTGTAGCCAGTAAGTGGATAGGAGTATCTCGATAGGTCTTGTCGAACTCAGATAATTGGATATGATCGCTTGCAATTATTAACTGATGAATTAGTTGTCTATGGTCTGATGTGATTTTGCCATCCTGAATCTCAAGTGTCAAATCTAAAAAATGAACCTGATTGCTGTCAAAAGTGTGAGTGAAGTGAAGATTGTGTGAATTAGTATTGAGAAAAGTGACGAAGGAAAGAGCAGAAGAAAGATCCCCATCCCAAATGAAAAACAAATCATCAATGTAATAGAAAACCAGGTTTGCCACCCAGCTGCTCCCCCACACATGGGTTTCTTTCAAGTCCCCCATGTAGACGTTAGCATAGCTAGGCGCGAACCTGGTTCCTATGGCTGTTCCCATCTCCTGTAGATAATGTTGACCCAAAAAAAGAAAGTGATTGTGAGAAAGAATGAAGGACACACAATTGAGTAAAAAAGTTATGTGTGCTTCCTCCAGGTCCCCATCTAAATTAATCCTGGTGGCAAGGGCTTCTATTCCTTTAGAGTGTGAAATGTGAGTATAAAGTGCAGTGAGGTCCAGAGTCAAAAAAGCATATGATGATTTCCAAGTGATATTCCCTATTAGGTTAAGAAAATGAGTGGTGTTATGTTCTGGGTTGTTTGTGGACCCGGGGTGGTAGCAGGAGCGATCACAGAAGCGGATTTGAAAATAAAACTAGGATTTTTAATAAGTGCTTGAGTAGACATAAAATATGGCAGTAAATAAAAGTCCAGGAATATATAAATGTGCACAAGAGTTCTGTGGTGGGAGTAATGGGTTAATGTCCAAGTAGAAACAATTAGAGCTGTGCAGGTAGTGAGACTGAAAATAATCAAGCAGGTATGCAGGTAGTGATGCAGAAAATAATAAGCCAGGTATGCAGGTAGTGAACTAAGGCAAATGAGCAGGATGTCAGTAGGCTCAGGCACTCAGGTATGGGCAAGGGTGATGGAGGAAGCGGGGTAGTCCAGCGGAAGCTAGGTGCTGACAGGCAGACTAGCAGAGAGCGAATTCACAGGAACAGGATAAGCACAGAGAACTCCCTCTCAGCTAGGCTGAGATAGACGTTGCACTGGCAAAGAAGGAAGGCACTGACCCTTCCTAAATACCCCATGCCATGCTGTTACTGGCCGGAGGGAACATGTGACTCACCAGGATTGGCCAGCCGCATCACATAGCCAGAAGGCAAGATGGCGGCGCCCATGCCAAACAGAACGGAGATGCTGCCAGGCCTTACCAGCGCAGAGTGACAACAGGCCCGCACAACAACACGCGCAGCCAGAGTCCCCCGCCAGACACCAGCTCCGCCACCAGACAGCCCGCGCCACAATGACCTCACAGGTAACACCCGCCTAGCACCATGCTGAAATACCCTGGCCATGACTGAGTGGTATCCCTAAGATGCAACCTAAGAGTGCTAACCTGTGGTTGTAAAAATGAATCCAAATAAAATGAAAGATTGGAAGTGAGGGAAATGACACCCGAAATTATAGGATGACCAGGGGGTGAAGTGAGGGACTTGTGAATCTTGGGAAGAAAGTAAAATGTGGGAATGGTGGGAAACTGTGGTAATAAGAATCGGAATTCATCTTTAGACAAAATCCCTGTTGATAAGGCTATATTCAATAGGTTTTTAAGTTCAAGGAGGAAGGAGGCGGTGGGATCTTGTGGCAACACTGAATAAAAAGTAGTGTCACCCAGCTGTCTAAGGGCTTGTGAGTGTAATAACTCCGATCCATCACCACCAGTCCTCCCCCCTTATCTGCCTCTTTAAAGATCAGAGATGAGTCCCTTGTAAGAACCCTAAGGGCCTGTTTCTCATGTCTAGACAAAGTGGAAGATAAAGTGTTTTAAAGTCTTCCAAAGTGATTTTGTAGAAAGATTCTATGCTACTGCTTTTATCTCTAATTGGAAATAATTCTGAATTTACTTTAAATTGACTCCTACTGGTATTTAGATCAAAAAACTTTTTTGGAGTTATGTCAGTCACATCAGTTACAATATTTTCTTGCCATAGTTCTTCCAATGTTGATAACATAATACTGTCAGAGCTTTCTAACAATATAGGAATAGAGTCATCTTTTTGTTTAGATAACGTCTTTTTGGCAAAGAACATCTTACGACATAAAGTATGGATAAACCGATTCAGGTCGACATATAGATCATAAATATTAGGTTCGTTAGTAGGGCAAAATTTGAGGCCCTTACTTAATAGGGATAATTGGTCATCATCTAATTTCTTAGATGAAATGTTGAATACATTTTGAATGGCTGTTTGTTTTTCCTTGGCGTAGTTTATCAGAAATGTCTTTTCTGATTAGTTTTCCCACCCCTTCTCCCTCTGGGCTTGGATCCCTTCATCTTTTCGGTGTTCCTTTTGAATCCCAAACTTGACCCTCCAGTACCCTCTGATATATTTTTGGGCGTGCCCCTAAAAAACTCCTCCCTGTGATGTTTCTCCCGCTCTCTACTGTACGGTAGGTATCATTATCTCGCGGTGGGAGAGGTCTATTTTCACCCTGATGTTTTGAAAAGAGACGGGGAGATCGTCTATCTTGACCATCATTAAATTTTGTCAAAATTGCATATCTATTGGTGTGAGCAAATTTGTTTGAGGTGAATTTATCACTCTCATAAGTTGATTTTCTGGTATTATAGTTATTTCTCATCCTATTGGGTCTAATATTTTCCTTATCATAATGGGTTTTTGGATTTTTATGTCTAAAAAAACTCACATTACCTTCTTCATAATCCATTAAGTCCCTCCTAAATTTTTTCTGTTTGGTTTCTAATTGATTCCTTTCAAAATTAATCATCCTCTCATTAACTGTTTTATCTAGATCCTCAAAATTGTCTCGTGTATTGTGTAAATCCATAGATTTCTTTAACATTTCAATTTCACCCTCAATTAGATTAACCTTCATGGTTCTGTATCTGACGACTAGGGCCATCAGTGCTAAGGAACAATTATCCAGTAGCTGGTCCCATTCTTCTTGATATGTAGTATCATTCTGGAAAATTGTCGATTTAAATAATCGTAGACCTCTTGGGACCATTTTTTCGTCTATGTATTTCTGTAGATTAATACTATCTAACCAGTTTCTTGATTCAGCTTTTAATAGATCTTCCAATTTATGGAAGTCTTTTATCAGGTCTGTGTCGTCAGATACATGTACCACTTCAGTAGGTACCTCCCAATGGGATAAGTAAGATTGTCTCCTGGTATTTCTATTAGCAAAATTACTAAAACAACTCATGACTGCTGCGTCTGATGACTGAAGGGAAACAACAATGTAAATGTAGAAGACGCGCTTTCATGAAAGCTGCTGGTAAGTGGGATAGTCAACCCCAGAGAAACAAAGAGAAAAACATATATAAATAGAACCAGTGCTACCAAATTGGTGAGTATAACATATGATGATGGATGGTATAAACCTATATCTATAAATGTGGGATATAGTAAGATTGTCTGTGTCTTTATGTTTTGAAATGATGGACAGTTCTCTGTTTGTTTGTCTGCTAATTATCACATGTGATTGGGATTTTTAATTATCTGGTGGGTTTATAAGGGAGATACTTTTGACCCACAGTATACACTCCTGAGGAAGCTGAGCGGTCATTGCTCAGAGAAACCACATATTGGATCAACTTTCTGTTGGATATACTTTATTCTGTACTTGAACTCTCCCTGTCCAAGTATTTCTGAAACCTGAGAGGATTCCTTGAGGATTGTGCTTCAGCCTATTCAATCTGTTTGCTGGATGCCAGAGGATTGCCTATCAGCAAGTTACCATTGCATGTTTAAAATTTTTTTTATATATACGATGTGTTGTGTCATTATTATAAGTCAGGTTGTATATTTTATACGTGAGTATGTATTGACAGATTCATCAAGTATGGCAATTGCAAAGCTGCACGCATGCAGACATCATTGCAATTGCAATCCTTGCTATCATGCTAATGGAGCAGGATGTGTATGACAACCCCTGCTGCATTTGTAATGCCAGCACAGTGACGGAGGTTGCAGGGCTAGGAACACCATTGCAACCATCACGACCATCGGTGTTCAATGGTTGCAATGGTGTACAGTCCTGGCCTGTATGTATATGTATGCATGACCCATTCTGCACAGTCGCAGGATAGGTCCTGCACATGTGCAACTTCAAAATAATTGTGATTCTGCCTTCTGCATACTCAGAGGCATACCTCCCCGTGGTGTCACCCGGTGCGGGGGGGGGAACTTGTGAGCATGGCCAAAAAGGGGGTGTGACCTCATGTGAAGGGGTGTGGCCTCGCAGGTCGGAGGCGTGACCTCGCGTCCCGATCCCTCTCGTCACGTTTTTTAATATTACTGGGAGGGGGTGCAGGGGGTGCTGACTGCATTGTGTTGCAGTGCCGGCTCCCTCACAGTGTCAGGAGCCGGGGGCTACACTTAATACTACAGTGCAGCACCCGGCTCCTGTCAGTGTGGGGGAGTGTCAGGCTGCACCTTGGTGTCACCCCTCGGCAGGTGACACCTGGGTGCGGCTCGCACCCCCCTTGTGATGCCACTGAGAGGGGGGATGGTGAGGGGATTTAATTATTATATATTACAAAATAAAGTTTACATGTTTAAACATTATGCCATTTACAGTCAGGGTTCAGGGGAAGTGCAGATAGCCACACCAGCAAAACCTTTGATGTAGTGATTGCAGTTGTGGTGTAAAGTACATAGAAAAAAAAATTATAGAAAAAAATATTATAGATATAATCTGGAAACAATGGGTGGCACTCTGGGTCTTGTTAGATGAAATTAATACAACTGCTACTACTCGCAGATAGTCCAACGATTTGGTTTATTACCTTTGTCAAGGAGCAATAGACGATAAATTGGTAAATTGTAAAGTTCAAAGTTACAATTAGCATTAATTGCGTGTGCACAACAAGCAATCAATACTAACCCAACATCGAATGCTGTGTAAAGACTAGGGCCCTCATTCAGAGCCGCTCGTTAGCGGCAATATGCTCGTAGCGTTCCGATGTTGTGCAACCACGCATGCGCCGGTGTTACACAGCGCATGTGCGTACGGCTGATTTCGATCTTTTTTTAAGTCGTTCGTCAAATAGCGAACAGGAAGTGACATGTCAAATGTGATTGACAGAACAGGCCGTATTTGGGCGGTGACGGGGTGGAGATGGAAAAACGCAGGCGTGTCGAGGCATTTTGTGGGCATCCCTAAATTATCTCATGCGAACGGCAAATGTGATCGGAATGAGTCATACGTCACTGTCTGATCCACTTTCCGTTCAAACTGCTGGCACAGCTTGGGGTCTGGTATACTCTACCACAATGTCGATGGTCTCGTCCCCCTCCCCGTGCCTCTTCGATGTTTCATCAATGTTTTATTTTTAACCAGAAAAGCAATCAACTTTGATTACAAAACTTGCTTGTAATGTGTTTAGCAACTAGTTTTTTTTTGGAAGCACAAAACCGTACGCAGGTGAAATACTCAGCTGCTAATTTCAGGATTAGACAATCAATTAGCGTACCATTTTTTGTGACAAAATTTTTTGCTGTTTTTCGTTTTTGGGTTTATGTTATTGCAACAATATTGTCATCTTGTTTGTGTTTTTTCTCCATTTTTAATGTTCACGGAAATTTCACAAACATTTTTTAATGGAAAAGTGTGCCTTTAAACTCCGAAATGGTTTTTAACCCTTTAGATTTTTTTTTTTTTTTGTGCCGGGATTACCTAAAAAACATTTTTGGAATAATGTCACAATACAATGTTGAAGATTTAGAATGTTTTTATTTTTTGAAACACATTTTTTGTTTTTCCAGGCCATTTGCCAGTTTGCAGGTCTGGATAACGTCACAAAAAATGACATAATGAAATAAAAAACAAGAATGGCATTTGGCCAAAATAAAAAAAACACACATTAAAAACAATTCACAAGAAAGGAGAGGGAAGTTTTGGCCCTTAAGGAATATGGGTCAAGCACAGAAGGATTGTGGGAAAATTAGCCAGTGCTGTCATCGCTTTTTGCCCCATTTGGCTGGGGTAGGGTGGGAGCCTGACCGAGTCCGGGATGTCCTTTGGCTGGCCTCTCCAGAGGCAGATGTTGTGGCCTCTGGACTAGGCAGAGGGCTAGGCACATTTGGAGGGTGGCTGTTGTAGTGCCAGAGGTGGAGGATCCTGATGTTCTGGCAGGAAGGGAGGCCGGCTCCACCATGTGCTGGCGAACGAGCTGCTCCAGGGCATTGGCAATTCGGATGTTGGCCCTGGCATTTTCCGCCAGGGCCTGACCAATGGTCACGTTGGCTGCATCATTTTGCTCCATGGCCTCCGCCACCCGTAGCAGACTGGCGTCCATCCTCAGCAGAATCTCCGTGTGGTGACCCGATTTAAAATTGAGATCCGTGAGGAGGGCCACTGCCTGCGAGGGGGATTGCCCTGGACTGGCTTCTGCAGGGTCCCCAGCCGGATCTACTGCTTCCTCCCCTGCAGAGCCAGCAGAAATTCTGCGGCTAAGGCTCCCCTCTGGAGCAGACTCATCCACCTGTGTCTCTGTGAGAAAAATGAGAAAAGAGGAACATTACAATCTACATATTGTCACAAACACATTTCTGAGTTGGTAACATAACAACATTTACCTGGGACAACATGAGGAGCCGCAAAGTTTGGCATGTCCATATCCATGTTGGACACTCCAAACACCTCCTCATACTGCACACACCCCTGTGCCAGCTCTTCCAAGTCATTCAGCTCCAATGACACAGGGGTCCCCCTTGCATGCCTAGCCCTCTCTGCCAGTTTTTGTTTCAGCCGATATTTATAATCGGTCCATCTGTGGGTAAAAAAAAAAGCATTATTCCTGCAGTATTTGGGCCTGTAACCACTTATATTAAAAATCTAGTTTTTACATACCAACGTTTGACATCCCGGGGTAGACGTTCAAACTCACCCACCCTATTGACAGCACTGGCTATCTCCTCCCACATTTTCCACTTCTGGCTTGAACCCATATTCCAATCTGCCTGTGGCAGGGTGTCAACACACATTTGAACCAAAACCTCCATCTCCTTTCTTGTGAATTGTGGCTGCCTTTTTATTTTTGGTTTCTTTGGTTGGCATACTCGGCCCAGCAGCCTCTTCCATGGCATCTTCCACACCTTTTATACTAAAAAATATTATCATTTACATGTCCAACTGTCTCTAAATTCGGGGTCTAACTAATCCTTTAATCAGAAAGAGAGAAGTACTTTCCGGGCGCCTCTTGGCCATCGTTTTGCTGGTCTGTAGCCATTTTGATCAAAACAACTTGAACTACACCAGACCGTTTTGGCTTTTCCGTGACGTATTTATACATGCGTCCTTATTTTTGGTTCGCATCATTGATTGTGCGCTCCTATGATCTGTCCTTAATTTGAGCGGGAAAAAAAAGACTATTTATGTATATGGGCGACTCGAGTTGAGGTGGCGGGTGTTGATTGTTGGAGGTATCGTGTGTAGTAGTGGATTGCTGGCGGGATTAGTGGTTGTGAGGCGTTTTTTGGAGGTGGAGTTGGTGCTTTATTTTTTTTGGCTATTTTGCGTTCATTTTTTTTTATTGCGGATATTTTGTTTGTTGGTTTTTTTGGGAGTAAGTATTTTTTTCATGTCCTTTAAAAAATAAAGGATCTACAAACCGAATTTCTTCATTTTTATATTTTTTTATTTTTTTTCCAGTTATTTTGGCTTGGCCCCAGAGAAGTTTTTGGACTGTGACTTATTGTTCGACTTTTGGTAAGTTTGTATTTAACATTATTTGAAGAATTTGATGTGTGGGTCTTCGCATATATTTGGAACATTAATGTCTTATTTATATTTTTTCCTATCATGTATTAACACTAAATATAACGTCAGTTATTGGCAAATATTTTTCCTTGGTTTTTCAATGTCCAAATGCGAACTATTTAGCGCACTAATGTTTCCTTATTCTCCTTCGCCAAATGCGAACTATTTAGCGCACTAATGTTTCCTTATTCTCCTTCGCCAAATGCAAACTATTTAGCGCACTAATGTTTCCTTATTGTCCTTCACAAAATGCGAACTATTTAGTGCACTAATGTTTCCTTATTCTCCTTCACCAAATGCGAACTATTTAGTGCACTAATGTTTCCTTATTCTCCTTCGCCAAATGCGAACTATTTAGCGCACTAATGTTTCCTTATTCTCCTTCGCCAAATGCGAACTATTTAGCGCACTAATGTTTCCTTATTCTCCTTCGCCAAATGCGAACTATTTAGCGCACTAATGTTTCCTTATTCTCCTTCGCAAAATGCGAACTATTTAGCGCACTAATGTTTCCTTATTCTCCTTCGCAAAATGCAAACTATTTAGCGCACTAATGTTTCCTTATTCTCCTTCGCCAAATGCGAACTATTTAGTGCACTAATGTGTCCTTATTCTCCTTCGCCAAATGCGAACTATTTAGCGCACTAATGTTTCCTTATTCTCCTTCGCAAAATGCGAACTATTTAGCGCACTAATGTTTGTTTGGGTATAAATTTGCCCATTCTTTTTTGGCCTCTCAATGTAGGTTTAATTTTCTAAATAATGTGTGCTCCTCCCTATCTTTTAACGCATTTTTATTTTTGTTAAATAATCAAATATGTCCCACAAAAAAACTAACCGGAATTTCAATTTTGGAAATGTAGGTTGTTGCACTCATGACCATACCCCGGCATGTAAGCATCTTTGGATTTTTAACCTAAGATAAGTATATTTTTGGCTTTACATTTTTAAACTGAAATAACTACCTGGCTTCCCATTTCAGGTTGATGTTGGTCGTATTGTTTTGGCCATGCTTCCAGAACCCGACCAACCTCAATCTCGTCCCAGGCCTAGGCATCGTAGGCGTGCAAGGCCCAAGATATTTAGAACATGTTTCACCCTTTTTGGAATGCCCGATGATGAGGTTTTACGACGATACCGTCTTCCTCCAAAAATCATCATAGACACTCTCTCATTAATAGAGAGTGATCTTGAGTGGCAAATTGACAGTCCTACAGCAATACCACCACTTACACAATTAATGGCGGTGTTACATTTCTGTGCCCCAGGATCCTTTCAAACCACGGTGGGAATAGTGGCCGGAATCTCGCAATCCTAATTTTCAAGGATTCTGAGGGCAGTGATGGAGGCCCTTTTCAAGCACCTCCATCATTTTATTAACATGCCATTGGATATGGGTTCCCTTAGTGTGGCGAAGGCCAATTTTTACCAAATAGCTGGCTTCCCACATATCATAGGGGTTGTGGATGGTACTCACATACCACTTCAGCCTCCAGCACGACTGGAGGCAATTTTTAGGAACCGAAAGCACTATCACTCCCTTAATGTAATGGTGGTATGTGATGCCTCCCTCCAGATCCTGTCCCTGAATACAAAATTACCCGGGAGTGCACATGACTCATTCGTCATCCGGCAATCAGGGATTTGGCATAAATTAAACAACCTACAAGCTGGTGATGCGTGGCTTCTGGGTAAGTGGAGACCTTTAGTTGTAACCAATGCAAAGCTTGATACACAGTGATCCTGATTGTTTGTTTTGTTTTTTCACAGGAGACAGTGGCTACCCTTGCACGCCCTGGCTGCTCACTCCTTATTTGGCTCCCACACCAGGGCCACAAAGTGAGTATAATTCCACACTTACAGCCACCAGGCAGGTGGTGGAGTGCTGTATCGGCCTTTTAAAAGGCCGATTCAGATGCTTCCACCGCTCTGGTGGCGAACTCATGTATTTGCCGGCTATGGTTTCGAATATTGTGGTCCTGTGTGGGATCTTTCACAACATCGCCATAAGGAGTGGTGTCCCAATACAGCCAGAGGATGCCTTACCTGAGGATGGCCCCCCCGAGGTTGGTCGGAGGTCAGTATGTGGGGGGGCCATACGCGATGATGTGGTGGCCCGATTTTTCAGGTAATTATTGACAAACATTTACTTAATTGTCCCAATGTCTACATGTACGATTGTAATGTGCCTTTTTAATCTTGTTTTTCATTTTTTATTCTTGTCTTCCTTTTCAAACCATGTAAAAACGATGCCTACTACCTGATCCACTAAATTGGCTACATGTGGCCACATTGGAACTAACTTGTTGAAAAATTATTTCTTTGCCTCTTTTGTGAATTCATGTTGACCTGCTACTTATTTCAACAGTTCTTGAGTGTTGTTTGTTTTTTTTGCTTTTGGTGTAGGTTGTTTTTTGTAGTGTGTTTTCACTGTGTGAATTGCTTATCACAATTCACTTTCTGTTTGTGTTTGCTGTGTATTAAAGTTTTGTTTTCCATTAAAAAGACTGTTTATTTACACATTACAAGCACATGTAACCTGTCTCCAAACATGCCACCTTTCATAATGCAGAATCCTGTAATGTGTGAAATTGTTAAGTCTTTGAACATGCTTTGTGGCTTAGAAAAAACAACAAAGGTATTAGGGTGAATCAGTAGTTTGATAAAAAATAGGCCTAAGCAGGTTTCAGTCTCTATTTACATTACCCACCACAAGAAAAACAACAAACTGTTGGTTTAGCCACAAACCTATTGGTATGGTGAGGTGTTTAATGTGGCAGCTTACATACTTTGTAGCGCTTTGTAGAATCTAATTTACCTTACTTTAAAGAACATGACCAAATAGTGGACCTATGGAAGGTTAAACAATGAAATATTTTCAGACAAGAAATGAGACTTGTTAACATACAACGCTATTTTATTTTGACAAAAAAACATAAATAAATTGCAAACAAACAAAAAATCAGCTCCGAAGGAGAGCCGCCATGTGGTCGAGGACCACGAGCATAGAAATGACGTGGCCAAGCCCTCCTGCATACCATGCATCCGCCTCTGGTCCGCTGTTGGTATAAAAAAAAAGGGATCCTTAATGAAATGACACCTTACATTATAAGTGGAATAAACAAACTAAACAAATAAATCTAGTTGCAAACAAGATCCAGTTTGGTGATAAAAAAAAAAGTCCTGGCAAATGCTAAGATGGTATCAATAATAAATTATAAATGAACACACAAAAAGGCGAACCAAAAAGGACACAGTAGCCTTGTTAGGGTAAAGCACAAAACCCCAAGAATGAGTGTTTTCACATGTGTGATATGTATCAGTGGAAAATATCCAAGACATTGTATATCCAATTCAAAATGATTTATTACAACAAAAGAAAGGTAAACATACCGGTCATTGGGCTGGATGGTCTTGGTTGAACTCCATCCTCCTCCTCCTCGGAGGTGGGCCAGTGCTGGTGGGTTGAGGGAGGGGAGAGGGCGGAAATTGTGGAGGGGCCGGAAAATCAAGGGGGTGGTGGAGGGGAGGGTGAAGAAAAGAGAGGGGGGGTTGGAGGGGAGGGTGAATTTTGGGGGTGGGGCAAATTGGGAGAGGGAGGGCCTCACCTATTGGCCGGGCAGGGGTGGAGGGGGAATTGGGGGAAGGTTGGGGAGATGGGCTCGGACTGGTCGTCGGCGGCAGGGGCCAAGCCCGGCGCCGAACTCTGCGGCGAGTCCGGATTCTGCGTTCAGCCCCTAAATGATTAAGGAAAAATTAGTACATTTTTTTAGGGAAGGGGGGGTGTGGAAGCCAAATTTCCAACACCCAAAAAATAACAAACATTCTAAAACAGGAAAACATGCACACACAGATAGGGCCGCAAAAAAAAAAACAGGGCTAGACTGAAAACAAACATGCACACACAGACATGTCAAAAAACAAAAAACAGAGCTAGACAGAAAACAAACATACACACACAGACGTGTCAAAAAACAAAAAACAGGGCTAGACTGAAAACAAACATGCACACACAGACATGTCAAAAAAAAAAAACAGGGCTAGACTGAAAACAAACATGCACACACAGACATGTCAAAAAACAAAAAACAGGGCTAGACTGAAAACAAACATGCACACGCAGATAGGGCCGCAAAAAACAAACAGGGCTATACTGTAAACAAGCACACGCAGATAGGGCAGAAAACAAATCCGACAAACAAAAAAAAAAACTTACTTGCAGCGATCCGCTGCCGAAAACATGCCAGCAAGCGGGGGGTGCGGCACCGCAGATCAGACCACCTGCGCTCTAATTGGCCTATATTACGGCGTGAGCCGAAGCAGCGCAGGTGGTGGCGAACCTCCGCATAGGCCGATCGCTTGGCCCGGTTGGTGATGGGGGGAGGCTGGCTGGTGATCTTCCGGTCCATGACCTCTGTGAGGACCAACAGCTCCCGGGTTGTAAATGCGGAGGCTCTCATGATGGCAATGATTTTTTTTACAACAAACAGTTTTAATAAAGGCCAGAGAAAACTTTTGATTGGCTAATGTACTTTGTAAATTAACAGGAACCATTGTATTGGTTATTGTATGAGTCATGTGTCCTACAGGCTCCAAAATCTAATGTGAGTTATGATAGGCTTCATGCAGTGACATGCGTAAGCTAATTTAAATAAAGAAATTTATATCTGGAAATAGGAATATCCTAAACACAGGAAAACAAAAGGATAATTGGTTACAACATGTTTTTTTGAAAAAGTAAACCATTGGTGAAACCGTACGTATTCTGCGGGTAAAATGACACACACGGACAACAATAAAGTTTATTGAAAAACCCCCAAAAAACGGATGGCAAACATGTGAAGAGCAATTAAGCTAATTAATATATTGATTGGCATGATACGATTAAAGTATGTATGCAGAATGAACGAGCAGGTAATTGAAATCTGACAGGCCCACTTCCGGTTTGTACTTGTGCGAGCGTTCCCTGCAACCAAATTGGGAGATGGCCGGTCGCAATTTTGCTCGCTCGTTAGCTAGAGGAGGGGTTGGGAGACTTTGGGGCGGAAGATTAGATACGAGCGAACTTTCGACCGAGCGCAGGAATTACTGCCGCTAACGAGCTGCTCTGAATCAGGCCCTAGGTCAGATCCCCTTACCAGTACAGAACCTGTGGTTAATTGCATTCGTTCATGAGTCAGATGACAAATGCTTTTATATTACCTGGCCAGGGGACTATAGTGTTCTCCGGGGCTCCCAGTGGCCTCCCCTCTTTCTTCTTACTAGAGAGGGGGCTGCTGGGTCTCAGGGGCTGGCGGGAGGGGCAAGGGCTGCTGGAAGATGTAGTTCTTCCAGCGCCCACTCCGGAGGGTCAACCAACCACTGCGGGGGCACACTGACAGTGGGACACACAGACACACAATCATACACACTTACATACACCACACACACTGGCATACTCACCGCTGCTGCTGAAGAGTCAGCTCCCGACCCAGGATGCAGAAGACGGCGCTGCAGGAGGTAAGTAATTAAGACTAATTAAGCTAATTGGATACTTCCAATTGCTTAATTAGTCCTCTGGGGGGTGGGGTGTAGCCAGGGTGTCAGAGCAAGTACCGGTGATTTTTCCTAAAATCAACGATTTTAGGAAAAATCATGCTTGCTCAGGAGCGGCGTGAAGAAAAACCTCCCGACGCATGTTTTAAAAAAAAACATGCACCTAATGGAATAGCAAAAAACCTGCACCTGCAGGAAAATCCTCGCAGGTGTGGGTTTTTTGCTATTCTCGCAGCCTATTGAATATGCTCCTATATGTTCCTACTTATTATAGATGTGCACTGCAACATTATTGTTAAAAGTTGCTAACAGAGTTCCAATCCGGATCAGACCAAGAACTTAGCTGGCGTCGACCCAGGATATTCCCGAGTCGGTGCCATTCAAACCGGAGTCGGATCTGCATAGATACGGCTTTTCTGGCGTTGAAATGGACGCTTGGAGATGACGTCATCTCCAAGTGCCACTGAAGCCGGATCAATCGGCCGGCATGCGGTGCGCTCAAGGTCATCGTGACCCAGAGCGCACCGTTCACACTGCAGGGTTTCACGGGTTACTCCCGTATTAAACCATGCAAGTTACCTGAGTTGGACCCGGCGATCCAACCCTCTCCCCTTTTACACCAGGGAGCTACCCAGGTTAACCCTGCAATAACCCGGGTTTTAGTTCCAGTGTAAAAGGGTTATTAGATGCTGCAAAAACATGGATTTTTGATTCATATTGTTTATACACTTTAGTATAAGGCACAAAGGGCTCTATTTATTAACATTATTTTTACTAAAATAAAGTGAAAAAGGGTGTTTTCACACCCTTTTCACATTATTTTAGTATCACCTAAAGTTACTACAGGGCAATTGGAGTAGAATTCATAAAATTCTACTCCAAACTCTAAGTATCACTTATTTTTAGTAAGCAGATCGCATTTCCCATAATTGTAATGGGAAATGTGATCCGACCAAAGTTACTAAAAATAAATTGTAAAAAATACCGGGGGAAGCCCTGTGATAATAACGCCACCTGAGGTGGCGTTATCCAGGGTCTCCCCCGGTTACCGGGCTCCTACTCTGCTCTAAAAGGCAGAGCAGAGCCTGGAGCCGGTCCCAGTGATCAGCTGTTGGTCTAAACAGACCGCAAGCTGATCTCTGCTATAAAAAAAAAAAAAAGTGAAAAAAAAATTAACGTACCTGACTTCAGGGACCAGTGGTCGGGGCTCCGGTGATGTTCTCCCTCTGGTCAGCTGGTCTCCCATGGTGCACTGCGGCCTGGTCATCGGGTGATCGGGTCCCAGTGCAGTATGGGATATCACCTGACCAGAGGCATGGAAGACATCATCGGAGCACCGATGACTGCAGGTAAGTGCTATTAAGGGAGGGGGGATCGCGGGGGGGTGTGTGATTGCAGGGGGTGCAGCTTAACAACGGGGGTAGGGCTTAGCGCTGGGGGTTAGCAGCGGCGGCCGGTCGGCGCATGTGCGGGCACTTTGCCACGGTATTTTTGGCAAAAATGCCGTGACTAGTGTGCGGAGGGGATTCGCAGGGACAGAGCTTTCTCACAAGCTCTGGGCCTGATTCAGAGCCGGACGCTATTTGCGGACGGTCGTTCCAAAAAAGGGGCCGGCTATTTAAATTGAGCGCTCACTCATTGCGGTTTGTTAACACCTCTATGTCTGAGCGAGCGAACGAAAAATGTGCTCACTATTTTGTAAAGACGCCCCTTTGCCGTTCGCATCACACGTCATCTCCGGTATTTATTAGATTAATCGGGTACATCGAAAGTCATCTGAACTGCTCGCAGTGCTTGTGGTAGGTTTTTCCTACCGCAATCACTGCGAGCAGTTCAGGCTAAAAGTCAACCAAGTGACGTGGTCGATGACGCTCCTTTACTAATTATGCATTCCCATTAAACGCCCTTTTCACCGTTAGGCATGCCTGCGTTCGGATCTCCACTCCCCGTTTTCAAGCACCTTCCCGTTACCACCCACAAACGGTACATTCTGTCAATCAAATTAGCAGCCCCTCGCTGTTTTGTGAGCGCTCGATTTCCGACCGCAATGACTGGTTTGCGCATGCGCATTACGACCCATACGCATGCGCAGTTGTGCGAACATCGCTCATAGCGAATGAGCGGCCGCTTACGAGCGGGTCTGAATCAGGCCCTCTGTCCCTGCAAGGGATTTGTAGTAAATCTCTGAGATATTGCCTGAATTCGCAATGTGAATTCAGTCGATAATATCACTCTACAATCTGCATTCAATATGCGAATTGTAGTAAATAGAGCCCAAAGAGACTGAACTTACACCTTCCTATGGACATAGGGCCTGATTCAGACCCGGTCGCAAGCGCTGAGCACTTGCAACCGGGTTGATGGTGGCCCAGAGCGCATGTGCACGATGGAGCCGGCTCCGTCGTGCGCATGCGCGAGACCCGGATAGTGACGGGCAAGCCGTCGCTCCGGGTCTCGTACCAAAGGGGGCGTGCTGTCGATGTTGAGTGACAGCACGCCCCCTTTGGTGGGCGTGCTGGGGAGTGGCTGCCCAAACGGAGGCGTTCCCATGTGACACGAGTGATGTCAGTGGGAGAGATTTCTGGGGCTTGCGGCAACGAGACCCTACCACAAGGGTCTCGTTGCAAGCCTGATGGTCGCGATGGTCTTGACCATCGCGACCATCTTCTTGGCCGCTCGCTATAGCTGTGGGTGGTCACCCACAGCTATGCGAGCGGCCAGGAGCCCGCTCTAAAAATAAAATAGCCCAGCCCCGATTCAGAGCGAGCGCATCAGGGCCATTTTTCTGACAAAAACATCTCAATTTGAAATCAAAGTTTCTATATACATCTTGTTAGCAGTGATACAAAACTGTAACAATGTTTGCTGACATAAACATTTATATAGGATGCATCGTAATAACAATCTTCATGCGGTTGACAGTCAATGTGTTGACAGCACTATACCGACAGAACAATCCCAACACTGATGTAGTGTTATACCTCTTTTCCACCAAAAACCCAGGTCCGACCTGGGATTTTGGACATGGTTCCAACCATGGTCAGACCCAGGTCAGTCCCATTAATACCTCTTTTCCACCAAAAACCCAGGTCCGACCTGGGTTTTTGGACATGGTTGAACGATGAACGATGAGCGATGCGCCTTTCCGCTTGTCAGATAACGATATCTGACATCTGATGTGTTTGCTGTCAGATTTGGACGATTCCATTCATTTTAATGCAGTCAGAAATCGTTCAAATCGGTCAAATTGTTCATCTGACACATCTGACCGTGTGTATGCACCATAAGCTGGGCATCCACTATACAATTATCTGTCAGATATCTGTCCAATCTGGCTGGTTTGAAGGAAAACCTGGTAATGTATGGGAGGAAATGACAGTCGATCATATGGTTTTAAACACTGAAAAGAGGACAAAAAAAAATTGTTCAAATTGGTTAAATTTGTGTGTTTTAACCAATTTGTCTGAACAACCATTTTGGGCTATTTTCCAGTGTTTGTGAGCAAATAGACGATTATCATTTGCTCCCATACTGTACATTACCAGGTTTTCATTCCAACCATCCAGATTGGACAGATATCTAACAGAAAAATGTATAGTGGATGCCCAGTTTTACTGACTGTTAGCAGCATCCACATCAACAAACTACCGTCTTCCCGTTTATACATGTATAACATGCTCTGAATCAGTCATTGATTCCTATGCTTAATTGATGATAAACTGTTGGTCCGCAGTATAATTATTGTTAGTGGTTCAAAACTTTCATTTATTCAAGACGATACCCAACAGGCAACTTTTCAGAAGAAAGGTATCGGGTATATCTGCTGAGGTCCCTCCTTCATACATCTGGGGGAAACCCGCAAATGGGCCTTCATGTCTGAGCATGTGTAGGGGACAGAGCATGTGCTGTATGAAGCTCCTATTGGACTTTGGACAGTATTCAATTCGCCGCGAAAAGTCAGAAAGGTTTCGTCTGCCGCACTTTTCGCCTACATCGCTGTTTTGGCCGCGGAAACTTATCGGGCGTGCCCCCGCTATTTGCCATATTCAATTCCAAGGGATGCTAAAATGTGTTCCGGCGAAACTCAAACAGGCCAAAAGTGCTGTCAAAAAAGGGGAAATCAGCCTGGCACCCCCCAAAAGATGCACTAACATTGGAGATCAATATAGATGTCCCCGAATGACCCTACTGAAGCTATTTGGGGTACTTAAGTGCTGTCAATTGCCTCTAATTATCGTCTTTGATGAAGTGATGAAGAATAGCATTAAGCATCTTTTTTCAAGAAAATAAGTAGTCCTGTCAAATTTGGGGTGCTTGAAAATGGGTGCAAGCATGGTTTAAAATTACAAAAGTGAAGTTTTAAAAAACTCACCGTCAGGAAGCACCTGCAATAAAAAAAAAACCTCCCCCATACTTGCATACCCCCCAAAGTCTATTTCACTAGTTTACAAGTTTGTACCCACATGTTGCACTTTTTAGCCCCCATTTTCAAATATTTTCTTGGGGTGTTCCTTTTTTAATTAGTTTTTTTTAATGCAGTTATGCTATGGGGGGCTGTCCCAAGGGTGCTGGGTGGTACCACAAAACCGCAATTCTGCACTTTTTTTCACCACCTATTCATAGACAAATCTTTTTTGCCTATTACATTGCATTGCGTTTTCGCATACATGAACAGCGGATGGAATTGAATGGAGATAAGTTTCCACCTGGTAAAACATCGCAATCGGCGATAATTTTTCGCGGAAAATGGCTTTTTTGCGTCTAATTGAATACGGCCCTTTGAGTTGATGGATCAGTATTGTTGCTGTCCCTGCCCTAAATATTGCAATGTGATTCAGGGGGAGATGTATGAAACATACTAAAGAGAACAAATAGAGAAGTTGTCCTATCATCTAGTAAAGTGCTTCTCAGATCCAGTCCTCACACAGTAACAGTGCATGTTTTCCAGTTCTCCTCACAGAATCACAAGTAAAGTAATTAGAACCACCTGTGGATCTTTTCAAATCTGTCGGTCAGTAATGAATATGATGGTATAGCCAGTAATGATTTTGCTGTGCTCAGGCGCGAAAGCATTCAGAGCTTCGAGTTTGCGCACATTGGCTGAGTTGCAGACGCCACTTGTTGCCGCCTCAACTCTTTAATAAAGGACATATCAATTACACAGGTTCTGTGGCTGGTTGACTTTGGGTCTTCATTTCATCTGGTTTTTATCAGCCACAGAATCTGTGTAATTCATGTGTCCCTTATTAAAGGGATGATATTGCATCCCTACTTCCAGGCGTTCACAGCTGCACAGAACAAGCTAGCCATTGGTTGGGCATCGAAAAGCTGCATCCGATGGCTGGCAACAACTGAATACCCACAATTCAATGGGCAAGTACTTCCTTCGAACATCGATGTTGCTAACCATTGACTTCCGATGTCCATAACTAATCTATACTAACTATGGACCAAATATAAATTTTTAATATTCGATGGACTGTACTATTATATTTTATCTTATCAAGCAATATGGCTGTTTGTGTAATTACCCATATACATATACTGAAGTCTAAGCACTGTAAATCCTTAACATTCTCTATACAAGAGGTCTTAAAACAGAGAGTAAGCATATGTTTTTCTGAGCGCCTGGAAAAGGATGCTAAAAGCTCAAGATTATCTTCTCTATCCCGCCTATTGTATGATTCATTTGAGTAAAGAGCTGAAAATACAATTATTTTGCTTTTACATTAATTGTAGGAAATTGTATCCTCTCCTTTATAATCTCTTATGCAACATTAATTTCTACCCATGGCAGAGCTTCGGAAACAGCATTAGCATCTCTTAGTTTTGTTTGTACATTTTAGATTTTAAAAAGATTTTGCTCTTTTTAGATTGCTGTTTTTTTTGCTGCTTTGAGTGTTGTATTATTACCACCAAGAGAACAGGTGCAGCTGCTCAAAGGCTCTCTCTGATTACTTAGGAGACATCTGTTTCTCAACGAGCCAAGATATGTACCGATTCTTGCTCCATCACCTTCAGAGGTTTTCAGTGCTGGTCTGTGTTTTACCCACATCCACAAGCTTTTACTGCATGCACAACATAATACAAAAGTGGGTGAATCCTAATTATCAGCAAACTACGGATGCGCCAAAGAAAGCAATCGCAGAACGTGCCGCAATATGTATGTACAGTATACGTACCTTGGTGGAGGATTCATAAGCGGACGGTACGCTCTGTACGTGGTTGCTTCTCTCAGTCTGTGAAATTGGTGTATGCAACAGATCCATGTGTCATGGGAGTGTTGTTGGAGTGTAACCTGAGTTCCGTGCCTGTTTGAGGGGTGCAGATAGGGATTGGACGATTGTTTAAGACAGATGTTTTGGGGTGGGTGTAAGCAGGGTTGTAGCTAGGGTAGTGCGGCCGGTGCCATGGCACAGGGCACCACAGGTCAGGTGGCGCTGTTTGGGGCTGTCAAATTTCTGTTTTATTATCTTTCTTGCTTGTAGCTTCCTCTTAATTCATCCCCAGCATCTCCTAGCCTCCCCTATATCTTCCCTGGCCCTTCCCCATGAAGCCATGGCCCTTTTTTGAGTGCATTATGTCTCTTTGAAAAATGAGGGGGGCGCCAATGCTCTTTCTGGCACAGGGCACCAAAAAGTCTAGTTACGGCTCTGGGTGTAAGTGCTGATTCAAATGATGATGGCAGGGGCGTTTCTGGAGAGGAGGGGGCGTGTGTGCAGTCTCCGTCACGGGCCCCCTCCTCTCCAGCCGGCAGTGCACTGAGTGGTGCGTGGCCAGCGCTGCTCTTATAGACTCTGGGCACTAGAGTGTGCCCAGAGTCTATAGCGCATGCGCAGGTCACCAGGAAAATGTCCGTGGCGGCCAGTGTCAAGCTGTTTTTTTTACAGCGCAGACACCGGCGCCGACATGGGACTCCGGAGAGGTAAATATAGTATGGGTGCAGGGTATGCGGTGCGGCCCCCCCTGGACTCAGGGACCCGTGTGCCCTGCACACCCTGCACCCATTACAAATACGCTTCTTGCTGCGGACAGAGAAACAGTCAGTCAGATGGACGGATACTTGCATAGGTGTACAGATACTATTATTAGCATAAGGAAAAATTAATCTGTCAGGCGCAGATGTACGCACTTGTGTCCACTTTGCTTCCAGCTAAGAATCAGGTTGTTTGCACGCATGTAGGGCCCTATGCAAAGTTGAATGCAAATCGGCCACAGAAGCTTAGCACATTGTGCACAATGCAATAAATATGTATAGTGGCCTGTTTGCATTGCACCTGCCCCTTCCTGTACGCTTCATTTGCGACAAGTCATTATCACAGCCTATACTATATTGGTGCAAAAAACACAACCTGAAATAGGCAAATTTATTCTTCCATCGAACTGCATAGCCTACAGTGCAGCAACACACCCTTACTGTACTTTACCTATGTGAGAACTCCTTGTTACACCCAAGTTCTGCTCCCTCAGTCACAAGAAATGTGACCGCATTGCCTGTACTTGTATATGTTTGGCTCTGGAGCATGAGAAGTGTGTAAAACACGCACAATTCACTCCACAAACAAGCACCAGTCTGAGTCACAATTTGTCCATTGATTACAAGGCAGGATTTACTGTATAACCTATCATCTTGACATATGCACCCCTAAGATTTATGCTGACACAGCCACTTATGCCTACGCACCACATTTACCATTGATGTGTATGCAGTAGGTGGTGGCGGTGGGGTACTGTGAGCACTTTAATCATTATAAAAAAGTTGGCTCCTTTTATCCTCTGTATACTATTCCCTGCTTATGGTTTTCTCACACATTTTCTATTACAGTAATCTACAGTTGTATGTTTTTTAAGCCTAAATTAATTAAGTTTTGGCCAGCAAATCATTTGTAGAAAACCCTGAAAAAATTAATTGGGAACCTCGGAATGAAATTTAATATTTTGGAAGGTGCATGATGAAAAAAAAACATGCAAAGTATGTACGTTAATGAATGAATAATAATGAATAGTGCAGTTTTCCATTGGTCAGCATCTAATGGCTATGATACTTGGAGAGAGATAGTAGGTTTGCCTAGCCATAATAAAGGATATCCTGTTAATTAAGCTCAATGCTTAGTGAAGCGAACTGAAGTCTATGTTTTAATACTGGTATAATTACCAAGTACTGTACCACAGACATCTCCTGCTTATCTTTCAGTCTAGATGTGGGCCACCATCCCCATACACTAGTATGGGGACCTAAATTCATCAAACTCCAAAAATAATATATTTTCAGAGTTTGACTGCGGTTGTTCCAGGACCGCAGAACCTTTATATGGGAAGGAGTCGTGGGTTGCGAAGATGAGTCTATTTGGATCCTTCCACCTCCGTCCGGCTCCTTCCACCGGAGGTCGCACATGCACAGTAGCACTGCCAAGTCAGACTCACGGAGACAGCAGATTTTTCGATCAGCTGTCTCTACACTGGACCAATGTTGCTACTTGCAGCAAGTTGGATACCTAATGAATGGACCCCTTTAAAAACTGCCAAGAAATAACTGGGGATATATTTGCAATATCTCCAGTTCAGTATTATTGTGAGAAAGTAGAGCAAGGATTTGTTTTCTTATCTTTTTTTTTTTTCATTCACTGCTACTTGCAAATATGCTAAAAATCCTTTTCGAATATTCAGGGCAGAATATGCCTGATCCAATCGCCCATTCCAGACAAAGTTGCACACCTTCCAGTTACTAAAAAAGGACTGTTGGCAGACACTGTATGTTCTTAGTTTTTGTAGGGTAAATGAAATACAGATTGTTACAAATGTATAATTAGAAATTACTGGGCCCTACAGAACGGCTTTGATGGGTGTTCCACGAGTTATTGATATAAATCAGTCACTCACTGAGAAAACTGCTCTTCCTAATACAATGCTCAAACATGCAATGTCTTTATCAAGGTGCCTGTACTACATGTATGTTATTTGTATTCTCATTCACTGTCAGGTCCCCACCATTGCTAGCCTATAATAATATCGTGAGCTGTTATTTCTATAGGTACTGTATATACTTTTGGTTTGTTATAGAGCATGTTTTTCTATATGTACTGCATAATTATAACAATTAGGAGAAGCATAAACTCTACTCCATTAAATCCTACTCAACATCTGCAGTATATACAGAGAGCGCAAATGCACACTCCTATAGAACGCCACACATGAAAACAGACTGTCATGAACAGACCACTATTCCATTCATTACCAGGTGATTCACATGTTGATCACCACCCATTCTCCATTAATGGTTTAGTCTGTGCTTATCCTAGAAGATCTATGAGGTTCAGCAGTAAATAAAACTGAGCACTTAGGGGCAAGCGGCGTTATTCATTAATTACAGCACCCAGCGGAAGTGGCAATTGTCATGACAGCTATTGAATGAGTTGTGACAAAGCCCGTCTGATGACCACTTGCCGTAATTAACTCAGTACAACTTTCTGGATGAATTTCCTATTAAGAGAGAGGGTGAAGACAATTGTTCAACTTGCTGGAGATATTTTCTTCTGATCAAAAATATATAGATATTTCCTGGGAAATTGTAGGGTGACTTGGCTAATAAAGCACCTGATTTAGATAAGGACGGTATTGCATAGCCGCTAGGAAGAAGCTGTGCAATACTGCCCATCAAATATGTAAATACTGCAGGAGGTGTCTATAGGAAGCAAACGCCTTCTGACAGCAATAGCGTTCCGTGTGCAGCGTATGTAACTTACTCAGGGTGTCAGCTTGCGAGGCCAGCAAATCTGTGTCCACTGGCGCAGACCCTGGTCTCTGCACTCCCGGGAAAACGGGGGCGACATGCCCCTGTTTCCGGTAATACACACCCCCAGCTCCGCAGCTCAAATGCTGCATATCAATCATGCTGCGGCTTGGGGGATCTGTGAGATAGATTGCAGGTCCCGCACTCATACGCAGAACGGGTCCCTCGCATGTGCAGTTTTCTGATGATTGGAAAAGCTCGTTAATAATAATATACTCACTACTGTCCGGACCTAAATCAGGCCCAAAGTTATTTATATTCATTAAATAAACTAGTTGAAAAGAAAAGGTGGAATTGAATATTGATAAATAAGACAACCCTTATGCTTTTGAATGGTGGCTTCTAATTCAACTTGGTGCATATTAGTCCATGGTACACACTATACAATACTAGAGGACGGTCTACAACAAACAGCCCTGGTCTTACACAGATGTCTCTGGTGATCACACTGACAGCACACAGTTGTGTCATATGGGCAATCTCTTCAAATTGGAAGCTACTGTCTCAGTAGCAATTGCTGGATAAAATGTATGATCACATCTTTGATCCAAGTTGCACTCCTCATCATGCAATGTTATGGAGTGTGCCGTGCTGTGTGCTTTCATTTCCTAACACACAGAAAATGATCAGATTGCAGCAATACTGTGGCTTATGATATTGCTTCTTTTATGATTCTGCAATAAAGTGTTTTTCCTTCTTTGATTCCTTTATTTCTGAGAGATGGAATTAGGTTATAAGGCAGTGAGTGAAAGCGCGGAACAGTCTCTATATGCTATTGTATTACTAAGAACAGCACGCAGAGAATAGTTTCTTCAAACGCAAAATAAATTATTTATTATTAACTGACCATTTTCAGGCCACACTCAATGTACCAAATGATTCCTGGGTGTTCTTGGCTATATTCTGTATGTAAAATTGTAAGGATATAATTACATGCATTCAAATTTGTACTGTTGCTTTCAGTGGTGTTACTAGGGGATGTGGTGACACCATTTAAGGGGGTGACACCAAAATAGCAGAGCTGCTTTGCTATTTTGGTGTCACTCACTTGGATGGTGTCACTAAGCAGTGGTGATAGCAGTGATGGAAGACACGTGCATGCGCTCGTCATCCACACAGTGCTTGGAGAGGCTGGGTGTAGGGTTGTATCTAGGGATCCAAGCGCCCCTGGCAATGTAATGAACTGGCGCCACCCTCATATGCAGTGCCCCAGTAGTAATCCCCCCTATGCTGCATTGCCCCCAGTAGTAGTCCCCCCTATACAGTGCCCCTAGTAGTAGTCCCCCCTATGCTGCATTGCTCCCATTAGTAGTCCCCCCTATACAGTGCCCCCAGTAGTAGTACCCCCTATGCTGCATTGCCCCCAGAAGTCCCCTCTATACAGTGCCCCCAGTAGCAGTCCCCCCTATACAGTGCCCCCAGTAGTAGTCCCCCTATACAATGCCCCCAGTAGTAGTCCCCCCTATACAGTGCCCCCAGTAGTAGTCCCCCCGATACAGTGCCCCCAGTAGCAGGCATCCCCCCATAAAGTGCCCCCAGTAGTGGCCACCCCCTATGCAGTGCCCCCAGTAGTGGGCACCCCTCCATAAAGTGCCGCCAGTAGCGGCCACCCCCTATACAGTGCCCCCCCCTGCTGTGCCAGGCTTACACACAAACACACACACAGAAGAAAATAAATTACAACTTACCTGATCCCCGCTCCTGACGTGACCGCAGCAGTCCGCTCCGAGTCCAGGCTCTGCTCTTGCACTATGGGAGAGACATCATGACGTCTCTCCCATCACCCGCTGCGGGGGGGATCCAGAAGACGGAGCTCATGAGTGAGCTCCAGCCGGCTCCCTCCATGGACGACGCAGCAGTCAATGAGAGTCTGTCTGACTCTCATTGGCTGGCTACTATAACAAACACACAGCCGCCGCTGGGCTGGCGCTGTGTGTTTGTAAACTGTGTAGGGCACACCGCTCTCACTGTGGTCTGTCCTACACTTGTGGGGCCGGGGGACTAGCGGGGGTAGTCCACCTCTCGGCTGCTGGAGACACTGCCGGATGGCGCTTCCCCCTTTGGTCGGCGCCCCTGGTGAGTGCCTGGCCAATGGGTAGATACGCCCCTAGCTGGGGGCTTCCCTGCTGCTCTTGGAGCGCTGGGAAAGTCCCCAGTGTAACTAGAACAGGGGCATGACATGTGGTCACACCTCCAAATTTCATTCAACAGGGAGTGTTGCTTTGTGGACACGAGGCCACTCCCCTTTCTTTAGTGTACATGTCTTCAGCGCCCACAAGGAGTCCACGACAGGGGGGGGGGGGAGTAGTAGGCACACTGGATGTCACCAAACCCAGTGACGCAACAGGTAGCTTTATCATTGCTGTAACATTTGTGATAAATCTCAGATAGGACGTTTTTCAATTGTTTCATGAATGCGCACAAAAATTCCTTTATTATGAGGTTATCATGTAATAATAAAGATGTGTGTGGATCCCAGTGTTTTGATATTAGGTTTGGTTCTATCATCGTGTTTTGGCAAAACCAATCTGAAGGGTTTGGGTTTGGTTTTGGATTCCTTAGCTTTAACTTTTTTTTTTGTCAAATTTATTTATTGAACATTTTCAAATAATACAAAGATCAACCCATCATCAACATAAAAATGATCAAACAATTACAGAGGGACAATGAAAGTGAAAACATCAGGGGGTTCGGTATCATTAGTAAGAAATATAGGTTAACCAATTGGCAATATATTTCACTAGTAAATGAACGAGAGTATGTGTGTTAAACTACATATTTTCCATAAGTTTGTAGATAACATCTCACTGTAACTTAACCATCGATTACAAAGAACATAAAGATATGTAAAGATAGAAAGGGGGGGGGGGGAGAGGAAAACTGATATCTAAAATACACAAAAAGTAAATCTGAGTCTTAATACTTAGGGTTTTTGCTAGCTATGAAAGGGATTCAGGAATATGCCGAAGGTGTTGCTGCATCAGGATGAGGTAAGGTCTAAATTACTGATCATTCCTTGGCTTGATGTGGCCTTTGGGCCGGAAGCAGCCTTGAGAGCTGGAGGTGCCTGGTTTGCTGAGGCCTGTGGGCCAACAGGATGAGGTGCGGCCTTTGGGCCGGTAGCAGCCTCTGGGCTGGTTGTGGCCTGAGGGCCAGTAGGATGAGCTGTGACCTTTGGGCCAGTAGCAGCCTCTGGGCTGGTTGTGGTCTGAGTGCCAATAGGATGAGGTGTGGGCTTTGGGCCGGTAGCAGCTTCTGGGCTGGTTGTGGCTTGAGGGCCAGTATTAACAGTCACTGAAAGGAGTCGCAGCCTATGGGCTGTGAGGCAGCCTCCAGGCTGTGCAGCAGCCTTGAGGGCTGGATGAACTTGGCAAGGAGACGCTGGGGTGCGCTGAGTGCCGCCGGGATGACACCAGCGGTTGTACACTGGGTAGTGTACTCTGGATGCTGAAGTGCTCTTAGTACTGCCAGGATGACACCAGCGATCATACACAAGATTGCGTACTCAGGACGCTGAGGTGCGCCTGTGATGCCTGGATGGCACAAACGGCAGGAGACAGGAATGCAGACCGAGCCGCTCAGGTGACACAAATGGCTGGTAATACTTATGGAAAACTGTGCCATCTAGATGACACAAGCGGCTGGTACAATGGGGCTGACTAGACACAGGTAACTCGACTGAAACAGGAGACCACACTGGAACCGGAACGCAATCACCGGCATGGAGTGAAGGGCTGGCTGGAATTTAACAGAAACAGGCCCAACCAGAGCAAATCTCCCTAATGACAGACCAGTGAGCACCTGGGCTGTGCACAAACAGGAAAATCACTCAGTGTGCACCTGATAATGCACACAGACAGACAGTAATTAGTGCAGAGGCTCAGCAGCAAGCAGGACTGGAACTGCAAACAGTATGCTGCTAACCACAGATCCAAACAGGAGGAAGGAGGAAACTTCAGCGAACGCTTGCCTGGCATTCATCCCCCACAGCATTGGCAGTGCGGCGGCTTGTGACAAAGGGGCCCATTCATCAAATTCATTATCTGGTATTGGACAGCCCCTGATGGGTCTATTTAATAAGCCTTGGAAGGAGATAATGTTGACGGAGATAAGGTACCAACCAACCAGCACCTAACTGTCATTTTACAAACACAGCCTGTGACATGGCAGTTAGGAACTGATTGGACGGTATTTTATCTCTGTTCACTTTATCTTCATCCAAGGCTTAGTAAACAGACCCTTAAGTATTTAACTCACTGCGAATAGCAGTGGTGGATACATATTCACCGAAGCAATTCAACATTTCTCCGGTGCAGAGACAGCTCATCAAAAATCAGTTGTCTCTGCGATCTCTTTGCAGAGAGTGAGCTTGAATGAACTGGGCTTCACGCAGGTGCACAGAGCCTGGTGTCCAGTGGAAGGAGCTGGACAGGGACTGAAGTATCTGAAAGGATCCCTTTTCGCAATCCGGGACTCCTTCCCATAAGAAAGAAAAAGCGGGGGCGGTGGGAGAAACGCCATTTGAAGATGGCAAATACTCCTGCAGTCAAACTCTGAAAATTTTAGATTTTCAGAGCTCGATGAATTAAGGTCCCCATATTAATGTATGGGACAGATAGGGGCTGAAAGGTAAGCAGGACATACAATACACTAATGTATGGGACAGATAGGGGCTGAAAGGTAAGCAGGACATACAATACACTAATGTATGGGACAGATAGGGGCTGAAATGTAAGCAGGACATACAGTATCAGTGATATCTCCTGCATTAGCTTTATAATGAATAACCCTGATCCTTAATTTGTACAAAAGTAAGTGAAAATGTAAATTTTCACCTGCTTTTGTAGAAATTAAGTGATAATGAATGGACCACTAAGACACGTTTAAGGTCCCTGCTTACTAGAACTAACAATTACAGAACCATAGTAAAGTCACAGCATTTTCCTACATATCAGCCAACTCACATACATTATGGCTGTGGCACGGAAGTATTTTCGCCCGATGGGGCTTGTGTGCAGTGCACTCCAAAGTCCCGCATCTTACCTTGTGCCAGCAAGTGGGTCCCTCCTCCTTCCCAGCGCCATTTTCCCAGGGCAGCAAAGGCCAGTGCCAGAGTCTTTGCTTTCACTGTGCTGTAAGATCTTTCCGAAGATGTCACTAGGAAGATGGTGCCATGGAGGAGGAAGCACCTGCACCAGAACAAGGTAAGTATACTATGGGTGCAGGATGTGCAGTGCGGGGGCCCCTGCATATCCAGGGACCCGTGTTCATCACACACCTTGCACCCATTATAAAGATGCCTATGGGGTGTGGCATATTTTGTTGCCAGTCAAAATGTTGACATTTATTAGGTCAACATGACAATGTTGACATGGTCATAATTATGACAATGGTGAACATGTCGACATGTTCATAATGTTGACACTCAGCATGTACTATAATGTCGATATTGCTGTAATATTAACAGTGTCTTTCTTCTTCAGGGTCCATAGAGGATCCACAGGGATACCGTGGGGCGTGTGTGGTTGGAGTGATCCGGGCACCAAACAGTTAAGCTTTAGCTCCCAGGATTCAGCGGTCCTCCTCCACATATACCCAGTCCCCCAGCCACAGGCAGGCAGTTTTTTGTTTGGTGCTGGACAGAATCAGTCGCACCTTTTGTAACATGGGGACTGCCTTAGCAGTCCCAAGCTTTTAATTTTATTAGTTATATTATTTTTCTGTTTATCTGAGCAAGCCGCAAGGCGTCCTATTGGGCGCCCGTAATGCTGCTCCAACTACCTCCGCCGGCTCCACAACACCAGGAAGTGGTCTGGTGATTTCAGCGGGCACCAGTGGGGCTTTGCTAGCCGCTCCACTGGGGACCCAGGGCTGCAGCTGAGCAAACGTAAAAGAACAGGTAAGGTGATTCCCCACTTGCGGGAAATCTCGTGTTGTGCAGTTCTTACTTCAGGGCAGTGGAGACCCGCTTGAAGACGCTGCAATGGAGCAACTGATTAATCTGCTCCCCCATTAGCAGCAATTAAAGGCCAGCGTCGGGGACAATGTAGAGGCCAGCAGCACCCGGTGGTTGATGCAGCAGCGGGGAGGTGGGCTCTCCCCTGGGAACCAGCCCCTCCCCCAGCCCAGAGTGCGATCCCTCACAAGAGTTTTCCAGCTTCTGGGCTGCTCCTCCTACTTGCCCTCCTCCTATATGAGACGCTCAGTAGCCATTAACAGGGCTTTTCTAAAGCTACAGGTCTCAGGATATTCGGGTCCAGTCTCCCTGTATGCCTCTCCCTGGTGCCAGGTTATACAGCACACAAATCCTACCAGCCCTTGGAGGCTTGAGGAGGCTTGAGGAGTTGATTTAGTGCCCATTATAAGTATTTTTTATATGCATTTTGTGTGACTTCTGCTAGCGCTGCTATTGTGATATTCTGTCTTTAAATTTCTGACTGTCAGTTATATCTATCCCTGCTGCTCTTTCTCAAACCCTCAATTATCAGGTGTGTAGGGGTTCATTGTTACTTCACATTTACTTATGTTTGTGAAGGGTGTCACATTGAAATTTTAGCTAGACGCTTATTATGTGCTACTTGCTGGCTATTTCTATGTCTTCTAAAGGCAAGGATAAACAGTAGGCTGAGGCCCCTGTGCTGGTTACATGCAAATCCTGTTTTGCGGGCTTGCCCTCTCAGAATTTCATGCAGGATGGTATGTGTGCTAATTGTTATACATTTTCTCACCAGTCCACCTTACCAGCCCCTGTCCAGGAGCTACCTTGGGTGTCCTCCTTATCCCAGGTTATGACACAGCTAATTGACTCCCATGCTGCCTCCCACAGCCATTACAGCCTACTATGTTGGTACCCCCTATGAATCCTCCTTGGATGGATGTTTATGCCCAATCAGTTCAGAATATGGCTCAAACGTCTGCCACCTCTCAGCAAAGGGTACAGGCGGACAGACCATTAGCCACCAAAGCACATAGGCAGACTGTATCATCCTCTCAGTCCACCAAGCTTTTGCGTTCTGACGCATCATCTGGGGAGGCAGATGATGCACAAGGTTCTCCGAGTCACACTCGGGTGAGGAGCATGTCAATCAACAGTGGATGTTCCTGCTTTAGTGAGGTTAAATCAATCCTGAATGTGTTGGATAATGGACTCCATCCCTCTAAGGCATCTGGGACTTCGGTAGTCACCAACCAGGTACTCTGAATACGGTCCTGGAAGGTGGACATGGGATCCAAGAGGGCACTCGAGACAGGCTGTTTGGCGCAAAGTTGGACAAGATTGTGGCTACTGTGGCAGCCTCAAAATTTGCCTTTCTGCCATCAGAAGATGCCCCTAAGCCTAGGCTGTCCTCTAATCAGTCCTTTGGCCCCCAGGGTAAGGCCAGAGGACAGTCTTTCTCAGGCAATCTAGTTCACTCAAGTCCACCAAGCTGCGAGTCAAGCAGCTTTGGTCGGCCAGACATCTGGCTTCCAAGCCTGAGGTCAAACCCTCTGCCTGATGGGGCAGGCCTTCTTCTGGGGGATCCCAGGGTGGGATGCCGACTTCTTCAGTTTTCTGACTCGGCGTCAAACAACAACAGACAGCTGGGTCCAAGAAGTGGTCTCTCAGGGGTATGCCCTCATCTTCCTGTGGCATCCTCCTCAGCAATTATTTTGTATAGGTCCCCTATCAGACCCTATCAAGGCTCTGGCCCTCCAGGAAGCCATTCACTCTCTGCTACAGTCAGGGGTGATAATACTGGTTCCTTCGGCTCAGAACTGGATTTTATTCTACTCTCATGGAAACTTTATGATCAATTATTCTGGCAATAGAGCCTGAGGATTTCATGGTTTCTCTGGACATTCAGGATGCATACCTGCATGTGCCTATTGCTCCAACCCACCAGCAGTTCCTACAGTTTGCTGTTCTGCAGCAACATTACCAGTTTTGAGCGCTGCCCTTTGGTTTGTCAACAGCCCCTCTGGTCTTTACCAAAGTAATGGCGGCACACCTCAGACACCAGAGAGTCAGAATCCTGCCATACCTAGATGACCTATTAATCTTGGCAGACTCACTAGTTGTGTTACAATGCCATCTCCAGCTAACCGTGGACTGTCTGCAAACACACAGCTGGCTCATAAATTGGAAAAAGTCCTCCCTATCTCTGACACAGCAGATGGTACATCTGGGGGCACTCCTGGATTCTCAAATACACAGGATCTTTCTGCCAGACAAGATTTTGACACTACACTTGCGTGTGCGCAGCTTGCTCCACTATTGGTGGGTATCCATTCACTCAGCAATACAAGTCCTGGGGTCCATGGTATCCACCTTCGACATGGTGGGGTATGCCCACTTCCACTCCAGGCCCCTTCAACAACTGATTCTCTCCCGGTAGAATGGACAGTATCATCTGATCTGGTCCCAGATGGTCCTCCTCCCTCTGGAGGTTCAGCTTTCCCTCTCATGATGGCTACAGAAGTCCCATCTGGACAAGGGTTGCCCCTTCTGGATTCCAGATTGGCAATTTCGCATGACAGATGCCAGCCTTCATGGAGTGCGGTTATCAGTCATCATACCATTCAGGGTCGGTGGACAGCTCAGGAAAGTCACCTGCCCATAAACATTCTAGAGCTTCGAGCAGTGTACAGATCACTCACTCAGGCGCAAGACCTTCTCCAGAACAGGCCTTTCAGATCCAGTCCGACAACGCAACTACAGTAGCGTACCTCAAACGTCAGGGAGGCATGCGGAGTTGGGCAGCCATGGGAGAAGTGGCAAACATTCTGGTCTGGGCTGAATGTCATCTCTCGGCAATGTTCATTCCCGGAGTCCTCAACTGGGAAGTGGACTTCCTAAGCCATCAGGACATACTCGCTGGAGAGTGGTCTCTCCACCCGGAAGTCTTTCAACTTCTGGTGAACAAATACCAGATGTCACAACCACAAGGTACTCAGGTACAAGTCCAGGACCAGAGACCAATCAGCCACCTTCGTGGATGCTCTGGCAGTGAGGTGGGACTTCAATCTCGAACACCTCTTTAATCCCATCTCCCGCCTCTCGAGGGTACTTCAAAAGTTCAAGCAAGAAGGTGGCACGATGACACTAATAGCTCCAGTCTGGCCCTGGTGACATTGGTTCACTGACCTACAGAGTCTCTCCATAGACACTCCCTTTCTATTTCCTCTATGGCAGGACCTGTTGACGCAGGGCCCTTGCCTTCACCCGAGCCTACTTCGGCTGTCTTTGACGGCATGGCTAAAGGTTTCTCTAGTTTTGTGGTCCAGATGATGCTCAGGGAATATAAGCCTGCCTTGGCCTGCATCTATTACAGAGTTTGGCACTTTCAATGGTGCTCCCCCAGAGGCTATGACCCTACAGTTTTTAGGGTCACCAGGGTGCTTGCCTTTCTCCAGGCTGGGTTAGACCTTGGTCTCCGCCTGGCTTCCCTTAGAGTTCAGGTTTCTGCTCTGTCAATATGGTTCCAGCAGAGGATTGCTCCCCTGCCTGATGGAAAACACCCTGAAAGAATGTTGTAACATCTTCAGCCTCCTTTTGTCCCTCTGGTAGCTCTGTGGGATTTGTCATTGGTTCTCAGGGCTTTACAGGCTCCTCTGTTTGAACCTCTGGACTCTGTAGACCTCAAGTGGCTGACAGTGAAGATGCTCTTTCTCCTCGCTATCTCTCCTGCCCACAGGGTATCTGATTTGCAGCACTTTCCTGTCACACTCCATTTTTGGTCTTTCATCCAGACAGAGCTGTCATCCGTACTAGGGCTGGGTACCTCCCTAAAGTGGTATCCCAGTTCCATTTGAATAAAGAGATTGTGGTTCCGGCCTTCCAGTCCTCGGATCTTTCTGCAGGTGAAGCCTCCTTGGATGTAGATCATGGTCATCAGATCTATGTGGATCGCACTAATTCCTTTAGGAAATCAGATTCTTTCTTTGTATTCTATGGCTTTCACAAGTGAGGCTGGCCAGCTAACAATCAGACTCTGACTCGTTGGCTCCGCATGACAATCTCTCAGGCCTACATGCAAGCTGATCTTCCTGTTCCAAACAGGGTTACAGCACATTCTACTCATTCTGTGGGACCCTCGTGGTCAGTTCGATGTGGCGCTTCTGCTGAACAATTGTGCAAGGCAGCCATGTAATTTTCCTTCCACACCTTTCTTAGGTTCTATGCCTTTGATACCTTTGCCTCTCAGGATGCTTCCTTTGGGCATTGGATTCTCCTTTCTGCTCAGGAGCATCCCCACCCACAGGGAAACTGCTATGGGACATCTCCATGGTATCCCTGTGGATCCCCCATGGACCCTGAAAAAATTAAGTTATGGTAGACTTACCTTTTGTTAACTATCCTGCTCCTGCCTTGGGCTTGTTTACAAAACTGTCTGCCTGGGGGTGGGGTATGCGTGGAGGAGTACCGTGGCATCCTGAGAGCTAAAGCTTAACCGTTGGTGCCAGGATCACTCCAACCCCCCCCCCCATGGTATCCCTGTGGATCCTATGGACTTTGAAGAAATAGAGTTAACAAAGGTAAGTCTACCATAACTCTGAGAGATAAAGCACCAGCCAATCAGTTCACAACTGTCATTTTTTAAACACAGCCTGTAAAGTGACAGTTAGGAGCTGATTTCTCAGTGCTTTATCTCTCACAATTTTATCTTTCTCCAAGCTTTATTAAATCTCCCCCTCCATCTCTAACTATAAGGCTAACCTTAACCCTAATCATAATACTAAACCTAATGCACGTGTCGACATTATCACAGTGTTGACATTTCATGCAGCAGTATTCTGTCCATAATAACATTTTCCAGGTGTCGACATGTTTGCGTTTTGAATATTTGCATATTGTTTATGATGGTTACAGATGATCTAGAATCGGTATGACTGGCTTATACAGGAAGTGGTCCTTATGAGTCAGTTAAAGGGTGGTCTTCCCTGAGTTTAAAATTCCAAAAATGTGTTGTGTGTGCTGGGAACACAGATGGCACAATTGGTTAATATACCGTATGTTGGATCAATTCAAGAATTTTACATTCTCTGAAGTCTGTGATCTAATGGCCTAAGGCAAATGCCTTTAAATTGCCTTTGCTGGTTCATTGCCTATGAACATAATAGAATATAAAAGGAGATATTATTCATGTATTTTTGCTCATCATAACTGTAACTGGAGTAATCTAGGAAAGCCAGAGGTGTTCAGAGTATATGTGGCAGTCAATATGTTTCACAATGTAGAACTGTCTACGTTGGATTGTCTAATTTCACCCTTCATGCATTCAAGCCATAGAAGACTAATAATAAAAGAAGGATGAAGGATTCAGGTAAACTGGTTACTAAATGTATCATTTAATACCAGTTTCCATAAACAAAATTCCCATATAACAGTTCATGGCCAGCAGATGATGGGGCAGTGTTGTATACTACATATTTCAGGGGAATGGGTACGAGAGGTCATCAGGGACGATGCTACCAGTCACTATGCGGAAATCATTATGTCAGCCATGGGATCCTGACACGTCTGAAATGCTACTTACAGTACAGTATCCACCTGTGCGGTTGTTATACCTATACAAATGCAGAACAGAATACGAGAAATTTTACACTTCAATTGATCATGATTGGGGACAGGGACAAAATGGTTGGAGCACAGTGACTCAAATTGCATCATTAAGTCCCGACTGCCCCGGACTTCATGGAGCTACCCTCAGCATTTCTAGGAGAGGAGGTCTATCGTCCTAAACTAACTTCAGTCATCCAGGATGATATATATATCACAAACCCTGACCTACAGATCTGCCCAGCTATTTTGTTGCTCATGGCGTGGCGTGAGTCGCGCCACGGACTTGTGGCGTGGTGTGCAGGCATCTGAGTCGCGCCATGGACTTGTGGAATACCGTGGTATTCTTCAATGAAGGATATGGTACGGCATGTAATACAGTGCTTAACCACTGGGTGGCGAGTGCTCCACTTTTGTAATTGCATGTAATATAGTGCTTAACCGCTGGGTGGCGAGTACTCCACTGTACTGAATGTCTATCATATTCACAGCATTTGCATGAACGCACAACCCATACTGTATTTTTAATGTCGCATAATATACTGTACAAATCACTGCACATACTGTATTGTACATACGGTACGGTGCAGTAACTGAATAGTAGAGAAGTTGCCGGAGTTGTTGTCACGGTATAACCGATACTGTAGAATAATTAGATGCACGCACAGCTTTCACTGATATGGGATGCATTACAGTATGACATTTTTTTTATTTTTTTTATTAAAAACAGCAGCGGGAGGAGTGCACAAGGATGAGGCCACTCTCTGTGGTTCTCTGTACTGTAGCTGTCGTGTGGGCTAGTGGTTAGGTGATCACTTTGGTAGAATTATGGTCCGGGGTTCGATCCCTGGAAAAGAATATACTGTACCGTACTGTATATTTTTTTTTGTCACTGTCTGCTCTGGACACTGTAGTGCCCAGAGAGGGCTCTGTACTGTACTGTATTTCACTGAATAGTGATTTCATACTGTGGCTATGGTGCGCCCAGAAACCGCAAAACGCAAACATGCGACAACGCATATGCGGGTACAAAATAGCGTTGCATCCCAAACTGATGACATTGGTGATGCTGCTCCAACCTTGCACACTAAGTACGGTAGTAGTGGGATCTGTAGGAAAGAGAGCTCTCTGTATTACACGGTTGGCGCTACGGTGGCTGCGATGGATTAGAAATGGAGGGGGTTACAATGGGATCTGTGGTGCCAAGCCATACGCCATGTAGCGCTATGCTATCACTGAGCATGCGCAGTTGGCTGTATTACTGCAGTCGGTACAGTATTGTATTCTGTTGCATTTCCATCTCTGGCGGGCGCATGCCCAGTAGGAGGGTTGCGATGGGATTTCTGGCGCATGCCCAGTGGGCCCAGAGTCATACACAGTGCATCAGGTCCCTTCCCCCAAAGCAAGCCAAGAGCCTCACATTACCATAATAAAGGAAGCTTTGTTAATCCATTTACTGTAAGCAGTCAGCTCTGCCCTAGTGTCCTGAAAAATGCTACGAATTGTCACCATTGCCAAAGACACCATCCCCCGTCTGCTAGGACAACTAGTGTGCCGCTATGAATGTGCCTGTACTGAATATTCAAAAGTGACGGTGCCCTACAATTTAGCACCACAGAATAGTGATTTCATAACTGCAGGAACTGTTAGTGAAACTACTGTCTAGAATGTGAGACAGGCCTCTGCATCACAAACTGTGCGCCCAGAAACCGCAAAACGCAAACATGCGACAACGCATATGCGGTCTCAGCCTCGCGCACTGTGGCTACGTCCCTTGGACTGTGTCTGATGTGCTTTCCATCTGTGAGAGAGCGCTCTGTGTTCAAAGCTGACTGTGCGTTTGATGCTCAAAATAGCGTTGCATCCCAAACTGATGACATTGGTGATGCTGCTCCAACCTTGCACACTAAGTACGGTAGTAGTGGGATCTGTAGGAGAGAGAGCTCTCTGTATTACACGGTTGGCGCTATGGTGGCTGCGATGGATTAGAAATGGAGGGGGTTACAATGGGATCTGTGGCGCCAAGCCGTACGCCATGTAGCGCTATGCTATCACTGAGCATGCGCAGTTGGCTGTATTACTGCAGTCGGTACAGTATTGTATTCTGTTGCATTTCCATCTCTGGTGGGCGCATGCCCAGTAGGAGGGTTGCGATGGGATTTCTGGCGCATGCCCAGTGGGCCCAGAGTCATACACAGTGCATCAGGTCCCTTCCCCCAAAGCAAGCCAAGAGCCTCACATTACCATAATAAAGGAAGCCTTGTTAATCTATTTACTGTAAGCAGTCAGCTCTGCCCTAGTGTCCTGAAAAATGCTACGAATTGTCACCATTGCCAAAGACACCATCCCCCGTCTGCTAGGACAACTAGTGTGCCGCTATGAATGTGCCTGTACTGAATATTCAAAAGTGACGGTGCCCTACAATTTAGCACCACAGAATAGTGATTTCATAACTGCAGGAACTGCACACTAAGTACGGTAGTAGTGGGATCTGTAGGAGAGAGAGCTCTCTGTATTACACGGTTGGTGCTACGGTGGCTGTCAGCCATCTGTGATGGATTAGAAATGGAGGGGGGTACAATGGGATCTGTGGCGCTAAGCCATACGCCATGTAGCGCTATGCTATCACTGAGCATGCGCAGTTGGCTGTATTACTCTAGTCCCATAGTAGGAGGACGCCGTGCGTCGTGCGTCGTGCGAAGAACGACGTGCGTCACTGGCTAGTCAAAATGGCTTCTATGAGGGCAAGACGCTACTCGTCCGGCGAGCTCTTTGTCTTGGTTAAGTGGCGGGACCAAGCGTTCGCCACTAACCAAGACAAAGAGCTCGCCTACAGAAGTGCAAGCCGTGAGATCCACAGGCTATACGGCCTGCGCCGCAACGTTCGCTCACTGCAGCGCAGGTGGAGTGACCTGCTGCGGAGGGATAGGCCTCGCCTACAGCGCATCCGGAGGCGTATAAGGCGAAGTAAGTACAGTATTGCTGTATAATCACATGAATTACAGTATACTGTACAATAACGAATACAGTACAATGCATGACTCTAACATACTCTACATTACTGTACACTGCACTGTAGGGTTTTGGATAGTACAGTATCTGACGATGACTGACAGTTGTTAACACATACTGACATGACTGGCAGACATTTGATTGACAGACTGATTAAATCTACAGTACTGTACATGGACTAAAGGGTTACACACTATTGGTCGACATGGCTTGTTTGATTAATAAATTAGTAACAAAAGGCAAGTTGATTGATCCACCATTCTAATGTCTGTCGACCAAATCTGTTAACCTACAGTACTGTACACACTATTTTTCTGTGCTGGGCCTGCCCCCTTTAAGTCTGACATTATTACTGTACGTCATGGACAGATTCAGGGGTCTCCAATCAGCTCCCAACTGTCATCTCACAGGCTGTGCTTGAAAAATGATATTTGGGAGCTGATTGGCTGGTATCTTATCACTACTCACTCTGTGCCCCATTTACAGTACAGTACAAAAGAAGGGAAATACCAGGGCGAATTTTCATTTGGTATCACTGTGATACAAACGAAAATTCCACCAGTACTGTATTTATTAATACAGTACTTACCCCTCCGGCGAGGTCTCGCAAAGTCCTCAGCGGGGTCCTCCGCTGGGCTCGGGCTCCAGTGTCATGCGCATGTGCCATCTTGTAAAGCTCGTGGGGTGGCGGCAGTGCCACCCACATAGCCTATGTGTAACGTTGCACCACTTGGTCATACAGTACTTTACTGGACTGTATGTTTTTTTTTTTATATACAGTACAGTACAGTACCATACTGTTTTATTTTGGCCCCAATGCCAGCTTCACAAACTACAGTAGTTTATGTACTACAGTATACTGTACTGGTTTGTATTTTAATCAATAGCTAATTCCCTAAGGCCATCTACCTTAATGACGACATGTATTTTTCCCCACAGGGCGAGCAGCCCCCCCTGCCCTGGCAGCGCCGCCACCACCGCCACCACCGCCACCACCATCACTGCCACCACCCCCATCACTGCCAGCAGCCGGGCCCAGTTGGCTGAATTTTCAGAGTAAGTACAGTACACACTACTGAGGCCATCTACAGTACTGTACCGTAATCCCTCTCCAATTTGGAATAGAGTTCTGAACTCTTGTTTTCAAATGCTCCTTAATGACATGTTTTTTTCCCCACAAGGCCAGCAGCCCCCCCTGCCCCGGCAGTGCCACCCCCATCACTGCCAGCATCTTCTCCAGCCTCCTCAAATGACAGTGGTAATGATTACAACAGTTACAGTATGGACACAATAGTGTCATGCTACTACCTTTTTGATTTTTTGTACTGTATAATATATTTTTTTCTTTTACTGTATACACAGACAGACTCGTCATTGATGAGGAGGCTGCAGGAAGCCCCCTGCCTTGTAAGTAAAGTACACCTCCCTCTCCCTCTTTCTTTCTCTTTATCTTTCTCTCTCTTTCATTTTCCTCTCTCTCTCTCTCTCTTTTTCACTCTTTCCCTGTTTTTCTCTCTTTCTTTTTCTCTATCTCTCTATCTCTCTCTCCCTGTCTCCCTCTGTTTCTCTCTCTGTTAAAACATCTCCAACGTCTTCTCCTTACACAATAATTGTTTCTGTCCTTGTGTATTTTAGTTGAAGACATTGAAGTGCCTCAGCCCTCCCCAGGGCAAGAGGAAGACCCAGACTCACCTCCCCAGCCAAGTAAGTACTGTATACAGTTTTATACTGTAGGACATTTTGTATTAATACTGTACTGTAATACAGTACAGTATACTGTATACAGTAGTAATGTTACAGTTGAGTATGTTTACCCTCTACTTTCCCACTGAGTACTGTACAATAGTGTATTATTATTTTTTTTATGCAGATCACCTCCATATAGTGATTGTGGATCTGGAGAGCAGCGAATCCAGTAAACCTTTCTTTGTTTTTCTCTCTCTCTCTCACTCTCCCTCTTTCTTTCTGTCCTTCCCTCTCCCCCCCTCTCTCTCTCTCCCTCTGTCATTCGCTCTCGCCCTCTCCCCCTCTCCCTCTTTCTCTCTCCTTCCCTCCCACCCCCTCTCTCTCTCTCTCTCTTTCTCTCTCTCTCTCTTTCTATCTCTCTCTTTCTCTCTCCCTGTCTTTCTCTCTCGCCCTCTCCCCCTATCTCTCTCTCTTTCTACACCACATTGTTTTGTACAGCACTGTATCGCTCTCCTTTTTTACCCTTGTCAGTCTCTCTCTCTGTCTTTCTCTCTTCCTCTAACCCTCCCTCTCCCTGTCTCCCTGTGTTTCTCTCTCTCTCTCTCTTAAAACATCTCCAACGTCTTCTCTCTTTTCTGTAACATACTGTACTGTCATTTCTTTCAACAGCATCACCAGAGACCGTACCCCCACCCAGCCCCAGCGACAGTTTGCGTAAGTACAGTGCATTGTTCTCTCTATCTCTTTTCATTCTCTCTCTCTGTCTCTCTCCCTCTTTCTTTCTCTCCTTCCCTCTCCCCCTATCTCTCCCCCTCCCTCTCTCTTTTTCTCCCTCTGTCTGTGTTTGTTTTTTGTTGTTATAGAGGCTCTGTTCAAGATTTATGGTGCGTACACACTAGGCGATAAAGTGGACGACTCAGGGAGCATATCGTGTAGTGTGTACGCACCATTACAGTTTACTGTATGTGTTTCCAAATGGTTTTGATGGAAACTGTTCTTTGGGCCTGATTCAGACCCACTCGCGAGCGGCTGTCCACTCGCAAGTGGGTCGATGTTATGCACTGAGCATGCGCATGACGGAGGGAGCTCCGTCGTGCGCATGCGCCAGACGCGATGAGCGAAGGAAAGTCCTTCGCTCGTTGTGTCCAATCAAAGGGGGCGTGCTGTCAATGTTGATTGACAGGACTCCCCCTTTGGTGGGTGTGCCGGGGGCGTGCCTCCCTGACGGGGGCGTTCCCACGGGAACGCCTCCCGTCAGAAGCCGGCCCACTGACATCACTAGTGATGTCAGTGGGAGTGATTTTGGCTCTGATAGAGCCAAAATCACTCCGGAGCTTGCGGTTGAAAACCTCAACCGCAGGCTCCGGCTCGCAATTTTGATGGTCGCGATGGTCTCGACCATCGCGGCCATCACAAAGCACGCTCGTATAGCCTGTGGGTGGTGACCCACAGCTATACGAGCGTCCAGGAGGACGCTCCATGAAAATGGAGCCCGGCCCTCATTCAGAGCGTGCGCTCTGCTCAGAGCGTACGGCTCTGAATGAGGGCCTTTGTCCACAGTAATACCACTTCCAACAATGGTGGCGACACCACCACCACCATCCCCACAGACTGGCATCTCCGTGCAGCGTAAGTAAAGTGCAACACATTGTTTTATACAGCACTGTATCGCTCTCCTTTTTTACCCTTGTCAGTCTCTCTCTCTCTCTCTCTCTCTCTCTGTCTTTCTCTCTTCCTCTCCCCCTCCCTCTCTCTTTTTCTTCCTCTGTCTGTGTTTGTTTTTTGTTGTTATAGAGGCTCTGTTCAAGATTTATGGTGCGTACACACTAGGCGATAAAGTGGACGACTCAGGGAGCATATCGTGTAGTGTGTACGCACCATTACAGTTTACTGTATGTGTTTCCAAATGGTTTTGATGGAAACTGTTCTTTGTCCACAGTCATACAATCCGAGCAGCAAGTCCGTACAGTTAAGTAGCAGATTCACAGTGTGGATAGCTAGTGCGGTCTGAGACGCTCTTTTATGCTACCAGATACAAAAGAATTCCTTCCCGCAGAAAATCTGGCCGCTGATTGGTGTATTTGAAATATGCACTTCCTTGTGGTCCAATGGCATGGCAGAGTTTCGGCGGCAAGGTTTTCTTTGTCTCTGGTAGCATAAAAGAGCGTCTCAGACCGCACTAGCTATCCACACTGTGAATCTGCTACTTAACTGTACGGACTTGCTGCTCGGATTGTCTCATCGGCACGTATCAACAGTACGAACGCTTGAGATACTGTACTACTACCTGCAACGCTGCCTGACTTCTAAGTCGCTGTTGTTGCTGCTCATTACCATGATCTTATGTACCTTGGCAACTCTGCCTGACTTCCGAGTCACCTTTGTTGCTGTACCGTGAGCTTCTACAGCTGTTTCCTACAGTATCAACCCACTGGTACTGTAAGTATGGGAGCTTGCTAGGTTCACGGTCATTTTGCAGTTTGCTGTGTTAGACGCTGATTTGCGCAGCGACTTTTCAATGCATATACGGTACTGTTTTGTTTTGCTCGGCGAGCATTTTTGTTTCAGTCGCAATATTGCTGTGTTTATTGTCCTGTTTGTCTCCTTCATACAGTACTGTAGATGCATATTTGCGTATTTAGGGGCATACTGTATGAAAGCTTGATGTGAGATTAAATTGGGAAATATATATCACAAATTAGCTCAAAACTATCATTTATTAAACACAGCCTGCAAAATGAAATTTACTAGCTGGTTATACTGTACATGTTATGGCTGATGTACAGTAAGAATGTAATAACCCCCTGTGTTTAAGATACTGAACATTACATTACTGTATGTACTGTATACTGTACTCAGTCTGTATACTCAGCAACAGTACTGTAACGTATTTCTCTTGTTCTTTACACAGATTTTGTCGTCAAACATGGCAAAAATCAGCAAAGCCATCAGCAAGATAATTGCAAGCATGAAAAAAGAACACAAAACAACACGACAGATTCATGCCTGGCTGAAAGAGTGTGGTGTTCTTGTTAGTTTACAGACTGTGCGCTATCATGCATTTGAGAGAACGCGGACCAGATATAGATTTCCTTCTAAATGCACATGGTAGGTACTTTACATAAACCTTTTTTTATTACAGTATACTGTATGTTGCTAGATTGGTACTGTATTGTGTTCCAATTTCAACACTAACTGTCCAATAATTGCTCTGTATGTGTTCTACCGTAGGAGCGTCAAAAAGAGTGTGCACAAATTGACTTGTGAGGCTGATGAGCGTACAGCTTTACAAATCAAACATATTCTACAAGCAGAATGTGACCTGGACATCTCCTGTTCCAGCATCAAACGGATGCGTAAGGAACTGGGATGGACTTTTGGCCCTACAAGGTACTGTACATACTGTAAAATATATATACTGTATATTAATAATGCACTGATTTTACATGACAGTAAACTAAAACTTGTTTTTATTTCACAGGATAAATTCCATGATAAGGGATGTTAATAAAGTAAAGAGAGTTGAACAAGCACGACGGTGGATAGAGAGTGGAGAGAATTTTAATGACGTAATTTTCACAGATGAAACTTCGGTTTCTCTCGAGAGGTTCTCAAGACTGTCCTTCCGACACCATGCACATCTCTCACTTAAACCACGTCCGAAGCATCCGTTAAAAGTCCATGTATGGGGTGGTATATCTCATTGGGGTGCAGGACTGATCTATATTTTTGAAGGTGCAGTACAGTAATGCTTGTTTTAAAAATGATTTACAGTCCTGTACAGTGTATGCTTGTTACTGACAATTTCTCATCTCTTTAGGCATCATGGATAAGACCTTCTTCCAAGAAAAAATAGTAGATTGCTGTATGGTGCCATTTGTGAGAAAATGCTTCCCATCAGGACATCGATTATTCCAGGATAATAATCCCAAACATTCGGCTTCAGCAAAATTCATGGAAGAGAGAGGGATAAATTGGGAACGCACACCACCAGAGTGAGTATTGTCCTATAGTACTGTATTAACTGTTTATTGTACCAAAAAGTATGTACAGTACCAAGCAGTAATTACTCTAGTACACTTTATACTAAAGTACAGTACTGTGACTGAATATTTTTTTTATTTTTACTTACCTGTAGGTCACCGGACATGAATCCCATTGAAATGGTCTGGGCCTAGTTGAAGAGGTTCATCAGGTCTGATGTGAAACCAACAACTAAACAGGAACTTTTGGATGGGATAATGAAGTTTTGGAGAACAGTATTGACACGTGCCCAGTGTAACAATTATATTGATCATCTCCATAGAGTCTTACCAGTTGTCATCGAAAGAAACGGTCAAGCAACTGCTATGTAGCTTATACTGTACTGTATATAATTTGTGATGTGGAGGAGGGGTTTAACTTCCTTGATGTTGCCATTTGTAATGCAGATGTTTCAAGTTTTCAGGTTCCTTTAGTTCATATACACTACAATAGTAGTGGCTGCTTCAACATCCACATCCATAGTTGCAGACATACTGTACAGTAGTGGGTGCACCGTGAATTGAGAGACAGGCTTCTACTGTATGGTTAGAGCGGCGGTCCCTTCGACATCAGGATAAGGTGAGATTTTTGGTAATGTTAGTGCTCTGTTATCGTATTCACACAGCTGGTGTTCACCTCCATCTGGGGCACCCAAATAGTGTTTTGTTTCATGTCTTTTTTTTTTTTATGTTATATTATGGTGCACTCTGATGCACGGTAGAGTCTGCACCTGGTATAGGTGAAACTCTGAATCTGAGGCCAAAAGTGCCAGTGATGATTTTAAATTAAAAGCCAACTCTTTTTGTGTAGTCCTCGGTCCCCCAGTAGGGCTAAAGAAGTCCCCCCCCTCTGTAAAGCATGTTACTGTAGGTTAAATAAAAATTGTCATTAATTTATACAATTGGTGTTTGTACTGTATGTTTACGTCATTTTGCCAGGCGTGAAATTATCGCTGTATTCAATTTGAAAGCTTTTCTGCCTACTGTAGGTGGGAAGTCAATGCAATGTACAGTAAGACAGTATGTAAAAAAGTTTCGCCTACTGTATGAATAGCAGGTGGAAAAATTTTGTGAATTGGGGTGCAATGTTGCGGGAAGCCTTCCCCTAAAGGTACTGTAAACTGTGTAAGTTTTTTTTTTTTTAAAAAGTCAGAACACACTAAAAATTCACTTTCATTTTGGGGGGTGGAAGAAAAAAAATTGGGGGGAAAAAGTGAAACTTGTAGGGGTAAATTTACTAAGATGGGAGTTCTATTTAAGAAGTTACTGTACTGTACAGTATGTTGCCCATAGCATCCAATCAGATTCTACTGTACTTAGCATTTATCTACAGTAGCACCTTCTAGAAGATACTGTACAGTAATACCTGGAATCAGATTGGTTCCTATGGGCAAAATCACTTAATAGCACTACCATCTTAGTACATTTACCCCCTAATATATAAAATGTACTGAGTTTAGTAAAAAGAAAAAAAAGTGCTAAATGGGTATACAGTAGATCTGGGCATGCGCCTGATATACGATGATGTACAGTATTGTAGGAAACACTCAAGCCAGGTGCAAACTTGGTATTGCAGGCGGCTGTAGTGTAATGGTAAATAATCAAACCAATACATTACGCTGCCTGTACAACCCTTTTGCGGGTTCGAAGCTTGAAAGGTTACACTTTTTATTTTTTATTAACAAGGTTAGACTTTTTGGTCAAAGTACTGTGGCATAGAAATACCAGAATTTCTGGATAATGTACTGTATTAGTGAAGAACTAAAACAAAATAAAATTACCGTATAAAGTATGTACTGTACTTTAAAGGTCTCGAACCAGTGGTACAAGAAAATGGTAGATGCAGTAGGGCTAGGCATTAGCCCCCTAGACTACTGCATCTACTGTACTGTAGTTCCTAGAGTCAGGGAATCACTACAATGTGTACCGTATTGTACTTACAACTACAGTTATAAGTACCGTATAATACAGACAACTGGGCATGCGCAGTGCTATGAGACTCAATACGCCACAGTGTAGCGCGCAACAATGCGGTATACTGTATGGCGTACCGTATGGAACAACAAACTACAGTACTGTAGCTGGGCACATACTGTATACAGTACAATAGATTGATTTTTGTAAGGGTTGGATAACAAGACTGAACTACAGTACTATAGTGAACATTAAAAAAATCCATTAAATTATAAAGGTCTCGAACATAAGGAGAGAAGTGTAAGCAAGACGGATCACCTAAGCCCTTGCTCACAAGTCTCTCCTAGTCCTCTACAGTACTTTATGTGACATCTACAGTACCATACGATGACGTACAGTACTCAGGCGTCTGTAGCGTAGAGGTAAGAAATCGTACTTCTACATTGCAGACATCTGTACAACCCGGGTTCGAAACCAGGAAGCTTAATAATGAAGCTTTTCATTATTATTAGACAGTCAAGGTTACACTTTTTATTTTTAATATTATTATTACACAGTCAGTGTAATAATAACACACTTTCTCTGTGTGTGAATCATGACCTGGTACTGTACAGTATGATATTCCATACTGTACGCCATGGCGTACAGTACATAGCCATAGCGCTACAAGGGTATGGCTATGGCGCAGCACCACTGGCAATGCATTGCAACCCCGCCACTGGCTATAAGTTACCACAACGCAAACTGTGCTGACAGTTGACCCAATTTTGCGGTTTAAACGCCGAGTCAGTTTGTACTAGAGAGACCCTTCTCTTATACACAGTCAACTATCAGTTACTAAACATATTAAATTAATAATGTTACCAAGTCTAAGACAGCATTTTCATTGACGCAAGTTTGCGCTCTGCATCTGCCCTACAAACTGCTGTTAGTCCACTACTGTAGCACCTTATGTACTGTAGTAATGAATTTACTATTGTGTATACTGTGCGGTACTGTAAGTCTCGGACAGTGCAGAATGGCACTAGTGTGAAAATTCAACAGTACTGTTGGCAATACAGACAACTGGGTATGCGCCATAAAATAGCGCAACTAAATGTATGGCTTGGCTCCACTGGACATGGGGCACACATTCCATTGTGATTAAAATCCGACCACTGGGCACGCGCAGACATTGATGCAATTTTGCGGTTTAAACGCGCAGTCAGTTTGATATACAGAAACCAGTTTCTTTAACAGGGCCCATTGCCACTTGATGGTCATAATAAATAACTATAATGTCCGCGTTCATGTCAGCGCCGGCATTGACGCAAGTTTGCGTTCTAAGGTACAGTACTGTATGTACAATAATAAAAATCCTAGTTTCGCTGTTTGACTCCCGAAGCACTGGGCAGACATGCGCTCCACATGTACTGTATTGAATACTGAATATTTTAAGTGAAGATTTTAAAAATAAATTAAAAAAACATACTGTATTTTTAAGGTCTCGAGCCCACGGAACAAGAAGAGAGGAGAAGCAGTGAGACTAGGCATTAGACCGCTAGGCCACACGCTTCACCCATTAATAGAGTTCTGTAGTTTGTAAAGTCTAATGTCTAAGCTTCTGTCAAACAATCATCGGCCGGTGATACAGAACATACCGTACGGTACATTGGAAAGTGACACCTGGTGGGCAAAATGTTGTATTACACATCATGAAATCACACGCATGCGCTATGTAGTTTAGGAAAAGTGACACCTGGTGGGCAAAAAGTTGTATTACACTTAATGAAATCTGACGCATGCGCTATGTAGTTTAGGAAAAGTGACATCTGGTGGGCAAAATGTTGTATTACACGTAATTACTTTTTTCACTAATAAACTTTCTTTGTGGCGCGACTCATGGCGTGGTGTGTGGCGCGCCATACGTGGCGTGAGAGATAGCGCTGTGATTCCACATTATAGCTGGGCACATCAGTATGTGTGAGTCGTGTGCAAAAGCACGGGCAGCAGCTTCTATTGGTGGTAACCTGCCTATGCACGTTGTAATACTGATTGGTGCATCCTTATACACCACCATCAGTCGCACCATCAAAATTTGCACCAGCCCTGTGTCTTGCAGCTGTGCATCTGTGAACTCAGCTATTTACACTGACACACCAGCGACACTCCCATAATATGACCGCTGAACGGACCATTTTTGCATGCACTAGTAACCAACACCCAGGAACACCTAGCACTTCTAATACTGTCTGAATCGATCCATGAGCACCTTTGTGTGTACACTCGGGGTAACGCATGTGTGATGGGGGTTTTCAGAATGCACTGTGGTATACTGTATAATCTTTCAACTGCATAGTTGTCAACCTTTATTAAAGTTCCCTATGGGAGATACTGGAGAGCAGGTGCACTCAGGAAGTGCGGGGATGTGATGCAGTGAATCTGTTTAATCTAAACCCCACCAGTCGCTGCTCACTGCTGTAACTCTATAGCCATCATGACGCAATTTACACAATATTATCATCAAACCTCAGACCACCCACTTCACATGGGAAGTGAGTGGAACCAGGTCTGTTATTAAAATTAAAATAAAAAATAAATAAAGAAGACCACAAATGCAGTGATTTTTGTATTACAATGCAATTATATTTGATGAAATACAGCTAATTGGCATTCTGCTTCTTCTCTATAGTCCACCAAATCTTGCAGCACTATAGCTCTGCCTTTATCCGCAGGGCAAATTATAAGGCTTTTATTATTAGACAGAGGGGATAATGCCTGGCCTTCCAAGACTGAGAGTTAGGGATGGATCGGGGCATTTGGTGCCGGCTATCTCTTGATCCAAAATTCTAATGTAGGTTCTAATGCTTTAATTGTTAGACTGGGGATCAAAAGTGGAATGAGGACTCAATGCTTTTAATTTGGGGGGAACTGGATCCTTATCCACTACCAATTGATCTTTAAAAACCTACTTGAGTTTTATTTTTCTTTGTAAGGTGTTTTTCTCTATATTCCACTGGAACTCGTTGAAGGATACAGTAGGGACAAAAGTTAGTCCTTTGCTTAATAGACTATATTAGCTATCAGATAGCTCATAAGAGGAAAGATTAAAAATTAGATTTTTTGGGGCCGGGGAGGTTTCCCTGCACGTCCTCTGCCTCTTGTTTGGCCACTTCTTCACGTAAATCTTCTCTGACCCTGCTTTTGACTGCCCTTGTTGCTTCTTCGTGATTATCTGTTTCGCTATTAGAGCTGGCTGTTACCTTGCGGTGAATCAGTATAAAATCGGGAACCTTGTTTGTTACGGCTGAAGAATGGGCGCCTGTTGTCCTGGGGGTGGTGCCCTGCCAACATCTGCATACAGAGTGAGTTTCATAGTCATGCTCAACTTTAAGCAATTTTTTATTTTTTATTTAATTAGGTCCCTTTTGTACTGGGCCACTTGGGTTTTAATTTATCCATCCAGTTATTCTCAGGGTCAGCCTGAAGTATAGACACATTAATTGATTCAAATGTTACAATTTTGATTTTATGTAGTTCTTTGGTAGATTGTTCCATTACCAAAAGCAATAAGTCAAATGAACACTTGCTCAATATGGCGACCAAGCGCCTGCAAAATTCTGGGTCATGAGGCCCTATTGTGGGACAGTTCCATACACGGAAACCCCGTGGTATTTTTTTTAATTTGAAATAATCACTAAGCGACAGGCCGTGCAGATAAAAATCAGTTTCTTTTTTCTTTAGCCATAATAGATCTCTGAAAATCATATAAGGGGACATCCCTGAGCCCCTTGTCATATAGGATATTTTCTGCCAGAGGTTCTGTAAACTACAGTGTATCCCCTATTGGGTATTGTGCAAAACATATCAGATCTTGAGGTTCATTAATCATATTTTTTAAATTGAGTAGCCACATGGACTATACGAAATAATGGAAGATCCTCAGACAGCTGTAGACATCTTCAACCCACTGTACAGCTTAGGGTAAACAGTCTGAAAGTGCACAGTGTAATCTTTTAAAAACAATTCTCCTAGTAATGGAGAAAAAGAGTGCTTCAACTCTGTGATAGATAAAGGTGCTGGGTGCCTAGTCAGGAGTACTCACTACCGCTGTGTCTACTCCTCAATTCATCCAAGCAAGGACTAGCACTACAAATAACTGTAGCAGCTTCTGCCGGTGCCCTCACAGTGGAGGAGTAGTGGCACTCAAGGTATAAGAAATGAGCTGACAAAAGCGGTTTGCTACATCAATGTTTCAGTTCAATAAAGACTTTTTTCAAGATAACAGAAACAACAATTTACATACCTTTTATATGTGTATGTATATATGTATAAAAAATGTTTATAGATATAATGATATATATCTTTATCTGTCTACAGGGGTGTATCTAGTGATCCAAGCGCCCCTGGCAATGTAATGGACTGGCGCCCCCCATGCAGTGCCCCCAATAGTAATCTACCAGTAGTAATCCCCCCTATGCTGCATTGCCCCCTATACAGTGCCCCCAGTAGTAGTCCCCCCATACAGTGCCCCCCAGTAGTAGAACCCAATAGTAGCCCCCCCTATACTGTGCCCCCAGTAGTAGTCCCTCTATACAGTTCTCCCAGTAGTGGCCACCCACCCCCTAAATTGCCCACAGTAGTGGCCACTCCTATACAGTGCTCCCAGTAGTGGCTACCCCCATAAATTGCCCCCAGTAGTGGCCACTCCTATACAGTGCCACCCAGTAGCGGGCACCCCCCATAAAGTGCCCCCAGTAGTGGTCACCCCCTATTTCAGTGCCCCCCCCTGTAGTGCCAGTCTTACACACACAAACACAGACACAAAGAACAAAAAAAAAATTCTACTTACCTGATCCCCGCTCCTGACGCGACTGCCGCTGTCCGCTCTGAGTCCCGGCCGCTCTTCTCCTGGATGGGAGAGACGTCTTACGTCATGCTGCTGGGGGAGCCGGCACACGGAGCTCCAGCCGGCTCCTTCCGCGGATGACGCAGCAGCAAATGACAGTCTGTCTGTCTCTCATTAGCTGGCTGCTATTACAAACACTGGCGGCTGTGTGTTTGTAAATGGTGTAGGGCAGACCGCTATCACTACGGTCTGCCCTACACTTGTGGGGCCGGGGGACTTGTCCACCCCTTGGCTACTAGTGGCACTGCCGAGTGGCGCCACCCTTTTGGTCGGCGCCCTTGGCGAGCTCCATCCTCGCCAATGGGTAGATACACTCCTGTCTGTCTATATAGTTTAACCACCTCATCACTTCAGTATCTGAAACCCCAAACCCCTCCCTTACTCTACCACCTTTTGCCTGGATGGTCCCACTCCCTCTCTGCTGTCCTCCTCCTCCGCCCCCACCTCCTTCCCCATCACAGGCATGTCCCGACCCCCACCCCATCAATGTGACATCCCAACACCCCTTCCCCCCATAGCTCCCATACTAACCCTGGAGGCCAGTCTTCCTCTCCTTAGACTGTCCTGTGTCCCTCGCAGTGGGAGCCATTGGGAGTTGCACACTGAGGAGACGTGATGTGTATGTATGTATAAATATATATATGTAAGAATATTTTTATAGATATTCATATATGTTTGTGTGCATATTTAAATGATGCGCTGCAGCCAATAAGATCTGGCCATTTCAGTCCCCATCCAATCACAGAAGAGTGGCTGCACCAAGGCTCGGTCATTTCCTCTCAGGTTCAGCCCCGCTTTGATGTCCCCCAGCAGCCTCTGCCCTCATCAGTTATTGTAAGGCACAATCGCTGGTGGGTCCCTGAGCAGAGCGGATGATGCTGTGATGGCAGGATGACAACAGATAGGCCATACTGACACAGAGCCTGTTGGACCAATAGTTGCCTACTGCTGCCATATTCAGTGGGGATGGGAGACTCCTGAATCCCCTGTCTCTTGCCCCGGACTCTGCAAAGCAGCCAAGACATGGCTGTTTTGTCCCTTTTCAATCTGCTTCTCACTCCCTCCCCAGTGGAGAGCTTTCTTGGGCACTCTACTTGTTTCACATTGCCTGTGCAGAGAATTAGCAACAGCTGGCTCACCACAGTATAACGGCAGCTTCAAGAACCATGAGGACAGCTTGATCCTATCTCTGACTGAGGAATGTGTTATGCTCAGGGGCACATACTTGGGCAAGTGTTAAACTTTTAACCTCGACCACCCCCTCTCCGCAAACCGCTGTCAGTGGCTGAAATATATGCCACATGCTGGCATTCCAGTTGATGCCCTGCAGAACTGTTGTGACATGCAGTTTCACAACAGCTTTATGTGTGTATGTGGGAGGGTCTAACATGGACAATATCCCCGGATAAATGGCTTCTGCTTTTCAATGTGGCATAGTATGTATCGGGGGCAATAAAATGTGACATAATGTGTTGGGGGCACTATGATGTGGCATAATGAGTATATGGGGTACTGCGGCATAATGTGTACTCGGAGCACTACAATGTATCGGTGGGCATGTGTATCGGAGGGGCACTACAATTTACCATTGTGTATTGAGGGCATTATGATGTGGCATAATGTGTATTGGGGCACTATGATGCACGGTAGTATATTGAATATTTTTATTTCTAGAAAACATGGGGCCGCTCACTTGGGTTTTCCCCCCAGTCTGAAAGTTGCCAGCCTGCCCCTGGTGATCACACCAAATATTGATTTGATTTAGATTTCCCTTGTTCATTCACTTTGCATTTTGTTCATTGATAAAAATAAACTATTAACACTTCTATGTTTGAAAGCATTTTTACTGCAGATTTTTGCCACATCTGCCTAAAACTTTTGCACAGTACTGTATTATAAGGCAGTCCCCTAACTATGGTGGTGCAGCATGTCCCACGGCACAGGGCACCACAGGGAAGGGGGCACTGTTCGGGTCTGTTAATTTTCTATTTATAATCATTCCCACTTGTAGCTTCCTTTCTTTTCTCCCTGGCATCTCCTGGCTGCCGCTATTCTCCTACCTGGCCGGCTCTCACCCTCCATCTGGCCACCTCCCCAAGCACCTTCAGTCGCATCCTCTTTTATTTTACACACACATTTCCAAACACTGTCATACCCGAACCTATCACCTCTCACATGGCAGTCAGGCACCTTACACATGAGGCTATCTGCCCCACAATGTCTGAGGGCATCCCTGAACACAGCCACTGATTCCCAACCGAGGTGTTACCAGCACACCTAGAGTACCTTTGCCTGTGAATTCAGCTGCCAGCATAATCTACATACACATATCACCCTGCTATTGATATTTGCTGCATATAGACTACAAACCACACTCTTTCTTTATCGTCAGTCAGTGATCTACACTGCCGGCTCCAGGCTTGTGCATGGCTATTCTGATGGACAAGTTCTGCTGCAGGTGCAGCTTCACCAGCGCTATCCTAAATTTAGAGCTGGTGAGTAATACTGCATAATTTATTGTGTATAAGCACTGCAGCCATTGGATTCACACTGTATTTGGCAGTGACTCCTGAATAACAGTGATACAACGGCATCGATACCCCTTCATCATTGTACGGGACAAATCATATTTGTCTTGGCCCTTCACCAAGGTCATGTCCCCTTTACGTGCTTGTATCTTATGTCCCTATTTGAAAAATGGGGTGCCAATGCTCTTTCTGGCCCAGGGCACCGAAAAGTCTAGTTACAGCTTTTTTACAAGGGCACTATTGTGTCCTTATATTAAGGCTTTATTGAATAAACTGAATTTTTCCATAGAGAATTCCTTAGAGGGGGACATGGTATGTAAGGGGCTACACCACCGCCATAGTAAGAAAAGTGTAGTGTAAAAGAGATAGTTAAGAGCAGCCTTGGTTGATCTGTTTCAGGGCACCGCATTATAACATATTTTTCTTTTATAACACATTTTAACCCTTCACTGTTTATTATACATGTACCTCACTTTTTTATTTTCATTCTTTATATGCAGCTGCTGCTGCTCAACTATCTCTTTTACACTGCACTTTTCTTACTATGGCGGTGCCCTCGGGTGGCTTAGCTGGGCCAGTTTGGGGCTGCATTCTGGATTTGAATCCTAGTATGTTAGGGACCTACCCTAAAGAGGTTACCTGGATATGGTGGGTAGGCCCATAACCTTGGCCAAGACTATGCTAAAAACCTCTATTGATTGCAAAATTCTATTGCGTTTATATATTAATTATAATTTGGAGTTGTGCACCTGAGATTTGTCTGTTTTTGTGCCTGCAATTAGTCTCATCAGGTAGCACCGCCCATTATATATATTACAGGGTGTGCAGTCCAGAAATCTTTCCCAGAATGAGATGTATGCTGCTGCTGTGACCTCTAGAAGAGAGTTGAGTAGCTAGAGCTGATCTTGATTTTCCATAATATTTTACACATGTCCATACTGTCGCTATCACTATTCATATTCATTGTAGGGGAGCATAGTGGTGGTAATTGCATGGAGATTTGTATCCATATTTCAATGCTGCTACAAATTTGTTTTGCATTAATATAATTTTGATTTCGGGCCAAGACACCCAATACAAGTACATTAATATACGCTGCCTCTCAAACACACACAATCTTGGCTTAGCCCATAATGAAAAGTGATGCATGATGGATTTGTTCGTGGGCCCTACCACACACCTGTATGCAGGGACACCAAAAGGGGGGGAGTAGGTACTGATTACCTTGCCCTGGGCTAGCTGGTGGGGCACAGCAGGGGCCTAGGTCTGCTGCCCTCCCTTCCTAGTCCTGTCAGTGGCAGCAGCACAGTGAATAAAGGAAGGCTGCTGACACTAAGTGCAGCAGCAGTCTCCTTTGGCTGCACCTGACAGGAGGAGGGAGAGTGATTGCATTGATCACCCTCCCCTGGATCTGTCCCTGGCTGAGTAGCACAACTGCGTCCCCTGTGGTGCACGTGGCATTGCTTTGCAATGATGCAGATAGTGTTTTCTTTTGTAAGAAGATGTGGCCACATCTTCTTACATTAGGCCATGCCCTCTGCCAGTACCCAGGCCAGGCCAGGCTTTCTACGGCCCTGCCCTCATGTAGTATATTAAAAAGTACATGCACAGTTTAACAAACAAAGCACTTCAGTGACAGAGACTGCCACTTTTGTGGCTAAAGTGCTTGGTTTGTTTGGGCCCCCCCAGAAGAAAATATTTTGATGGTTTGGTTAAACCAAGCTACCAACCTAAGGCTAACAGCATTAGTCATCCTCAAAGTTCAAGATTTCATCATACTTATCATCACCTTCATCTCTGTTGTTAATATCATCATCATCACACAACATTAGCTCATCCCCACTGGAATCCACCATTACAGTCTCTGTAATTGACAGCAAAGGTACTGTATTAGTCATGGAATTTGTTGTTAATTTTGATGAACATAAGTTTTTCCACATTTTGTGGAAGTAGCCCTCTATGACAATCACTCACAAGATGTCTGGCTGTGCTAAACATTCTTTCTGAGTACATACTCGAAAATGGTTAGCTTATGTACACCAAAGCTAGTTTGTACAAGGGGCTTCAAATTGCCTTTTTTCCTCCCAGTATTCAAAGGGACTGTGTGAGATGCAAAATTCTTTATTATTATTGTTAAAGTAATCCTCCACCATTTAATTGATGCTTACTGTATCACAGTCGAGGTGTCAATATATGTGAACAATTTTTTTAAGCATGACCAGATGTCATAATGTTGCTCTCAAGTGTGCTGAGTTGACTCATCATTATTAGGGGGTCTCTTGTAAAAGGTCAGTTTTTCCCTGGCAGCAGCATTTCAGAGAAACTGAAGCTGTAGACATCATGTCATGTACCACTTGAGCTTAGAACTTGCTTATAAGGAGCTCTTTGCATCTCTTAAGATCTGTGTTGGAAAGAAAACATTACATAGACTTAAACCTAGACTCAAGCAAAATGTAGTGATCCAATTGCAATATGTTGCAAAACCTTTGGTCTTGGTGAAGCAAATAAAGAACTTGATCTGCAAGTCCAGCTTACTTAGCAGAAGCACTTTTCTCCTCCTTCAGCTTCTCTAGCTGCTTTTCCAGTAGTTTAATTAAGGGTATGACCTGACTCAGGCTTTCAGTTCCCAAACTCAATTCACAGGCTACAATTTCAAATGGTAAACGTAAAGTATTCTCCAATGTGCTACAGTAAGGTGCTAATTTATCCCCCCTCTCCCTATCTCATGGCTTGATGTGTATGTCATGATGTGTACATCGTTGCAGTTCCTCCAGTCACTGAAGCATATAAAGGGTAGAATTATACCTGTTTATTAAATTGTCCAAAACATACAAAATCATCATTGAAAATTAATTTGTTTCAACTTTTATGATTTTGGGGTGAAGCTGAAGTGGCCGCAATACCAAGTAAGTACAGTAATATATGTTGCCTCTTAAAAACACACACTCTTCCCTTTAAATATCTAAATTGAATTATGAAAGACTTAGGGCAAAAGCTACTAAGCAGCGAGTTCTAAACCCCGGGGGGTTTGGTGGCGGTTTCTAATGACAGCCCTGTTCTATTATATTCTAAAAGTTGTTTTGATGTTGGTTTTGCAGCGGTTTTGGCCTTTATAAATCCATGGATAGCAAAACTGCCGCCAAACTGCCACCAAACTGCCGGGATTTAGAACCCGCTGCTTTGTAAATTTTGCCCTTAAGATTTATTTTTAACGGAAAATTTCTCCCACTTTTATTATTATGGGGTGCCTCTCAAAAAACATACAGTCTTCCCTTTAAATATCTAAATTGCAAAGTTTGTATAAACCACAAAAAAAGTATTTTTTTAGCTTTTATTTTGGGGTGCACCTGACAGGGCCACTACACCCAGTAAGTACAGTAATATTACACTGCCTCTCAAAAACACAGAGTCTTTCTTTAAATATCTAAATTGAATTAAAAGACAAGATTTTTTTGACACTAGAAAAAAAAATTCTTCTTTGGGGTGCAGCTCACTCAGACACTATTTTTGGTTAGCTAAGCTTGCAATCACTATGCTGTCTCTGCCCCTATTGTTCAATATATAATGTACTGTTGAAGATAGAGATAGCATTGTGAAAAACAATTGTATGTGCAGCTCACTTCAACAAACAGGAGCAGCCTGTAATGCAGATTGCAGTTGCTAGTGTCTGACAAACCTAACATACACATGAGCCTGTATTACTGATTGCTTGCTAGTGTCTGACCCTCACAGACACTTAGATTAAAGATGCCTCCTTTTAATATAAACCGCAGCGTAGATGATAGCTACCCTTGTTAAAAACAAATGTAAGTGCAGCTTAACTTTTTCCACCCACCCCAACTCTCTGTAATGGTGACTGTTAAAGCACAACTATTGTACAGCCCACAGCCCTCTCCATGCACCTTCCTGCATATAATGGAGTCTGGAACATATTTGCCTACCCTCCCAATTCAGCCGGGAGCCTCCCTATAATCGGGTGCCGCTCCCGGCACCCTGGAAAGGCAGGCAATCCTCCCGGCGGCCACCGGCCCCTCTGACCTCCCCCGCGATAACCTGAGAAACCGGTGAAGCAATTCACACTGAGACACGTAATTTTTGTGCTAAAATTACGCAATTGCGTGGGTCCCACCCTCGATTCGCCCACAAAAGACAGTAAGCTGTCCATCCCCACCCCCGTATCATGCCGATCTGGCTACTCCCTCCCAGAAGGGGCAGCCAGAATGTCGGCAACCATGGTCTGGAACCATAAGGAAGGGACGTTTATGAAATCCAAAACACGCATATCTGACATTTTGCTTCCTTTGGAGAATCTAGCTTGGTGGGGGGACCCGGGCCAGGACTCTGATCCACTCGGAAATTAAAAATTTGGTTCTGTTGGATTCATCTGAACCGCTCATCTCTAATTTAAAGTAAAGCTAATTTTTCTATAAAACTTTACAACATGTATAGTTGTCTTCCTATTATTTTATTATGAAGCCCTTCCTATTTTGATTAAATGGAGTACTAGCCACCAGAAATTAATGACAAATATTTAGACCATCTGTTTTTACAAAATTGGCGCAGTAAACTCTTACAGTATTTCAGCAAGAAAGTGAGAATTATTAGACTGACACTTACTTTTTAACTCAACCCCTCCTCCTCCTTTTATTTACAGTTTAATATAACAGAAAGTTTACAGTATGAAAAAAAAGTTTATGGAAAGAAAGTTGTAAAGTTGATCTGAGTCGTTTGTTTTGCCTTTCATTGAGGTGTCGAGGGGAACCTGTCAGGCTGACATATAGATCACAGAGCAATGGTTGAAGGTGAATGGTATCACCATTTATTATTGTCAATGATCGACGAGACATTACTAGACTGTCAGGTGGATGATATTTGTGGCAAGGGTATTGAAAATATTATGTATGTTGTTACTAAACATACATAAGCAGGTCCTCCATCTTCTTGCTTGGAGATGCACATGATTAAATAGGTAATTTACAGATGGCAAGCTGGGAATCAGGATAAAATGCACATCCAGCAGCACCATCCGTGCATCTCCTGTAATGGGTAAGGTCATCTCCTTTATACACTCTGTTATGTGAAAGCTCATGGAATATGGGTTTTCTAACAAATTTATTGGTCAAGCTACCTAAATAGGTTTTAAAGCCATAAAAATTTATTACGCACATGTGACTTTTTATGGCTAGCAATCACGGATATAAATGGCTAGTAATCAGGGACACAAATAAGAGGACTTGGGGTGCAGTCAATGTTAGGTCATTGGACTCTATACACAGAGACCCAGAAAGCTGTACTTTAACCACTGTTGACAGAGCATGTAAGGGTTAATGCTTGCATGCTCCCTATTTTTTCCGAATCACTGCTTTCCTGTGTATACTCTTTCACTTGTACAGCATTGCGGAATATGTTCATGATATATTAAGGATTAATAATAGTAATAAAGTTTTATTGTGTAGAAAATCAATATGTTGTAGCCCCTGCACTGCCAGTTACTTTACCTTGGCTTATGTAGTGGGGAGAGGGGTGGTAAATCTCATCGATACAGTGATCTCACCTTTTTCACAGTATCTCCGTTACGCTCCTCTACCCAAGTCTCTGGAGGTATAGATCTTAGCATGGTCCACCAGAAGGTGATACAGAAAACCCCTGCCCGACTCTCTATAAATGACTTGTGACAACTCACTACGGAACAAAGTAAAGCTGCATACACACGTAAAGATTTTCTGTCCAACCATCCAACTAGTTGATTGGTTGGAATGGAAATCTGGTAAGGTCTGAAAGCAAATGACAATCAGCAATTTGCTCCCAAATGCCAGAAAATGGACAAAAACTGTTGTTTGAACAAATTAACAAACTTGTCGAAAGACCATTTTCATCTGTTTTCTGGCATTTAGGAGCAAATTGCTGATCATCAGTTACTCCCATACGTTACCAGATTTTCATTCCAACCAACCAACAAGATGGATGGTTGGACAGAAAATCTTTACGTGTGTATGCAGCTTAAAACTGAATACGCCACTTGACACATTTTTTAAAAGGGCTTGCAACTTAGTAGCCTATAAGGATAACAAGTTCAATGTAACTTTAAATGAAAATTAACTAAATGGCACAAGAGAATAAAACAATATTTGACAATAATTCAATCTTAGAATAATGATAACAATTGTGTATTTGCAAGTTCAAAGTTATAAAGCCTTTACAGAACTCTTAATTTGACTTGGGAATATGCCTATCAATTATGAAAAAGATTATAATTAGGAGGAATAATGACAAATCTCTTAACAATCATAAAGTGACAAATCTCACACATGAAGATCATAATTAGGTTGGGAGCAGTAGTCACAATAATAATTATTTCAGGTGTTTTCAACTCCAGTCCTCAAGTTCCTCAACAGTTCAAATGTTCATGATTTCCATCTGTGGAAACATGTGGCCCAGCAAAATGAATGAACTCACATGTTCATGATTAAAGAAAAACAAAACACTCAACCTTTAGGTGATAATTGAGTTTTGGAGATAAAAAAAACCTGGACTAACATACAGAAGAAGACTATGGGCTGTATTTAATTAGCTGCGAAAAGCCGAGCCGCAATGTTTTCGCCACCTTGTGTGTTTTTACGCAATACTTTTTCTCTGCGCGCTCCCACTTATTTCTGTATTCAATTTCAAAAGGCAAAAAGGCAAACAGGTGAAATCGGCAGAAACAAGTCCCTAAGATTTTGGGGAAAACAGTCTGTACCCCAGAAAACATTCTAAATCAATATAGAAGTGTTCTAATAGCCCTAATGTAACTGTTTTGTGTTCTTAGATATCTGTCCAATCTGGCTGGCTGGAATGAAAACCTAGTAATGTGTGGGAGCAAATGATAACCGTCTATTTGCTCACAAACACTGGAAAATAGCCAAAAATGGTTGTTCAGACAAATTGGTTAAAACACACAGTGTTTAAAACCATATGATCGACTGTCATTTGCTTCCATACATTACCAGGTTTTCATTCCAACCAGTCAGATTGGACAGATATCTGACAGAAAATTGTGTAGTAGATGCCCAGCTTAAAAGTGTCAGAATTGTTATATGCTTATATGCATAAGTGCTGAAAAATGATAGAAAGCTATTTCTTTTGAAAAAAATAATACCGAGATCAAATTTGGGGTACATGAAAAGGGTACTAGCATATTTTGATGTCTCTAAAGTGAAGATTTAAAAATTTTCAAAAATACACCTGCTGCAGCCTCGTGCAATCCCAAAAACACCTGTCCCATCCATATAGCCGCCCAAAGGACCAGGCCCCCCACTTTTTACACATTTTCCAACACTT